>JACVVK020000343.1:45000-67500 GCA_018292915.2 Batillaria attramentaria | reverse complement strand
ACTCTCCCCGTGACCTCGCACGTGACAAACGTGGCCACCAGACACGCCAGCAGACACTGCGCGTAGATCAGAGCCATCTGTAGGGAGACGAGAACCAGCATTTACAAAGTTTGTCAACAGAACCCCCTGAAAAGTCCATGATAATTTTGAGCCTCACTAAATACACATTTCCGGAGACACAGTGACCCACTATTTCAGGGCCCGCATGTAAAAGTCAGGGTTAGGGAGTTAAGCCCGGGGTTAGAGTCTAACCTCGAACTAAACTAGCTATAGGGTTAAATTTACTGTTGTTTTTTGTTTTAAATCAGGAAGCGGGTCCATTCCGCCATGGTGCCTAAGCCGTTATAGAAGGATTTTTGTCTTTCTTTCTTCGCTTCCTTTTCATTTAATATTGTTTTGGGGTTTCTTTTGTCCTGGTCTGGGTTAGGCCCGTAGCCGTGGGTTAAATTAACCTCGAGTTCTACATACGGGACCAGTATGTGTTTCCAAATCGCCCAAATTATCCATTCTTATACCCCGTGTGTTTGTTGCTGAATTTGAAATGCAGCATCGTAAATACAACGCTGCTCTTCAGTGTACGAACTCCCAGATGACATGCATAGATAGCACTTGTATGCAGGGCATTTCCTTTTCACAGTTGCCTTACAGATCCACACATCCTTCACGCCACTCTCAAAGTGTTTTGTGATCCGTGTTCGTATGGTAACGTCAAGGGTTTAAAGGTGCTATTGCCACAATTACTAAGTTTTATTTTGAGAGATTTCTGTTTTGAAACAGTTGCTCTTGTGTGCTCGAAATTGTCTGGCTTAGAGATTAGTGGAGCCGGCTCGGAATGCAAGACACTGACACTTGATAGCCGCGCAAACGAGAAAATCTCGCCTTGTTTCTGTTGTCGGCTGTTCGAACTCGAGGCTCCCCGGTCGAGTGTAGTAACCACCAAACCACACTGTTGTAGAGAACGCGAAATTTCTAGACCATCCCAGAACATGCTGGTGCAGTAACGTCAGTAGATTACGTCACCTTGGAAAGAACGTGCCTAGATCTGACCTGTTTAGTATATAAGCAGCCCTGCACAGCGTTCTGGGTTCTTCTTCTTTCATGAATTTGTTCTCCACGCATCTTCTGCTAATAACGTATTGGAGTTGTATCCTGTTGTATCCCGTGTCTTCTCTGCGAGTGCACCAATCAGCCGAAAACTAACCTGTCTGTGCATGTATTTGTGCATGTGTCTAAGTGGTGTGACGCTGAAAACCACAAAACAGCTCAGAGTGATCCGTGAGTCTTAAACGCTGGGCTTTTCATTGCCTTATTTTGCATGTTCCTTTTTGTACCCTGCATCCAATCTTGTCGGCCACTGCTCCCCAGATCGGTCGACAGGCGGCGTTGGCAATCGCACTACAGGAAGCCACGAGAGACAGAAAATGGTCGTCTGTGATGAACGTCTGTCCATACGCCTAAACAACAGAAAACCAAAACGACCTACACGTTGGACAACGTTTAATGGTGCCAGTTCTAACGTTACTAGCCTCAAAGAAGACAACTTTTGTTTGAAAACAGTCGCCCTTTTGAATTTGCCTGTATGCTCGAAATGGTAAACCTTAATGGTGAGCAGAATTCTAAATGCAATACTGTGAAGCTACTGGCCGAGCGAACGAACTCTGCAGTGTCCCGAAGATGTCCTACTCAGTCGTGCTCGTACAACGTGGCAGATGCTGTGCTTTTTGGCTTGCGTTTTGGATTGTTTGGTCATGTGATAGCTTGTGTGAGGCTTTACCTGTGTGGAAGTCTAAGTATTACGATCCTAGATAGCACCAAAACAATATGAGGAAGTTAACACATCAAAATACAACACACATATCAAACATATCCGCATCAGGGAGACTTTATAATATATGTGATTATATTACTCCGCCTTCAGCCCTCACTGCCTCTGTTTAAATCCCATCTGAAGACCTTTCTCTTCCGCCAGGCCTTTGATAGTTAAACCTCTGTTCAGCCGGTGTGTGTGTACCTTGAGTTGGTTGCACTGCCAAACTGTATGTAAGGGGAGATGTAAGTAGTGCGTGCGTGCGTGCGTGCGTGCGTGCGTGCGTGCGTGCGTGCGTGTGTGTGTGTGTGTGTGTGTGTGTGTGTGTGTGTGTGTGTGTGTGTGTGTGTGTGTGTGCTTTAAGAGCAGCGAGTCCTTGGAATTTGGAGAGCAGCGCTCTATAAAAACTATGTATTATTATTATCATCATTATTATTATTTATTTATTTATCAACTTTTAGTTACCTTAAACAAGTTCATGACGAAGAGGTTTGAAATGGAAAGAAAGAGCTCACAAAGCCAGATGGTCCAAAATACACGAGATTTGAGGACCTCTCTGGGATGATAATTGTGCTTCACGTTTTTACGTCCGTCTCCGACTTGGATGTCAGTGCTGTCTTCAGGTTGTCCCTCCTCTGCGTAGTCCTGTAACGAATCTTGATTGACTGGTGTCATGAGCTTGCTTTTCTCGCTGACAGTTTCAGTGGTCGTCTGTGTTAACATTACAACACATCAATATTCTTCCCGCTAGTTTCACAAACATCAAACACAAAACAAACCAACAAACTATAACTCTCAAGAGCCCAAGCCTCACAACCCCCTGCCCGCTGATAAGATGTTAAAAAGAACAAGCCACTGCACACCTGTAGTAACCACTTCAAGCCACTATTACACAAGGCGTAGGCCTTCCCCGCTAGGTCCGAGACCGCTGCAGATTGCGTAATAGTGGCTTGAAGTGGCCTCTAGTGATCTGAAGATTTCAAGTCCAGTTGCGATTTTTGCATGGGCGTTAAAGAGATGTTATATCTCGGCACATAGACGAAGCCGGTGGACATGGAAGACTCGCCATCGGGTCCGTGATATCAGCAGGCGTTAGTGGCCGACCACCACGTGCACAATATCAAATTACGGTTTAGCTGGCAAACTGGCCCTGCCTATCGGCAGACGCGATCAATTTCAAATTTCGGTAGTTGTTGTCTGTTGTAGTAATCCGTGATTCAAAATGCTTTGATTTTAGTTAAGCCATGCTGGGTTTTCGATGGCAGAAAAAATCATTTCCTTTCGAGCTGTGAGTCCAAAGAATTTTCCGTTTTATATCTGCTATTCAATGGACATTAAAGTAATTTTTTTATTCTGATTTTGAGTTTGAATTTTTCCTAACAGAGCCGTACTGATAATTATCTCTTTAAATGCTTCGTAGATTTCTGAAAGTTTAATCATGACGGCGATTGGAAACGATATTACATAGATGAATGCAACAGACACAGATTTCTATTACAAATGGTCTAGGAAACATACTCATATTTTGCATGCTCTTTACACTTTTCGATGTACCTACATGTATAGAACTAGGAGGCTCACGCAGAACTATCAAAGCGAGTAATTGTATTCCAGTGAATAGGCAACCAAGTATCAGCAAACATCCGGGTACTTTGTCTAGAAGCTTGGGCTGGGAATAGTATCTGTGGATTAAACACACACACACACACACACACACACACACACACACACACACACACACACACACACACACACACACACACACAGCACTTTTGTTAATATGAAAGTATTGACGTAAACGTGTAGAAAGATCTCCCATGTCATCATAATCATTAAACTGAATGTTTGTTTCTCGTTGTCACGGAATGTTTGCAAACTGAACGCAATGGTAAACTGGCCAAATTAAGAGTAATAAACATACCTCGGCACTCATCTATTACACGATGTAAGCACGTGTGTTCACTTGGAACAAAACTAGATATACTCTGTGACCCTATAACCCTCCAATCTTGCAACTAAAAGATGCAGTTAGACGTGTAAGAACCTTTGTAGAACGCACCACATTCATAGACGAAATAATTGACTACACAGTTTTACCTGTTTCCGTCCATGACGATGTCAGGTTGAAGATTGTCGGGATTGATGTACCACGTGATCAGCTGGTTCCAGGCGAACGCTCCGGAACCATAGCCTGCCAGGACTAAACCGACGATTAAACCCTTTCTGTGAGGAATCCACTGGAAAGGAAGAGGCTATGTGATATACAAACGTTTTGGAAGTCACTTCGTAGTGGATTGCCGCGAATTAGCCTTTGTTGCTTGCGCGGCGTTAAGTCCTAACTAACTAACTAACTAACTAACCCTTCGTAGTGGAACTTCAACCTAACTATCAGCACACGAATCCTTACAAGCAGATTTGTTTTCAGAGAACTTTTACTACCACGTTTTTCACTGAGCGTTATCGTTCAATGAAAGACAGTTAAAGGCAACGTGACTTGAAGGGGGGGGGGAGAGTTTAACGTCTTTTCCACCAGGTATGGATGATATCATAGACGGGGCAACGAAAAACAAGTCAGCACAAATACTTGGCCCCAGAAGGGATTTGAACTCGGGGGACTTGTAAGAGTTGTGACAGCTATAAAATAGATATAAAAAAAAACTCGAAGAATTGTGACAGATAAAATAAATACTTAAAGAAGGCTTGTCCTTGATTGCTGCTATTTCTTACCCTTGCTGCAATGTTGATATTGGCCGGCCCAAAAAGGGCGTGTGGTAAGCCTCCTAGTGCTCCATACGTCACAACAGTCCAGGGGAAGGACTTTTGGACCGCCCAGTAGCTACCGAAGTATGACCCGCTTTTACAGAATACACATACATAATTTGAGAGAGAGAGAGAGAGAGAGAGAGAGAGAGAGAGAGAGAGAGAGAGAGAAACTAAACTCTTCAGAACCGACAAATCGACGAAGCTACAGTGTAATGACAAAACACGGTAAATCCATGACGTCATTTGGTAGAAAAAGACAATTACGTCAATGTCTTTCATCTTGAAATCACCCCTTTTCCCATCAAATGAAATCTTGGACTTACCGTGTTGTGCCCACAGACGTATAGAGATAGACGCACCGCGGTGCCGGAAAAGTGACGCCGCCGCGCGCCATGTTGCTAGTACCTGGAAGTGCCAGCTGTTTACATAGCGCGCATAGCATTGGCCAGACGCTATCAGCTGTTTACATAGCGCGCATTGCATTGGTCCGCTTTATCTTACGTCACATTTCTGATGACGTCTTTCTAAAGAACTTGGTATTTCGAACGAGGCGTCCTATTTTTTTTTTATTTTTTTTTTATCTGCGGCACCCTAAAACGCCGACCTACCCTCAGGTCGGCGTTTTAGGGTGCCGCAGATAAAAACCAACAGATTCAAGTTTTCTTTCATTCCAGAGGCAGTAGGCCTACTTAACCAATCTTAATTGGAATCTTTAACGCGTGTGCTGATTGCCGTCCAGGTGGTGCCGTTTTAGTAAGCTTGCGTAAATTGGGTGTGTGAGTGTGTGTGCGCGCATGTGTTGTGTCGGTGTGTGAGTGCGTGTGTGTGAGGGCATGAGTGTGCCTGGTGATAGTCTTTTACTATAATTTTACCTTTTCAGTGAAGGGTTGTAGTCCCGTCTTAACAGGGGCGTTTAATGAGAGCGTGGTTTTTTAGGATGTGTGTGTGTGTGTGTGTGTGTGTGTGTGTGTGTGTGTGTGTGTGTGTGTGTGTGTGCGCGTGTTATCGCTGTGATATTATATATCTTACTATTGGGACATGTTATATTGTGTATGTGATTGTCTTTTTTTTACGCCGCAACCGAATTGCCTCCTCTTGAGGACAATAAAGAATTATTGAATTGAATTGAATTGAATTGAATACACAGAAATACACAGAGCCTCTGAGTTCTGGTATTAGTAAGATGGCCGCGACAGCGACACTCGCAAGCAGCGGTGGCAGCGTGCGGCGGTGCGTCTATCTCTATACGTCTGTGGTTGTGCCATTGCATGGCAGTAAGAAATCAGACTAATAATAAAATAATAAATATTTGTAGGGCGCATTTCTTTTAATAAAACTCATTGCGCCTGTCACTCACTCACACTCACGCATCTTATACAACGATGAACAGACATACACTGGTGAAACTGACTAGTTAAACAGGAAATTACTAGAGTTAGTAACTGGAGTTAGATATTTGTGGCCTCACGCCGCTCAAGCAGATGGGTTACCATGGAGAATCAGAGGGCGTGGGTAGGGCCGCTGAGCTACATGTTACTTATGTCAGTGACCGTTTTCGTCAGTGTGCGTGCCATTGCCTTGTTAGAACAACTGTGGAACATACGCGGTAAAGATGACACCGATAACCAGGAAAAGTTTGGTCCGAACACGTGTGGACAGGAGACCCAGGAAGGACATCGCGAGGCAGTCAACCGCCACCTGTGTCGTAGAAACCCACAGCGTGTCCGTGTAGGTCAAATCTGGGTCACCGGTCGAGTTCCGCAGGTACGACGTCAAGTAAGGTGTGAAATTACCTGGGGAAGTAGAGTGGAAATCCACCGGTGAGCGCTCTCCTTTCAGCTTCACACATATCAGGCATGTTCGGGGACTGACGCTATGTTTTTCTATGCTTCACAGAATTCATACCATGAATGATATGCAGAAAGCTATTTTTTGTGCTGCCATCGTTCTGCCCGGCCAAACAATTGTTAAAGACCCCCCTACCCTTGCCTTAGTCTCGTATCTAAAGCGAAGGCTGACGGGCAATCAAAAGAAAACCACAAGAACGGGAAATCCCAGTGCACTTAATGAGTTAACAACTGACATGACGGCAACTTCTGGAAAGTAAAACATAGTCTGTATATTTCGATCTGACGGGCTGGATCTTTTCAGAATAAAGTGTTGTCACTGATAACAATGTCAAATTAAGCGCAGAACTGAAATATCATAGGCAGCTGACATATTTTTGTTTAAGTCTTGCAAGGTCACCAAATTATCTGAATAACAAACTACGAACCAAAACTGAAGGAGAACCCCAATGTACAGTTATTCAAACAGCAGCAGGCAATACTGATGGCGCAGGCGATGCGAGTCGTGCAGGCCCAGTTACTCTGTTTCTCCTCCGGATCTGTGCCTCCAGATTTATCTCCCTCCATACTGCAAGCTTGCGAGATGACGTACTCGTAGGTTATTTTGTACTTTATTTGTTGTTTTGCACAATGCCCTTGTCAACAGACAGCTTACTTCAATTTAAATTCAAAAATACTTTATCATCCATTAAATAACATGTATAAAATGGAAAATCGTCTTTGGACTCACAGATCAACCAAAAAAAGAATGAAACAATATGATTCTATGTCAATAACAAACACATGTGCATGTGCAATACTTTAACAAAATCACAGCAAATCCATTTCACACAATCACAGTCCAAACATATTTCATCACGACAAATCATTATATGAATATGTGAACTCTCTCTCTCTCTCTCTCTCTCTCTCTCTCTCTCTCTCTCTCTCTCTCTCTCTCTCTCTGGGGTGGCCGAATGGTAGAGCGTTGGACTTCTAATGCTCGGGTCGTGAGTTCGTATCCCGGCTGGGGCCAAATATTTCTGCTGGCTTTTTCATCGTTGCCCCGTTTTTGATATCACCCGTATGTGGTGGAAAAGGACGTTAAACCCCCAAACACCCACCCACCCTCCCTCTCTCTCTCTCTCCTGAAAAGACCGCTGCACTCGATCATTATTATGTCATTAATTTGCTGGCGTAAAACTGCCATCGCTTGCACATTGTCTTCAGAGGCAGCCGAGAATAGCGAGCAAATGTTTGTTGTGTCGTTTCAGTTCTGAAACACTACAAAATTGGTGTGTGCACATTGTCTACACAGTATCTGTCAGCGACGAGACTAAGTTTGCTTTAAATTTGCAATGTATTTTGTGCGATATGCCCAAACAAACACTCGCAAAACGTTCTCATTACTCACATTGTCACATAGAGATGTTATCACAGGGCAGTGAAGTAGGTGTACGAATTGTTTCCCTTCTGTTTACATTAAGCACACCGAGTGATCATAGCAAGTAGTCCGGTACAGTACGTTATTACATGTGAACCGGCTGTTATCAGGTTTATATCACGAGTTTAGAATCAATTTGAATCAAATGACAGTGTCTTGTGACACATGCTTGTCCCACATACTGACAGACGGTTGATAGGCTGTTAGTGTGATGTGCGTGTGTCTGCATGTTCTAATTTTCTGATTGGGGGGAGGGGGTGTGTCTATATACACGTACGTGTGTGTGTGTGTATGTGTGTGTGTGTGTGTGTGTGTGTGTGTGTGTGTGTGTGTGTGTGTGTGTGTGTGTGCAAAGGCAAAACTGTCCAAACTTTTCTTTGATCGCATAGATTAACCCCTTCCTTCCCCTCCCCCCCCCAAAAAAAAAAGTAAATGAAAATAACAAGCAAATGTTATCCATTTCTCTGACTTGGTGATAGTATCGAGTGGTCGGGTATAACACACTATTAGAACAAGCTCGTGACACTGTCAGCTATTATCATCACGAGATGGGAACTGAATTCAAGGTTACTGACAGCCGCACTTTCAGTTAGCAGTGTGTTGTGACTCATGCCTACTGTCGCACTGAGCACACAGAATATGATGATCATGTGGTTTGTGAAAAGTGCATGTGCCCGTACTGTGGCTACCCTCGTCACGTGAAGCACGAGGAACACGGTCATTAGCGTTTAGGGACCGTCCAAATAGTGCGAGGCAGGCGCGATTATTGGAGGGTATGCGAGAAAAAATTAGGAAGAGCTAAATCATCTAAAATCCCCGAGAAAAAAAAAGAAGAGAAAATGTGATTATGATAGTTGTGTCTGGGACTATTGAGGAACAAAGCCAAGTTTTCACTCCTTTCGGGATAATTACCGCGGGAAGACTCTTTACTGTTGGAAACGGATCAACAGTGTTAAACTGAAAGACACAAAGCGAAACCTGCTACAGACATCGCATTTCATGACCACAACAGAATAATGATAGTATGGCGAATTCCGTTTCACATATTTGTCACAGTTTAAGCATCATAAAGACTCTGATTCGGCCACTGGAGGTGGATGGTCTGGCTGCCAGATGGAGAGGACAGGATACATTTCTCGTGGGATGGAATTTCCACAGCGGACCTCGGGAGACATTGTCAGAAGAATGCCTGCGGCAATCAACACGGGGAAAACGTATTTTTGCGGCTATGTAAAGTAAAACACTCACGTGTTCTTAGGTCTGCATCACAATGCAGAGAGAGAGAGAGAGAGAGAGAAATTTTCAACGGTAACAGATGATTGAATTTGTAATAATTTTTTTTCCACACTTGCCGTTGCTATTTTACAGACTAACCAACTAAAACAAGATAGAGAGACAGAGAGAGAAACAAATGAAAAGCCATATTGTTACAATACTGTTATTAATACATACAAAGCTAATTTTGGAGGAAAAAAAACAGAAACGGAAACGGTAATGACTGCGAAGTGGTTACAAGTTAAGCAAATAAAAGCGACACAAAAGGGACAGAAACCACTTAACTTTGACAAAGGACGGCACAGGTCGACGTTTCGGCTTACGACTTCTTCAGGACATAAACAAATGGGACATAACTTCAACAAACAAACAAAAGGTAACTCTGCGTTATTTTGTTTGTTTGTTTGTTTGTTGATGTTATGTCCCATTTGTTTATGTCCTGAAGAAGGCGTAAGCCGAAAGGTCGACCTGTGCCGTCCTTTGTCAAAGTTAAGTGGTTTCTGTCCCTTTTGTGTCGCTTTTATTTGTTTGAAAAAAAAACAAACAAACCTCCCCCCGGACAAGACAAAAACCCGCGAAGGAACAGGAAACAAAGAGTTGCAGTTTTGCACACGGTGAAACACCAGAACAAACCACCAGGACTAACACTGTGTCACGTAACTATTTTACTCACCTATAAATATGAATAGGAAGCTCGCGAAGAAAATGCCGTGCCAGCCGAATGCGTCCTTAATGCTTGGTGCGATAACTGCGTTTACAACGGCTCCAATCAGCTGTACAGGAAACGCATTCATGAAACATGGTAGTGCATCTCACAAATATTCCTGATTTGTGAAAACAAGGTCAAATATTTGTACATGTACTGGTATAAGTCTTTTTCCCATTTCCCATTACCTTTGTCAGGGAAATTTTGGTTGAACCCTCCCCCCCCCCCCGTCCCCTTTTTAACTCTCTAAGGAGATTATCTATGCCACCCCCACCCCCACCCCTCCTCCTCTCCCCTCGATTAACCCAGCTGTCACAATTTTTCATCAAGCACTATGTGCTCTACCCTCCCTGTAATGGAAAATCTGAGTAAAAGCACTGTCTTTACAACACAAAACACAAAGGATTTTCGTTTTCAAATATTTCGAGTCAGTAGAGAATATGACTAATGGCAAGTGGGTGCTTTGTCACTGTAATATAATTCGGCGTCAACCTTCACGAACCTTCAATTACGGGTGAACGAAACCTAAACTATTCGGCATTCAAGCAGAACTTGAGGCCATACCCCATTGCTGTCTGCCAGACCCTGAAGAGTGTTGTAGTATTGCGAGCCGAACAATCCCAAGATGATGGGTGGCATCATGGTGTACTGCCCACCAATGCACGCAAACATGACGATGACCCAGATAAAGAAAGCCACCTTGCCAGTGACCTCGCACGTGACGAACGTGGCAACCATACAAGCCAGGATACACTGGGCGTAGATCGCCACTGGCTGAGGAAAAAAAAAAGGCCATTGTTTCAAATCTCCGATGTACCAAAATCAGTCACAACCAACAGAATACGAGTCATGCAACAAATTAATCGTCATGCACGGCTGGTTATTGTGTTCGAGACAGGGAAACGAGGAAAAGCCAGCGCACACTTTACTGCCAGCCGGGATTCGAACTGACAACCCCGACATTGTAAGCCGGTCCAACTCTCTACCAGCTCGCTATCCTTACTACCCATCGAACAAGACTACAACAATACTACATAGGTAGCGGAACGGCAGCGGGGGAGGGACGGGGAGGGGAGGGCGGAAGGGGAAGGGGAGGGAGGAATGATCTCAGTTTCGCCCCTCCCCCCCCCCCTCCCCATCCCCTTCCAAAGAAGAAAGAAAAACAAAAACCAACGACATCCTGTGGACAAGAAGGAGAAGAAAACAAAAACGGCGAAAGAAAAAGAAGACACCAGAACTTGGCCTCAACCCCGTCTTGATCCCCCCTCCCCCCCCCCTCCCCCTTTGTTGGTTTTTGTATTGTGGAGGAGCACTTGAGCAATGATCCCCCTCCCCTCCCCCCCCCCTTTCCCTTTCACTCCCAGAAATTCTGTCTTCTGCCACAGTACTCTATTTCAATCAAAAACTGATCAGTCTGAAACTGAATGCAATTTTTTTTCTGTAGCATACACACGTACCCTGTATCCGATCTTGTCAGCCAACAGTCCCCAAAGTGGCCGAGAGGCGGCGTTGGCAATCCCACTGAAGGAAGCGACGAGAGACAAAAAATGGTCGTCTGGAATGAACGACTGGCCGTATGCCTGTACAGTTCAAACAGAAAGTTGATGGAAAATCTGCAAGCAACGGAGCAACGTAAGTGTGTTGCAGAAGCTTTTGTCCATCGTCAATTATGTTTTTTTTTTGTTTTTTTTAACACAACTCTTTACAATTTCACTCACTAATTATACCTTACGTGAACGTGTACAATGAAGGTAACGTTTATCTCTGTGTGGTCAGAAATACTGTAAACACTGGTATAAGACTGGCAACTTTATTCCTTTAGTATCCCGATGAGGGTAAACCCAGGAAGTAGTGTTAGTTAGTTAGTTAGTTATTTAGGGCTTCCAGGAAGTAGTGTATTTCACAGAGGGAATGACATATCCTAGGGCTTCGTGACTGTGTCAGTGTCTGTACGCATGCGGAAGTAATCAACAATTCCGTCCGCGTAAAATTAGTATAAATTATTGCAAATAATGAATTCTCATCTACTCGCCCAGTGTACCGGCGGTTTTGCGTAGCAGGCGAATTAATTAAAGGTAAACTTTTGCTGTCTTCCTGCCTGAGTGCGCACGCACCACACAGTGGCTGGCCAACGCCTTCTCTCGATGTAGTATTTTCCGTACTAAATGTTGCCTGCAATACAGCCATGTAGAACTATGAATAACAATCGTCATTTAAATACATGACATTTGCGCATCCACCAGTTGTCTCTGTTCTGTTTGAATGGTTATGTGAGAGCCGCTTACACAAATAATACTAAAGCTCTGATCATTATTGTAATACCTGCAATGACTGGCAATGGAGGGTGGGTGTTTGGAAGTATAACGTCCTTTTTCACCACGAAAGGGTGATATCAAAGACGGGGAACGAGAAAAAGGCCAACACAAATAGACTGACAGGCGAACAAATGCCGACGTATGTAAGCACGAGGCAAGGAAAGACCTAACACGCTACACTGCACGAATCAGATGATCTCCATGACTCAATTTTCGTGGTGGAAAAGGACGTGAAACTCCCAAAAACCCACTCGCACCCTCCATGACTCAAGACAGCTAGCCATACCTTAAACAACGTAATGACGAAAACCATTCCCTGGCCATTGAAGAACTCTAAAAGCCAGACAGTCCAAAAGGGACGGGATTTCAGAGCTTCCTTTGGACGGTATTGTCGTTTGACTGTCGCCTGCTTGTCTCCTTGGCTATGGCCCCCAGAGTTCGAGTCATTCACAGACATTTGTGGAGTTTCCTGATCGTCCGACTGAAGCAGCTTGCTTGTCTCATCGGGATCTCCTGTCGTGGGTAAAATCTGAAAGCAGTTGAACATTGAATTCAATCACAATGGTCAGTATGAGTATAGTTACTGAATGCCTGGTACATGCTGCGCCCTGTTTTGTTCTATTTTATTTGTTTAAAGAGTCGTATGACCCAAGACCCAAGAATGGTCTGCTTACTAATACTGCTACTACTGCTGCTGCTGTAGCTGCTGTTAGTGCCACTACCACTTCTATTACAATTACTAGTAGTACAAATACTACTATTGCTATTACTACTGCTAGAACCGATACTACTTATAACTACTACTATTACTGCTACTCCTACTAATACTATTACTACTTCTACTATTTTACTACTATTTTACTACTATTTCTACTACTATTACTACTGCTACTATTTCTATTACTGTTATCTCTACTACTACTACTTCTACTACTACCGTATACTACTACTATGTCTGCTGCAACTACTGCTACTACTATTACTATTAATACTACTGCTACTACTGTACTACTACTACTGCTGCTGTTACTATTACTACTACTGCTACTACTATTACTATTAATACTACTGCTACTACTGTACTACTACTACTGCTGCTATTACTATTACTACTACTGCTACTACTATTTCTATATCTACTGCTATTACTATTAGTGTCTGTACGTTTTCAAGTGCATGTTCATGTCAACCGCCTTGTGTCGCTCAGCCTAAACAGCCGGGTGGTTCCTTTCTCTCTTTGTTTACTTAATGTCTTGACGTTGGTCACAAACACTTACTTCATTGTCTGGTGGTTCAAATGTTAGAATCACAGAGAGGAACTGCACTCCGGTAAAAATGCCTCCCAGTACAAGAAAGCATCCGGGCACTCTGTCCAGTACTTCCGCTTGTGAGTAGTATCTGTGTGTCAAACACACACACACGCACACGCACACACACACACACACACACACACACACACACACACACACACACACGAGAGATACCATGAGTACCTGAAGGTATGGCATACTTTTTGCCTTATCTGTCGTCAATAAATTCGCGGAAAGCGAGTCTGTGTCTGACTGTCTGTCCATAGGATTTCGAAATCTCACTGTACAGCCGAAAGTCACTGAAATGCAACAGGTCCACGTTTACTCCAAATGTATGGTCACAAAATCCGTGAACTGTGTTTCAAATCTCATACATATCGTGTGCTTATATTAAATAAATAGTCGGTCAAATTAGTGTATGCAATACAGCCATTGCTGAAGTTGTATCATGCAGAAACACAGGCAGACCGATACAACCAGTAACAATAATAATAATAATAATAATGCGTTGTAACCTATTAAAAAATAACAGTTCTAAGCGCTTAAAAATAAAATAACAAGTGACCTGGAAGAAATACATACAAACATAATTATACAGACATAATAAGGACCCAGGCGCAACGACACGCAATTACCGAGAACAGTTAAATGTTGTTCATGGATGGAAACAGATGAGTTATAAGATTTTTCTTGAACGTTTCAAGGGAGGGGACCTGGCGGAGAGAATGAGGGAGGGAATTCCAGGCTAAAGGATACGGCCAGTAAGGACAGATAACCCAGGTCTGCCTGTGTGGAAAAAACCAGGAACTGTGTGAAGACACATACTAGTGGCTAGATATCATCGAAAGAGTTCCTGCACGTCTTGTGTTGTATTGCTGTTGTCCGTACCATGAGCGGGACGGGTTCTTCGTGTGGTCACATTCCTGCCATTCTCCGTGCAAAAGGGTGTTACTCCACTTGCGCTCCTCAAACAATGTTACTCACGGCTGCAGGCGTAAGGACGCAAATTGAGCGTGGGGACAAGGTTGGTGCGTGTATGAAGTACTCTGTTTTGGGAGGATGATAGATGTTTGTTGTCACAAAAAAGCGTGTAATTTTCGCGATCGTTGCAGTAGGGCAAGGTGCATGCCAAGGGGTTGCAAGAAGCTGGGTCTTTTGCGCACAGGGTGGTCGAATGGTAGAGCGTTGGACTTCTAATGCTCGGGTCGTGAGTTCGATCCCGGCTGGGGCCAAATATTTGTGCTGGCTTTTTCATCGTTGCCCCGTCTTTGATATCACCCGTATGTGGTGGAAAAGGACGTTAAACCCCCAAACACCCACCCATCCTTTTGCGCACAAGATAAGATAAGATATCACTTTATTCGTCCCTCGAAAGGAAATTGTACTGTCTGCTCAGACAAAACTGACAATAAAAATCATTACGATTACAGACAAAGGTGGCGCGAGTGGATTTGGGTAAAGTGGCTTTTTGGCCTAAACAGAGGGTAGACTAGTATTACTCCAGTGAGCCCTGCGCGGGAAGGAGACGTTCAAATTATGTTAAATTCTTGTCCGGTAAGTGCCCTTGGATGGTCTGTGCACGGTAAGTTTTGTTTCTAGATTGAATCATTTTTAGAGGTGACTATGATGCCTGAGGCTAATAGGGAACATGCAGGCATATTGAGACCTCGTGCAGTTGTATCCTTGGGCCTGCAGCACGTTGACGGGCGTCCTGTACACACTGATCACCGTGGTTACCTGTCTTCGCCCTGTATGATGTCAGGCTGAAGGTTGTCGGGATTGATGTACCACGTGGTCAGCTGGTTCCAGGCGAACCCTCCACACCCCCAGCCTGCCAGAACAATCCCAGTTACCAGCCCTTTGCCGTTCGTCATCCACTGGAAGGAAGAATCATGACCACAGTCTAAGCTGGATAGTTACAATGACAGAGCGCTCAGACTTACTCAGCGTTACTGAAGACTACTGAACCATGCGAAAGGTAGTGCCATCATGCACTATGAAACACAGTTCTTAGAGAAGGAAGAGAACAAGACCCCGGCGTCAAACTCAAATGTTTATGGAACATACATGAAAATTAAGTTACACAAGCATTTTCAGGGACTGGTGTTCTCTTGTTGAGTTGTTCCCTGTCCTCTCTCGGAACTTCGTGTTTGGTAGTATTCTGCACCCGCATGGCAAGTGCTGGACATAATTAATGGCGCTTCACTGTCCCATTGCATTAAGTCCCGGTCACGAGATTATAAATATTCATGACAACAAGCGCAGACTGCAGCAGCCAAGAGTCAAATGATGATGATGATGATGATGAAACAGCCGGCAGCATCAAATATTGCTTTGACAACTCTGCCTTACCCTGGCAGCAATGTTGATCGTGGCATTGCCGTATATAGCGATTGGTACTGCTCCCACTATTCCGTATGTCACGATAGTCAACGGGAAGGATTTCTGGACAGTCCAGTAATTCCCGAAAAAGGATGCGCTTCAACAGAACATAATGCAAATATTGTGTAAGAGATTTCCCCAGATTCGATCGAGATACGTCATATGTGGACACTGGCATACAATCATCGAGCCTACTCGTAACTAGTTTATCTGTGCGCTGGCTGTAAGTATGATGGCGTGCGTCATCAAGGTCGTCGATGTCACAATAGACGACTCCACTCGACAAACCCCGAGGCCAAAACCCCGCCCCTTTTCTCTGCCGTGTACTAGTATTGGCAAAACACAGTACGCCCATGACGTCATTGTATGGGAAAACGGGTGATTTCAAGGTGAAGGAGGTTGGCGTAATTGCGTTTTTCCTTAAAATGACCTCAGTGAACTAGTTACTGCATTTTTTCCATGTTCCAGTCATAGCAAACTACACGTGCTTCCCTGGTTGTAGTGTCTGTCAAAATGTTTGCCAGACCATGCCATGTGTTGTGCTCATTATGCCACGGGGCGCGACTGGTTGAATTCTGGGGGCTCGACCCTTTTGGTTGACAGGAGTGGAGTCGTCCATTAATCATACCAGCGGGAACGTTGTCATAATGGGAACCGGCTACACTATAGTCAGGCTTCATCATCGAAATCAGTCGGCACCACAGACGTATAGATCTAGACGCACCGCCGCACGCTGCCACCGCTGCTTGCGAGTGTCGCTACGCGGCGGCCATCTTGCTGATACCAGAACTCAGAGGCTCTGTGTATAGAACGCCTCGTTCGAAATACAAAGTTCTTTAGAAAGACGTCATCAGTAGCGTCTGGCCAATGCTATGCGCGCTATGTAAACAGCTGGCACTTCCAGGTACTAGCAACATGGCGCGCGGCGGCGTCACTTTTCCGGCACCGCGGTGCGTCTATCTCTATACGTCTGTGGTCGGCACATGGATTATGTACAGCGGCGTCATCAAACTGTGTTCATAAACAATCGTGACTTGAGATCTATACCGAACAGGAACCGTGCCATGTGGGAACTGGCGTACGCTGTATAGTCACAATCACTCACAGAACTACATATTTATACACATGTTATTGGCTCTATGGAATCAACTTCGTCAAACTTTCTCTTTCATGATATTTTTGTTGGAGAAATCTGAATACTTACGCGGTGAACAGCACTCCAACAGCGAGGTAGGAGCGAGTGCTGATTCGCGTGGATACGAGTCCCACGAGGGGACTCAAAATACAGACGACGGCCGTCAGACACTGAGCGATCCACAGGGTGTCCGTATAATCCAGGTCTGCAGTGTGTGTTGAATTACGCAGGTAGGAGGTCAGGTATGGACTGATGTTACCTGGAACGGCAACGTGATCTTGCCTAATCATACCATTTTTTTTTTTTCTTTCTGCCACGACTCTTTGCCGGCTCCAGTGGTGTTCCTCGAGTCCCTGGTAATGGGTGGAATCCACGGAGGGCTCAGAACTTGGGGCAATTTTTTTTTATTATGCATGATGATGGAGATGAGGATGATGGTAAGATGATGCTATGGAGGTCCGTGTGGTTTGGGACTACGGGACATGGCCGCATTCCACGCTTCCTGTCATAAATATCCCGGCATTAACTAGGCCCGGGAACTACGGCACCTGCGGTGCCGGCCTTGTAATCATCCACACCATAAGACGTGTCATACCAAGGGAAGCACCCCCAAAGTCGCTCCCGTGAAGTGGTTGAATCTCGGCTGTGTGGCAACAGCTTCCCCATTGGGCCCATAGCGGCACACCCGCTCTGGGTAGGAGCCGACCTAGGTAGGAAAAATCCCGCTTGCCTCGGCTGGGACTCGAACCCGGGTCTCCTGGTCCATAGTCCGAAGTGCTAACCACTACACTACGGGAGCCGGTTTTCTTTTTTTCTTTTTTCTTTTTTTATCTTCTGCTGCGGATATCACAATAACTGCTACGTATACGCCGTCAACTTAAGTGCTGGTAGAAAGACGAAACTCAGTACTTCTTGTGTACCTCAAGTACATTGTCATTAGTATCATTCATTACCTCTATACTGACTAACTTGTGGGGGTCCAGTAAAGCTTCAGGGGCTCTAATCCGGTCTCAGCTCCGATTGTCCGCCTGTCTGTGTGCGTGTCTTTCACACTGCACTTCTCTGCTGACACATTCTACGCTGGAGGAAGAAGAGGACTGCAGTGTGGGGCTTGGGCTTAAGGTGGAGGTATAGTGAGTGTTTCTTATCATCAGTGCTGATTCATCTATTTTCCAGAAAAAAATCAACTGATGTCGTTGCTGTTGTTGTTGTTCCTGTTTCTAGGTCATTGACACAATGACAGTGGTATACACACCGAAGCTGTACCAGAAGCCCCAGCGTGCAGTCCGTCAGGAAACAACACGTGATACTGGCCACACAAGCTACACGTCTCTTCCACGGCCCGTAACTCCTTGCTGACACCGTTTTCACGATCACTGGGTTGCCTCCCTCCATTCTTCGTGCACAAGCCTTGGTGACACAATTAAACGGAACTTTTACCAGTACTACGTCACTAAAAATCGTCTTATTATTAAGGCCACGTGCTCCGCGTTTGGAAAATAAAGTGTTATCCAGAAGCGTTGCACCTTAAGGTTGCCGGTTCGATTCCTCAACTGATGACAGGGGGAAAATATCACGGTATGAGGCTTCTACAGAGACAGCCGGAAATCCTTAAAATTACCTTCTAGATATGAAAATGAGGATAAATTGGTTTGTTTTTTTTCCCGACCCGTCTTACCCCGTAGCGTACCGCACACGGGGATTTCCCGTTCTTTCCGGCGGTCGGTTTTCCTCCCCCCAGATCTGCCTTTTCATTATTTTAGCCGGCTTGACAGTATAAGTGTCATTGTCATTCTCACTCAAACCAGTCTTCTATGCCTGGAGTTACTTGGGCAGGGCTCGGTACTAAATGAGCTAAACAGACTTTGACAAATAATAGCAATGAATTGTCTGTCTCGACTCGAATAATGAAGCAACTGTGAACATCGGGTAGCTGTCTACTTTGCCTACATGATACACACAGGCTTGTCGCTCTGCTAGCATTCCACACTATGATAATGCATAACAGCGGAAGCTTGTATCCCATAATTATACACATCCTAGGTAACAGGCACTTGTGCGTTAAAACCCCTGACAGAGATATGTATGTAAAACGAAATAGTTGAAATACGCAGGGTGACAACAGAGAACTTGATGTGACATACCTTATCCTCCTTTTCAGTTTGCACCTGAGCGAGCTTCTTATCGCTAATGTTGTGAGCTGTGTCAGCTATGTGCCACACTGATTAGCAACACAGTGCAAGAGATAACCGGCAATTGCGTGTTACACTGGCTCGCCGTTATTCTGTAGCGTGAGCCGAACAGTCATACCGTGCCAGTGACTGACATATCAAGTTAGTGCATGCAAGCTGCTGATGTGCGTATTGGTGCAGGCAGCCATAAGGAGAACTACGTACGTGTTCACTATACCATGTTGTAACATAATCTCTGATAATATATACTGATGTATCAGTTTCTGCTACCACCGAGTTGTGTGTAAAGTTGTAAACACGGTGACGTAAAGCGAACCACTGCAACATGAACTTGTCACTTTGTGAATCCAACACACACACACACACACACACACACACACACACACACACACACACACACACACACACACACACATAGGGTGAACTTTTTACACGTGTTGTAGAGGACGACGGCAGAGAGAGAGAGAGAGAGAGAGAGGCAGAGAAAGACAGACAGACAGAACATATTGAAAGTCAGCTAGGGTGCTGAGCAGGGTGAGGGTAAGAATAAAGCAACACTCATTTATAAGGGAAAAACTTTAATTTAAGCCAAAACAATAAACGTGAGCAAATGCACCAAACCCGTCTGGACTGTAAAAGGGTGTAGAGTACACTTTATGCAAGTTTTTACACACACACACACACACACACACACACACACACACACACACACACACACACACACACACTGCTTGCAAATTCATTCACGCAAAGAAAGAATACCAAACATGTGTCTGGGAATTGTGCTTCCACAGCGAAGGTCAAAGGTCAGATTGATCAGAATACCTGCAAAGGAAACAAACAAACATGAGCAAATGAACTTATCAACATCACCATTATAATCATCATCATCATCATCATCATCACCATTATCGTTATATCGTTATATCGTTATAATCTGCTATCTACTAGCATTGCTCACCTGTAAAAGTGCAGCCAAAGCTGAAGAAGAAAACGCCATGCCAACCAAAACAGTCTTTCAGATCCGCGGCCACGATGGCTGCCACTAGCGAACACAAAGCCTGAAACAGTCATCACACGTTAAGTCTTGTAATATAAGCACGTCTTATTACAACAACAGAATTAATCCAAGGCGAAGTGTGAATACTCCGTAAAATGCTTCCACGACAGGACAAGTCGTCGCTGAACAACGTTTTCCACTTCAGTTACTTGCCCTCGCGAGCTCCTCGTAAAAATGAAACTTAGCAAAGACGATAGACACTATGGAGATGCATAGGAGCGCACATGGGCATTTCCGAGCGCATAGACGCCATCTTGAACTGAGCTGAAATGCAACGATTGGCTGATTACCGAAGTGATGTTTCTCACCGTTGTCGACGTCTTTCTGTCTGTCTCTATCAGTCTGATCTACACTTCTAAACCCAGAGTTTGAGATATATACGCCTAACACAGACTCCATAAAGTGTGGCCGTGGGGGATATGTTCTTTTGTGTGTGTGTGTGTGTGTGTGTGTGTGTGTGTGTGTGTGTGTGTGTGTGTGTGTGTGTGTGTGTGTGTGTGTGTGTGTGTCTGTCTGTCTGTCTGTCTGTCTGTCTGTGTTTGGTTGTTTGTTCCTAAAGTAACAAAGATGCTTGTTTTCACTCACGTCAGCAGTAAAGACCAGGCCAAGATTTGCGTTGAAATACGTTGTGCCGAACAATTCAATGGTAAACAAGGGGATGGTGGAGAAATACCCACACATCGTGAAAAACATCCCGCACACCCAAATGAAGTAGGCCACCCTTCCCGTGACCTCGCACGTGACAAACGTGGCCAGCAGACAAGCGAACATACACTGGGCGATCAGTGCCACCATCTGAGAAAAATACGCAAAGAATGAATTACAAAATGAAGCGGGTATGGGTTATTCACGTTCAAGTGTGTGTGTGTGTGTGTGTGTGTGTGTGTGTGTGTGTGTGTGTGTGTGTGTGTGTGTGTGTGTGTGTGAGAGAGAGAGAGAGAGAGAGAGAGAGAGATCAAGTGAAGATTAAAATCAAGTTAAGCGGTTAAACATTTAACTGTTCCAAGTTCACGGGCAGACACTGATGAACTGCTTCGGAGGACATAAGTATGATACGATTACGAATGTAATATACAACCTTTTGAGGGACGTTATGACTAAGGTCTGAACAGGGTAAATCTGTTTACTAGTGCTATCATCGTGCGAAAGCTAGATGTCTTACTCTCGGTCTGTACTTATCGGCGAGAGAGCCCCAGAAAGGCCGTGCCACAGCGTTGAATACAGAGCTGAAGGATGCGACTAGCGTCAGGAAGTGGTCGTCCGCGATGAACGTCTGCCCGTATGCCTGCAACAGTGACAAGACTACAAGACAAGGTTACTCGCATGCCGCACCACACTTTAAATTCAGACTCCTTTATTATGTGATAATAAAAGTGATTTCTTCAGGGGATCCTTACACGCGCTAGTTTCATGTTTACTAGGACAGCTTATGTTCTGGAACACTTTCGCCTGCATGTGAGTGCGCCTGTACCTTCCAAATACTCTATCTCGACGATTAGTAGAGTTCTTAATGAGATACAATACAACAATACGCTATGCGCGGGTGGTCAAACATTCAAATTCTACGAGTGTTGGTAGAACACTCTCGGCCGTCCATTCTGTTAACCGCGTCATTGATTACGCTTCTGCCCGGCTGGTTCAGTGCCAGCATTTGAGATGCTGTCACTGTGCAGGTGTCTCATTGGTTTGATGGTAGACACAGTGAAAACACCATAGAATGATGGGTGGGTGGGTGTTTGGGGATTTGACGTCCTTTTCCACCACATAGGGTGATATCAAAGACGGGGCAACAATGAAAAAGCCAGCACAAATATTTGGCCCCAGCCGGAATCGAACTCACGACCCGAGCATTGTAAGTCCAACGCTCTACCATTCGACCATCCCGGCTCCCCCCCCCCCCCCCCCCAACGATCTGTGAGCATAAACATGCTAAACATTGCATATTGCCCCTTTACACAGCTAGGCATGTATTGGTTTGTTGATTAGTTTTGCACTCAGTTCTACAATACTCACTTTGAACAGAGTGACTACAAAGCTAGCGCTCAGGTCACTGAAAAACACCAGGCACCACAAAGTCCAAAACACACGGGACTTCAGTAACTGCATCGGGCGATACTGTGGTTGATTTTCATGTAAAACATGGGTCCTACACTCAACGGACTCCGTTTCATCCGTGGTATAGGTATGAGCAGCGCTAGACTGATCGGGAGAAATGGACACGATGTCCTCATCCTGGTAATTGATCAGCGGTGTTCTCTCATTCACTTCCGCTTGAATGACTTTTG
>JACVVK020000343.1:0-40000 GCA_018292915.2 Batillaria attramentaria | reverse complement strand
CAGAAAAAAGCATCTTACGCGGTGGAGAGAACTCCCATGAAGAGATAGAGGCGTGTAGGGAGACGGGATGAGATGATTCCCAGAACAGGCATCAACAGACACGAAGACACGGCACCTGTAGAGCCGATCCAGATGGTGTCCGTGTAGTCCAGGTCAGTAGCATCTGTGGCGTTCCGCAGGTAGGAAGTCAGGTAGGGTGTCATATTACCTGCAACAAACACGTCATAGAAACTCTTAATTTTTCGTTTCTTTGTTGTCCTAATTATAGCTATAAACAGCACTCTTGTTTCAGTATGTTTTAACACATCTAAAACATTTAAACCTCATGTGCTGTGATATAGCATCAGTTAACTATCCACCTTTTTCCCCTCAGTCTCCGCAGTACTTTAGTCCTCGTTTAGGACGGATCAGATTATGTGAACTACAGTCTAGTTTTAGCTGAAAAACGAAAGAGAGAAGAACGTACCCGCTGACCAGTATACATCTTGACCAATCAGTGAAAGTGAAATCAACTCAACCAACAATTCTGAATGTAAGACATGTGAAACAAAAGCAACGAACCAAAGCTGTAACTGAATCCCAGTGTACAGTACATGATCCAGCAAAATGTGATGGTGACGCCACAGGAAATCCGCCATTTCCATCCTCGAACAGGTGCACTCTCCTCCGAACTATTGGAAACGCATGTTGTACCATGGCTGTCCATTGTGGAAAGTAGTCCTTAGCCTAATCGAAATCGTGTACGGTGTACAAAACACGACTATTAGTTTTTTTTTAAACAACACATGGTCCGTTCTCCGAAATTCACGTACACACTCGAGGGCGCGGAACTGTGTCGTATTGGTCACAACTGAACAGGAGAGAAATGATTACTGGTGTCTGCGGAAATGGTTTAATCTTCTGCTACGGTTTTATAATCATTGCCGGGTCAGTCATTCAGTTCGCTGCCGGATTTGACCTCGCTGACGGGAACCTTCTGCATCAGTTTTTTCGCTGTCGAAAGTCGGAAGGGGCGTTCACGTTCATCAGTTGTGCGCCATGAGCCGGCAGCGGCTCAGTGATCGGCGACACCGCGGCTGAAAGTCCTGCGCTGTTTTAAAGTACTGAGGCGCCGGGTCACACGCTTCAGTTCACGTGCCACTGGCACTAACAGATATTTCCAGGTTTTAACACGCGCACCGCCGGCATTTTTCGTCCCACACATTCACCCTGTGATGTCATTCCGGTTAAAGCAGTAGCTGTAGAAATAAGGAAGAAACTCAACCAGTTTTGTTCGCTTGCGGCTGTGTACACTGCAGTCAGTCATGCGTGTCATCATGTGATCGTACACGTGACAGTCGTTGTCAATTACTCATGGGTGAAACACAGACACAGCTGTGCCGCTTTCATACACAGCCTATGAATAGCTTATGAATACGGAAACAAACAACTGCGATCTGAATGAAACCCGGCTGCGGCGCCGCATGCCACTGACAACTGACTGACGATAAAGTTATAGTTGTATGACACTGTACAGTTTTCCTCCCTCTGTGTCACTACACGGTCAACAACTGGAGTTTACGCCCTTCACGCCCTTCATGTCATTCATAGGGTTTCGAGTCTTCCTTGTTCCTCGCTGACCTGAGTGGGTAAAACCTGTTCCATTCGGCCCGCCGCCCGCGCTCCACTAACCTTCAGTTCAATGAATAGTCCCACAGTTAGCAAAGCCGCCGCTATCTCACAAGCAGTGGAGAGAGAGTGTACTGGTGTAGCGTGGTAACCACGGACGTTTTCCCCGTTATTATGTTGTTTCCATAGTAATGGAAACAACATCATAGGACGGGCTAAATTTTCCACGTCCATGGGCAAGCATCTGTGGTACAAACGCACGTCACTGCCGATCTCCCGCAGAGACGATTATGCAAGTGTAACTCTGACAATGACGTAAGAAAACGTGCGTCATCGATGCTGGCATGTATGGTGCACCGAACGCGCTTCTCCTCCTCCTGAGTGCCGTCTGTGTGGATGTGTGTGTGTGTGTGAATTGTGTCCGGGCCCGTTTCTTCGAAAATACTTAACCGAATGGCTTCAAATTTGGGGTATCCAAATATATCAAAATGTTACATTAGACGATTCAAGCGTGTGATGATTGCTTAAGTGATTTGGGAGTTATCGCCCTTTTGAGACAAGTTGGTTGTCTTTCGTTTACAGGCGTAATATTTATTTAAATCACTCAATTTTTTGGCAGTAGATAGCTTGAATACGGACTCTGAACAGAGTCACTACTAGAAAATGGTCGCTCTTATAGTTTTCATGTAAACCGAGCCTGAGTTGACATTGCATGTGAACCCAGTTCAGATGCCTATTTCTCCGAAAATACAGAACCGATCGATTTCAAATTTGGGGTTTCTAAATGAATCAAGATTGTTGAATAGAAGGCCCGATCCAGGTACGATTGCACACATGATTTGCGAGTTATCGCCCTTTTCAGAAAAAGTGGCTTTCTGGCGTTTAAAGGCGTAATATTTACCTAAACCACTCCATTATTTGGACATAGATAGCATGAATACGGACTCTCAACTAAGTGAATTTTGGAGGTTGTCGCTTTTATACTTTTGGCGTAAGCCGTACCTGATGAAAGTGCTGGTGAACACACTTTAGATCTCAAAATCGCTCCTACCATACATAGATAATGAGCCTGGGGTGCCATAAAAAAAAAATATACAAAAAATTAGAAAAATTCACTGCAGCCGTTATCGTCAGTTGACTCGAAAATTTGTACTCAAAGCACATGTTCTCTACACGAGCCACATGCCTCACAAACATCGCAGAAAAGGCACACGCGCACTGACGCAAAACTGTATCAGCGTCAGTTTGCCGACGTCATGTTTGATTGACGTGATGCTGGCATTTCTTGGGGGTGTGTCGTCACTTTTCGGAAGTTCTCTATTTGTAGACGGGGAAAGCGGGAGTTTCATTGATGTAGTGAGCTTTGTTTTTCCCACTGACTCTCACTCAATAGCATAGTAGAGTGAGAGAACATCACATAGGTCTCAATGGAGCACATGCACAAACGCGGCTCGCGCAAGTCTGTGTGCGTGCGTGCGTGCGCGCGCACGTATGTCTGTGTGTGTCTGTGTGCGCGCCGCGCGCGCAGCAGACATAACACATAGTGAAAAAACGTTCGCCGCGCAGACTTGTCTGTTAAACACATTGAGCCGGTATAAATTCGATCTTTACACTGCGCAGCAGCAACACTTCAATTTTCATGGGGCTGCTTTCATTGCAAGAATTGTATCCGAGTCAAAGTTATTACGTCAAATGTATTATGCGTCATCCCAATGAGGAAAACGTCATAGATTTCAAAGAAAACAACTTGACGTCTCTCTTCCAAAACCGGCCAAGATTGGTCTGACAAGCCCGGTCAGTTGTTTCCATTCAGAGAGAGAGAGAGTGTGTGTGTGTGTGTGTGTGTGTGTGTGTGTGTGTGTGTGTGTGTGTGTGTCCTCCCGAATACATGGCATTACAAAAGAACGACCGTGACGACAGCAGGCGATTAAATGGAAACAACATATTGGGCTGGTGGCCATCTTGTTGAATAATACACCTGAGCGCGCGGGTCAGTACAATCTCCAAATACAAATAGCAAACCGTGTGTTACAGTCCATTTCATGTCGCTACAGTATGCCGGAGTGTGTCGAGGGCCGGTGCCAGTGTCACTGAGTATCCTTTAGTCCCAGCGCCAGTCAAGTGCCGCGGCCCCGGGTCTACGCAGCTTGAGGCTGGAAGTGCCCCGGTTCAATGCAGCTTGAGGCTGGAAGTGCCCCGGTTCAATGCAGCTTGAGGTTGGAAGTGCCCCGGATCAATGGAGCGTGAGGCAGGACGTGTCCCGAAGTCAGACGCGGAGCCAGGATACTGGCTTAAATCAAGTCGAGGCACACCTTTCTTAGCCGCCGGCTATACTGACTGCTGTAGTCTTCAGTCGACCGTTTGCCGCGAAATAGTCTTTGTTGCTTGCGCGGCGTTAAGCCCTAACCAACTAACTTCAGTCGACCGTGTCCCTCTCTTTCCTCCAGTCGTAACCGGAGGCGTAATACACTTTATGCAATGAGCCGGGGAGGTTGTGATCAGTATTGATTAAACTGGTCAGTATGTATGATAACTTGTGACACACCTCTACTGTAAACTGACAAAGTCGAGTCCAGTCCCGCCGAGTCCGCCTCGCTTCAGTGCCCGACTGACGCGGGTCAGAGTGAGAATGATAGGCTGGCCGTTCGCGCCACGTCACTGAGAATAATGAACCCCCTTGTCGATGGCCTATGCTCCACTTGGAGCCATGGGCCTAAGTAAATAATTAAGTCATGGCCGGCGTTGACCGTAAGTCAGTATGCGAGTGTAGTACAGTCCGTACAGGGGTTTTGCACGCGCTGAGTGCCTGCCGCGAGCTCGCACGCGACCATCCCCTTGCCCCTCCCCTTGGTCGCTCGCGGCACGCGGTGGGCACGCCATTACGTAACAGCGTAGCCTATTTTTAGGATCGGCAGCTGCCAGCAGAGGGGCGGTGGGGCAGTAGAGGGGGGTGGCGGCAATAACTTGATTTCCCCCCTTTGTCACTGACCCACTCTCAGGTTTTGCCAGCCAGCCCCCAAAGGGTTTTTTGTCCACAGTAGTATAGTACGTGCGCACTTTCAACATTGCGAGTTTGGCAAAAAGACGTGTATTTCACCCACCTAGCTACCTCCCCTTACACCAGACGAGACATCGCAGCCGAAGGAGGGGTAGGAGGCTACTATTTTCTCTGCAACGGCACCGATATGTTTTGCTTTGGTGTGGCGGCATTAACTGACTTTCATGTACTCAGGTTTCCGGCAAGTTCTCACACTCCGCTCTTCATTCAAGTCGCACCACAAGTGCACACAGACCAACCGCGGTTATTTGTCATCTTTTACATCTCCATGTTGGCGCGGCCTTGCCCCCCCCCCCCCCCCCCCCCCCCCCCCGGCCCGCGTGACCGACTGAAGTACATTCAGTCAGTAGACGGAACATAGTTATGTCCTCAACTATGATAATTCTCCCGTCTTTGTCCAATGTCCACACGGCGTTAGTTCAGAACGGCGTCCTCAGCAAAAGTAGCTGCTCGGTGGCTTTGGCCCGGATTGTTTTGCGTAGGCAGTAGTATGAGTTGGTGGAATGCTATGTGTGTGATGGGTGAAAAAGGTGGAGGAAGGTTGATCAGTGAGGGCTGGTGTGCGACTGATGTGCATCATTATTACGTGTTGCACGCCTAAGAGGGCACTGACGCACCGGCCTCTAAAGGGCTTTATATTAGAGAGGAGCGACAAGATAAAAAAAAAAAAAAAAATGTGCACACTGTCCTCGCTTGGTCAGTGTCATAATTATGCGGCCGTCTTCTGGATGGTCGCCTTGAGAGTCGAGTCCTAAAGTTTGGCGTGTCAGTCACAATAGGCATGCATTAAGTCCTCGCTTGGTCAGTGTCATAATTATGCGGCCGTCTTCTGGATGGTCGCCTTGAGAGTCGAGTCCTAAAGTTTGGCGTGTCAGTCACAATAGGCATGCATTAAGTCCTCGCTTGGTCAGTGTCATAATTATGCGGCCGTCTTCTGGATGGTCGCCTTGAGAGTCGAGTCCTAAAGTTTGGCGTGTCAGTCACAATAGGCATGCATTAAGTAAAACCCAATTGTCCATTTTCCTTGTCACCGAGTAGTTGTTTTTGTTTTGTTTTGTTTTTTAAGCTCAGCTCGGTTTCGGTTAGCCCGAGTTTGCGTTGTTGCAAGGACCAAGAATAGCGAGGCCCCCGGAACGGAAATGAATTCAGTATGCAGCCCTACGGGGCCTTTGATTACAGACCACTAATAGCTTCCGGGTCATGTAGTAACGAAGCTAAATATAGTAGAAAAGTTTTGCCCCTTTTCAAGTTTGTTTGCAGAGCTAAATATAGTAGAAAAGTTTTGCCCCTTTTAAAATTTGTGTGCAGAGTTTTAAAAAAAATGTCAATCTGGTGCTTTTTCTTGGCTGTGTAAATAAGTTTCATGCCAGGTAATAGTTCAAGTAGGGAAAATGAGCCTGGCTTGTGGACTATTTGTATTCATGCGCGGCGCCCGGCACAGGAGCCAGCAGACGACCGAGGAATGAGGGGGTATGTGGTCGCTGCCAACATTGCCCCAAAAACGGAATATTGGAATCTGTTGAAATTTATTCTAAACCTGAGTCTTTGGCCGCAGGATTTTTTTTTTTTTTTTTTTTTTGTGGTGGTGGTGGTAGTGGTGGTGAATTTTAAAGTATTTCTAGGGTGTCATATGCAAAGTTATGTGTAAGAGGAATATATAGCGTTTTCCTCCAAATTTGTATCTGTGTGAAAAACGCTATATATTCCTCTTTACACATAACGTTGCATATGACACCCTAGAAATACTTTAAAATTCACCACCACAAAAAAAAAAAAAAATGTTCTGGCATTGTCAGGTCGTCCACCGCCTTTGGACTGATGTGTTGGTGATGCTACATAGTAAATGTGTACATTGTGAGAGGTTTTCCTTCAGTGAAGAACTGGTGCTGTTTGGGGTGCAAGAGAATGTTGCAACCGATAAAGTGCTAGATTTTATTATTCTTTTTGCAAAGTTTTTTTGTGTATAAATGTAAGCTACAGGATGTATGTTCAAGTAGTCAGAGTTTTTTTAATCAACTTCGGTGCAGATTTATAGCTGAAGAGGCCCTCTCACGTTAAAAAAAAAAAACAAAAAAAAAAACAGTTTGACCTGTTGTAGCTGCCATACAAACAGCTCATCTTTTGAGTGTCCACGTTCAGACAGGGGACATAGCTACGGATAA
The DNA here is from genome assembly GCA_018292915.2 of Batillaria attramentaria. NCBI lineage: Eukaryota > Metazoa > Mollusca > Gastropoda > Batillariidae > Batillaria > Batillaria attramentaria. The sequence goes on along the minus strand of JACVVK020000343.1, from coordinate 33,172 downwards.
AATTATACATTGCTTGATGTAAGAAGTTATGTCCCCTGACGGATGCATATTCCCTATGTTGCTTCTTTTGCTACATAAGTAGTATTAAGTACCCTTTTGTGTGATAGTGGAGTAGTGAACGATTGGTAGTACAACGGCCTTTGCTGGATCTCTCTCTTTTTTTTTTCTCTTCTTTTTTTTCTTCTTTTTTTTCATGACTTTACTTGTTTATTTGCAATTAAACTGACGCATGTTTTGGTGAACACTTCACCAATACTCTTATTGAAGTAATGAAGTTTCGTGCCGGATCTAGCATGAAAACTGACTGACCTACGGGCGATATTTCTAAAAACGAATGCGTCTCTATCATTTGTGAAACAAAGAAGGCTGTCTGGTGTTATTTTGGATTTGGTTCGGTCACAGACTGCTGCACGTGAGATTCAAACAAGACAAAAATCACAGATCTTACTCGTTTAGCGTATCATCATGTAGCGGCCGTCTTCGCTGGGCCGACCTGTCGACTCGTTCACTCTCCATGCCTTCTACACTGGGGTTGTCGACATCGTAGTTGTTTATGCATGGCCCAGAGCACAGGTTTACGACTAAAAAGACATGAGACTGTCGTATTAGTTCCCGACTGAGCTGATAAGAAACCCAGTGAAGCTGCAGATGCCGGGCAGAATCACGCTGCTGTGCGTAAGAAACTTGACTTCAGTTAACGACAGCTGTGCAAGGGACATTGGCGATCACTTGCTTATCCAGGACACTTTTCAGCTGCTGTAACGGACGAAAACAGCATCTTCGGTGGTGGCACCTGAACAAGAGAGGAACGGCCTGGCGACAGAATGTGGACTGTTCTTAACACCGCTTACTTGACTAAATCCTTGTTTAGTTGGACTTTCACCTTATCGTCCATTTTTTGTCTTTGGGTCAGACAGTCACGCGCTGTGTTGACAAAACTCCCTGAGAGTGAAAAGTGACTGACTTTTCGTCACCTTGCCGCATGGGAATTTTCAGTTGTAACCGCGCGTTCGGAAGACAATGGCATTTTTGCATTCAAACGTATTTGTGGACGAAACAATGAATAATTCAAGAATGTTTTATTGTCATCTTTATTGTGATATGGTGAACACCATTCTTCAGACAGGTACAGCAATCACTACGTCACTAACACACTCAGCAGTATCGTATTTCTGTTGTTGGCTACTGAACAAAAGAAGACAAAGAACGCATCACGCACACGTGCTCTATTGTGTTTATAGTACCTGCTGAACTCATACCTTGGGTTGTTTGGAAAATGCCCGAACCTACACAGACCATTCTCAGCAAAACGTGTTGAGCAGAGAAAGTGAAATCAATGCTCCTTTTCCATCTTCTATATATTAATTTCGACCGAGTAAGTTCGGACCGCAGAGCCTGTGCACTAGCGGCATCATCAATAATTAAATGATGTCTGCATGGATTTAAATTTGGTTTGGTGGCAGTGTTGCACATTGATCATATTAATGTTTGCTGCAATAGAAAGTATGTTTAGAGAGATTATTTTGCTCCTGGGTTGACTGTTTACAGGACAAACAACAGACGCCGGAAAGCAGCCACAATACATATATGAAAAAGACAGTTCACGCTAACCTGTCAATTTCAACAAATATGTCCCTCAGTACTGAGTCTACTGAAAATACCGCAAAATCTACACTGAAAAAGTCAAACTCAGCAGAATATGACTGCAACTATTGTCAGTGAAAAAACAGATCAATCCCCAGTTCAGTGTAACATGAACGACATATTTTTTTCACTTCAATCGACCAGCACGTTTATACAGCGACCACTAGTGGAAGGTGGTGCTGTCTGAGTGTCATTTACATTGTCATCCGTCAAGAAGTTGTATCTCGAACACGAGAATGACATTACCTCCTACTGGATCTCAGTTTCACTTGTACCACTGTACTCACTGCCACAGAAAGTTTTCCCCTTTCCTTCTCTGTCAATTCTGTGCTACAACAATCATTCTAATCATCATAACTTTCGCCAGACTCCTCCCTACCCATGCCTATAAACATCTACATGGTGGCTTCAGCAACTGTCATTATTTGCTTACTGTCCAAGGCACAGACGACAAAACAGAACGTAGGCAAAGCGTTGTCCATTGCAAAAGAGCCGTTACGGAACCGTTACTGTTCCCTGATTTTCGCATACAGGGCCCAAAAACCAAAAGGAGGAGCCATACACGTGGGATATTCGTCCGCGGTACGAAATGCGTTAACAATGTTTCAGTTGTTTCAAATAGCCCACACACAAAGCAAATTCGCGTTTCTATTGGAGTTCACTGGAACGTGTCTCTAGAACCTCAGATCAGGCGCGAATGGCGGTCAAGGGGGCGTTATCTTGTCATGGGCCTCACACTTTGTTCTGAGCGGTTTTTAAGTTGTTTCTCTATAGAGAAACAACTTTATGAGACGGGGCAGATTTTGCTACGCGCAGCAGCAAGTTTCAGTGATACAAAACTTGACCCGCTTCAGTTCGCCTATAGGGCTCACAGAGGAGTGGAGGATGCTTGTCTGACGTTGTTTAACCTTGTTACTAAGCATCTTGAGGACTCAAAATCGTACATCCGGGTACTTTTCATAGATTTTTCTAGTGCTTTTAATACTGTGGAACCGCTTGTGCTTTTAAAACGGTTAGTTGATTTTAATGTCAATTCTAACATTGTACTGTGGGTGCGTGACTTTTTGAAGGACAGGCCGCAGAGGGTGAGGGTCAGTGGTGTCTTGTCCGACGAACTGGTGCTGAATTCCGGATGTCCACAGGGTTGTTGCCTTTCGCCAACAATGTTCTCCATCTATACCGACCATATGCGCTCCAATACTGATGTAACCTGTTTGTTAAAATTTGCCGATGACATGGCTTTAGTTGGCATGTTAAAAGACGAAGACTCCCTTGCCAGTTATTTTTCACTGATTGGTATGGTAGCTAGCTGGTGTACAGAGAGCTTCCTTCAGTTAAATGTGCAAAAAACAAAAGAACTTGTGATCGACCAAAGAAGAGACTGTGATCTTCCCTTCCAGCCGGTCATTGTGAACGACCACCCTGTGGAGGTAGTGTCTGAGTTTAAGTATCTCGGCACAATAGTAGACAACAAACTAGACTTCACTCAGAACACTGATTTTATCGTGAAGAAGGCCAACCAGCGTCTGTACCTCCTTAGAAAACTGAGAGCTTTTAATGTTTGTCCTGAAATTTTAGAAACTGTATATAGAAGTTTAATTGAAAGTGTACTGGCATTTAACATCGTAGTCTGGTACGGCAATCTCAGCATGAAGAACAAAGCAAGGCTGTCTCGTATAGTCAGAGTGGCAGGAAAGATTGTTGGCCTGGGTCAGTACTCTCTAGATGATCTTTATATAACGGCTGTCAGGAGGAAGGCCACTACAATTGTCAACGACCCCACCCACCCCCTCCATGATCAGTTCCAAGAACTCCCGTCTGGGCGCCGCTACAGAGTACCGCGAGCGAGGAAAAATTTGTTTAAGAAATCTTTCATTCCCTCAGCAGTATCTATTTTAAACTCATGACTGTGTTTACTGCCCGTCCCCAGTATGTATAGATTTTATTTGTTGAGATTTTCAAAACTGTGCTTACTCCTCAGCTGTGTCATGTCCGCTATGCCCTTGCCATCTTTTAGTTTAGATTTCTTAGTTTAGTTGCATAGTATTAGACTTGGGCATCACACATTACTTTAGGATCTGTGTTTAATATGTATGGATTTGTATGTCTAGATAAATTAATGTGTGTGTGTGTGTGTGTGTGTGTGTGTGTGTGTGTGTGTGTGTGTGTGTGTGTGTGTGTGTGTGTGTGAGCCAGAAGAAAATTTTCTGCCATCGACAGACAATAAAGTTATATTGAATTGAATTGAATTGAATTGAAAACAAGACTGTGACGTTTCTCCACACAATACTTACTTTCACGCACACAGTGACGTAACGAAACCTGCGTCATAGACACTTGACGTGCACACTATGCTGCTGCGTTCTTTTTGGCGGGAGTTGACGTGTGTGTGTGTGTGTGTGTGTGTGTGTGGATGGATGTAATGATGGCTATCTCCTAAACCACCTCGCCGGATGGCTTTTTACTTTGAGATAAAATGGGCAGTCATATTCTCCAGAGCTATTTTTCACGATTTTTATCCTGCCGCATTTTGAGGACTGTTATCGCCGATTTAAAAAAATCGGTCATGTTACGAATTTTTTCGAAAAAAATGTTCAAATGGCTTCATTTTCTGAAATTGGGAAGATCATCCAATTATACTGCCTGTTTTCGTAGCACAGCTCTGTAGCTCCGACAGGTTTTGTGTAAGAAAAATATTTCCGAGGTAGGGGTGGTTTGCATATAAGGCCAAATATCTATGAAAAGACTCCTTCAAATTACTCATCATTCCGGTATTTTTGTCACTTGTGACAACTGCACATATGACATGAACTACTACCCTATGATAGCTTTAGTATTAAGAATAACAGAGCTTTTTGATAAACACATTTTTTTTTCACGTTTCTGCGAGAAGCGCCGGTCAAAAAAGTTCCAATTTTGCAATTTCGTAAGTGCAATCCAAGGCACAAGTCCACGTTTCATCAGCTCTCTAGATCTTTCAGATTTTATGTCAAAATTAATTCAGTCACGGAAGTCACAAAAGCAACAAGGAAATCACAAGATATGAAGAAGTATCATCTGTCAGACGAGCAGCGTGAGGCTGACGTCAAATGTTTGGTTCACAGACAAAATCTGCAAGTATCGTCACTGCTTCCGACATTTCATCAGCCCTCTAGATCTTCCAGATTTCATGTGAAAAATAATTCAGTCGGAGAAGTCACAAAGCCAACAGGGAAATCACAGGACATAAACAAGCATCCTCAGACGATCGCAGTGCTAGAGGCTGACGTCAAATGTTTAGTTCACGGAACTGACCTCTCTCTCTCTCTCTCTCTCTCTCTCTCTGGGGAGCCAGGGTGGCCGAATGGTAGCGCGTTGGACTTTCAATGCTTGGGCCGAGAGTTCGAATCCCGGCCGCTGGGGCCAAATATTTGTGCTGGCCTTTTTCTCGTTGCCCCGTCTTTGATTTCACCCTTATGTGGTGGAAGAGGACGTTAAACTCCTAAACACCCACCCACCCACAATCTCTCTCTGCCTCTCTCTCTCTCTCTCTCTCTCTCTCTCCCTTCTTCCCCCACCCGGCCCCACCCCCAGTCACGTGGCTAATCGGTCGAGGTCGTAGAGGATCTAGTGTCATTGGTAGAACTTGGAGAGGGGAGAACCGGTAACAATAACAACAAAACAGACAAAATAAAATGAAGTTTGGAGAAACAACTTTGTAGGACGGGGCCGTTCCTCCTTGTTTGTGCTGTCCAGCATCATACAGGTTAGACGCATGCGCACATACATGCACGGAGAGGCTTGCGTTCAGCTGATTGAAGTTAAAAACTCAGCAGCCGGCGACAGAGTGGTCACTCCACCCGAACTTGTAGCTCACAATCACCGAGTTCGAGCACCCGACAAGGGAAACATGGCAGCCGCCGTTTACGGGCAGCTTAATTTTCTTCGTTTGTGCGGCCATCAAACGCTTGTGTGTTGAAATCAGAACTATACTAATCTCCGCACAGGCGCGATCAAAACAGCAACTGTTCCAAAAGAGAAATATCTCAAGATAAAACTAGTTATGGTAATAAACGCGTCTTTAAGAAAACGCCAGGGGAAATGCACAATAAGTATGCCCTGGGTGTTCTTCCCCTTGAAGTACAACTCTATAGATTTCCCTGAAAACTATATGTTGGCGTTTAGCGAGTAGTAGAAAGGTGGCAAGCGAGACAATAAGTTGGTTAAATGTCTGTTTTCTTCAGTGAGACGATTTTCACAGGCGGGGGGTTCTTCCACTCTCTCATCTCCTCAATGGTGTTGGGCAGGGCTCTGTGACGTGTTTCCGGCAGCAGCAGGACCGACAACCCAGCCAGGACACACATGGTGCCAAATATCACGCCTGGAGCCCACGGGATTGTCTCTCCCTGTACGTAAAGTTCAGCAAATGTTTATGCAATATTTATAACAATGTTCATACTTTGATTGGCTTTGGGCCGAAAAACAAGGACATAGTGCAATCAAGGTTTTCAATAATCACATTGAGCGCTCTCTTGCTGTCACTATTTTTATTCATTACATTCAGTTAATTCATAATGTAGGTGCTTCTCAGCACTTAAATCAGATCTTCCTAGATCTTCCCATTTCTCGTATTTCTCTAATTTATTCTGAATTTGATTTGCTCAGTACTAAACATCATCAAACTAGGAAATGTCCTAGACACTTACCAACAAAATGAAGAACGGCGCCCCCATGCCGGCAAGACGGGAGGTAGCGGAAGCTACGCCCATTCCGACGGTTCTGGAAGTACATACAGATGACAAACGAACAGTGACAATCGTAAAGAAAAATATGTATGTTATGACATAGGCCGGTGGATAGGGTGTCAGCATCAGTGGAAACACATTGCACACACACAGGTTCATTAGCTGAAGGCTGACTCACACGATTAACCTCAGTCAGAGAAGGCTGAGACTCATTTCTCCGATTCCCTTACTGTGCCAACGAGAAAACAACGTAAGGTGAACGGTTCCACGCATGTGCCCACCTACGTTGCAGCGTTCTCACCTGAGAGTGGTAGGAAAGACCTCCAAGCTGAAGACGAAGAGAACGTTGTAGCATCCACTGAGGGCGAACTTGCCCACATAGGTAACCACTGTCCCCAGGGTCAGGTAGACGCCAGATCCACCTTTTATACACAACATCAAAATTAATCAGTTATACGTACCGTAAATACCTATCAACTCACCTACCATGGATGTAGTAGTGAACCTACCACATGGGTGGTCAAACTCGACTCCACCTCCGGAAAACATTATCTCTGACATAAAAGACTGTAACGCTAGAAGCTTACCGAGGCTGACGATAATCCATGTAACATCACTTTCAATAGAAATGGGTTGATGTGACCAGACTGAAAAGTGACAAGAGCCTTGCAGCAAGGCCAAATTCACTTCGACTTGACTAATTGAAATATGAACATCACCAGGTATGATTAAATGTGATTCCACCTTAATCACTTTGGCACGAGTAATAGTGAGTTCATAAGAAATGTCTTTGTGTTGTGCACAGACAACATGGTCTGACGGCAGTATCAATTATAACTGATTCTGAACACAGTTACAGTACCTATCTGCACAAACACAACGGACAGAAGAAGGGAAATCCCCGCTATCATCTCGCATGTCAGGGCCACTGTCCGTCTGTTGATTCTGAAAATACGTTCATTGGGACTTGGAGATACGCCTTCCTTAAAGAGAAACGATATGATTGTACCAAAATACAAAGACACGTCATTATTAATATTTTTTTGGAAATGCTTCCATTTTGAATACATGTACAACTGGCACTTTTCCAAAGCCAAGGGAGGATCCTGTCCTTCAAACCACGACCGTTACAGGGTAAGAGGGATGCGAGTTAACTTCTCAAACTTTAACATTTTAGCCAAGGAACTGTTCGAACACTGTGCCGATGGTTGTGCCATAAGACTAAAATTGTTAATACCGCTCCACATGTCGCCAAAACACAATTAAAATACTCATGTCTTTGGAAATCGCAGGGCTACACGATCATAATAAAACATAAAAAAACGAGAGAAAATGATGAGAAGAAGTCAGCCAACTTTTGCAGGAAAAAGAAGGCCACTATGTTGGCGGGAATCTCCAGCAAGGTGAGTAGAGCGAAATTGAGGAAACGGTTTCCAGCCAGTGAGGCGGAGCCTAGCATCACGCCGTAGTAAAACAGGCTGCTGGCAATCCTGTTCACATACAGATAGTCAGGGATTTATGCGAACAACTGCACGTAACTAATAACGACATATTCTACGTATTACTTTCACCTCACGCTCTGCCGGCCTCTGCTCGTAGTTCGGCTAGTGTGCTTATTAATTTTGACAACCACGTGGGTGGCAAGAGTGTTTGCTGTTTGTTTGTTTGTTTGTTTGTTTGTTTGTTTGTTTGTTTGTTTGTTTTGTTGTGTATCTAATTAGCGCGTGTTATTTTGTTTTACTGACAATGGCGGTGAAAAATATTTATAAACATACATAAAGACGATACATGATCACAACAATGGTATCAACAATATATATATACATATATATATATATATATATATGAACGCAAATCGCTGAAATCTGGTACTGACGTTCCCCTCCCAACCGAATACCGAAACATGAACTGTCCGCCGAAGCACTGCGTACCAACTGTAACACGTTTACACCTTTGTGCTACCGGGACAATATTCGTATACGCCTTTTAGGTGCTAAAACAATTCTGTTAAGATGATGTTAACAATCATACCAGTTCCAAACATTCCCGGGGAGCCGGGATGCCGAATGGTACAGCGTTGGACTTTCAATGCTCGGGTCATGAGTTCGAATCCCGGCTGGGGCCAAATATTTGGCTGGACTTTTTCTTGCTGCCCCGTCTTTAATATCACCCTCACGTGGTAGAAAAGGATGTTAAACTCCTAAACACCCGCCCACCTTCCAAACATTCCCAGCATCACTAGCAAACAGAAAGCGAAAAGCACGACTGCCAATGTGAAAGGAAAGATCTGCGTCGGTTCAGCAAAAGCCGATTGTTTCGAAGCTACATCCATTCCAGAACGAGATACGGTTAGTTAGTTAGTTATTTAAGGCTTTACGCCGCCCAAGCTACAAAGACTATTTCGCGTCAAAGCGAGGTCCCTTTCTGCCAGGTCATTAAAAAAAAAAAAAAAAGGCATACAATAAAACAGGATGTAAATATATATTAAAAATCTACTGGGTTTAACTGAGTTTCTTTCGGGACTGAAACACGGAGACCGAGACTGATACGGCCGTGAACGCGAAGTCCAGCAACTAAGGTGGCTTTAAACCTTGGTAAATATGTCTAGGGTCGGTAGGGAAGGCAGAAAAATGCTCTGTTTTCTCCCTAATTTACAACTAACCAGACAAGAGCGGTGACGAAGAGTGGCACCACAACTTCTCTGTGTCGGAAAAGGTCCACCACTTTGTATTTCTTCCACGCCTTCACCTCCAGGTCAGCCGTGTTCCTGGTCGTGTCACCAGCAGAATCGTTCATCTCTGTACCATTCTTGTTTTCTTTACCTGTGCCGTCCCGTCCCACGTTGTCGTTCTCGCTTACTACGTCCTTGTCGCGTGATGCAGGACGAGACTTCAAAACCTGCTCGTGCAGGACAGTCATGACGTCATTAAGGTTCTTGCCGTTGAGGCGGCAGGCTTTGGCCAGGATCTTCTCCACGTCAGCAACACGGTCGTTGTTCAGCAGCCACAGGATGCTCTCGTCTAAAACACTGAAAAAGCGAATGTATAATATTATGTATGACGTAGTGCACAACTATTTCCTTTCACAGGCCTGACCACAAGACAAACAATATGAACTTCACAACAATGTGAGGCCAAGGACTCTAAACAAAAAGTCATGTTTGCGATAACAGTTCAGAGGAAAGTTAGCGCGACACAAAGCCGTGGATTTTTTTGCCGCGCTGTGGAGGTAGGAGAAAGAAAGAGAGACACACATGAAGACCAAATTATTTTACCATGGTAGCGCCAGACTGTAGAGGAAGACAGCGGAGAGAGCCAGCTGCAGGTACCGCCAGGTATAACCCTGCATCAGGTAGGCAATGAGCGCCATCAACACTTGACCGCTTGACCACAAGATTGCGTCCGCTAGACTGGCCACAGGACGTAACCGCTTCGGTAACAACTCCATGAACATTGTGTAAGCTGCCATACCGATACCCTGTGACAGAAAGCACCAGAAGCAAAATTAGGATTAACTTGAAATTATTACTGATTGGTCCCAGAAAACAGCAGATTTAAAGTACGAAGCACGCCCACCCAGTGGGCCCTGCTGCATGGAGACTAGAGGCGGGTGGCTGTTCGTGAGTTTCACGTTGGAGACTAGAGGCAGACTTACAAGCTGAGACAAGGGTGGGTGGGTGGGTGTTTGGGAGTTTAACGTCCTTTTCCACCACATAAGGGTGATATCAAAGACGGGGCAACGAGAAAAAAGGCCAGCACAAATATTTGGCCCCAGCCGGCGGGATTCGAACTCACGACCCGAGCATTGAGAGTCCAACGCTCTACCGTTCGGCCACCCCGGCTCCCCAAAACTGCAGTACGAGATGTATAAGCGGAGACTAGGGCAAGCTGTTTCTATTTTAGGGACATAGTCATAATGATAGTCCCGACGTATCAAGTGAGACTACAGCTAAGTCTCAGACTAGTCTAGTCCCTTATTGTGCATCAGTTTTCTGTAGACTACAACAGAAATGGCTCTGCCTGAAGCTCTCTTGTAAATTGAATGGTTACTAGTGGTTTACCGTCAACCATATTTTGCTGCTGTTGTTGTTTGTTTTGTTGTTTTGTTTTGTTTTTGGTATGTTTTTGGTTTGGTTTGGTTTGGTTTGGTCTGGTTGGCGGTGGAGCCGGGGGGGGGGGGAGGGGTATCTAATTGGCGCTTGTTTTTCTGACAGTCAACAAAATGAATATACAAACGTACATAAAGTCGACAGATTATATTTTCTGTCATCACAACAATGGCATTCACAAATGCATATATATGAATGCAAAAGGCTGAATTATAGTACTGTTGTTTGTGTTCCCCTCCAAGCAACAGCCATAGTCGCCATAAAATATGTCCGCCAAACCAGTCTGGCGATCCCAAGTGTACGAGCTGTAACACGTGTACATTGTTGTGCTTTCCGGGACAACACTCGTGGTTTCATGCCCACCACCTACCAAAATCATATCCAATGCAAATCGAAGACGAACAACAAGGGAAAAGCCAGCATCTCTCCCAACCGAGGATCGACTTCAATGAACATTAACTGACTAACGATCTACATGCTGGGTTGTCCCGATCCCTCGTGCGAGATAATTACAGGACAGGGATCTGATTCGTGGGGAAAGACTTCTAGCTAGCTCGACTAAGCTCAAACTAAAAGATCAGTACGAGATGCATGAGCGGCGTCTGGCAAGTAACCCAGCATGCATCGCGAATGCACCCTGATGATAGTCCCGACGTAATAAGTCTCTTGGTTGTAGTATTCGTGTCGTAGGAGACGAGCAGCATTTAATCGTTGAATGTCCTGCACACTTAGAATCCCGTGAAAGACACATACCCCGTTGAAATTCCAGAATTACGTCAACGTGATGTCCAATCTTAACCTGGCTGGAAAGTTACACTTAGCTTCGGAAAATTTTTGAAAGAATGTAAAGTTGTGTAGAACAAAGTTCTCATTACTTAACATGTTTTTCTATTCCCTGTATTTGAAGCAAGCGTTAGCTTTATTTCACGCAGTTTGTAATGAAAATATTGATCACAACTTTTGTTTATTGGCTGTCGCAGTGATTGTTATTGTTTACATTTACTTTGTACGTTACTCTATCTTGTTATTTGCACGTCTTTTTTTGTTTATGTTGTTCCTCCGTGCCCCAGTAGGGGTCAAAGGAAATAAAATCTTTGAATCTTAAAGTCTGATACTATAAAGGGAAGTGTCATACTAGTCTGGTTTTATTTCACGTTTCATGCAACAGACCCCTGCACACTCCAGGTCTGAACATGTGGATGATACAACTGGCTAAAGACTGTTCTCTTGTGCTAGGCCGAAACATGTACAGTAACTTGCCGATCACTATGTACCATTGAAATTCGGAGTCTGCTACATTCACTCATAATTCTGCTTCTCCCAAGCCTTGCTTTTTAGAGGTCTCGCTCAAAAGGCAGGTGGTTTTGACAATACTGAGTACATTACAATGGAAATCGTATTGTTTCGTAGGAATACTTACGATAAATCAATGGTTGTAATTGAAACATACCTGCTGACAAGCACCCGTAACCATCCTGAGGACCACAAGAAAGATGATATTGGGAGACAGCGCCGTTGCTATGGAGAGGAAGAGGAGGGAGATATCGCTGACAACATACACCCCCTTCCTCCCATACCGGTCAGACAGAATCGACAAAAACAGGGCTCCCAACGCCTGCCCAACACTGATGAGGGTTTGACTCAACTCCGTCAGGCCTGCCTTGTCACACACCAACTCCCACTGGAGACAAAATACACGTACATCCGACTCATGTCTATTACACTTTCAAACGGGAGAAAGACGTCTTCCGTCATCTGCAAAAAGGGCTTATGTGCCATGGATTAGATATGTGCTTAGACCCTTTGGCAGATGATGGTAGAAATCTTTTTCTCATAAGCTGTTGAAAACATTATAGCAGCGGAAACCACGCTCTTCCCACAGGCGCAAGGCAGGACTGCTTTGTTTTCGTGTAAACACTACCACGTACTCGCCTAGCTGCTCCGTTTCGACCTAATGCTTCTCCACCCCACCCCCCACCCCCCTTACAACATCACTAGAGCTCCTTGCGGCCGGAGTGGCGCGACCCTCCTCCTACCCCCTTCATCTTTTCTACTCTAAGTCTGCATTAGCTTTCGGAATAATCTGTCTCACTATTACAGATCCAGCAGAGGTTCTCGCCAAACACCATGTTGTACTAGTCAAGATACTAAATGTACGTAACAAAATAAATAACTGAAACGAAACCAAACGAATAGAAAAAGTAACCGATTTGTCTTCACCTCAGTGCGAAAGGAGGTATCAGAAGGCATGGAGAAATTGATTCCTGTCACACAAGGTAGTGATTTTGACGTCACTAAACCCGAACGGTTGAGCTGAACGTCAATGGAGCACTTGTCGTAGGTAGCTTCAAAGGTCGCTTCAGACAGGTTGCCGCTGAAGTGAGACTCCAGCTGAGAAGGGTCGTGCACCTGGGCACATTCATAATCCGGCTGGAATCCTGAAAAAGTACGGTAATCTGTGGGGCGGTTTGTGTTAAATTCACAATACACAACAACATGAGAGAGAGAGAGAGAGACAGACAGACAGACAGACAGACAGACAGACAGACAGACAGAGCAAAAAAGAATACAGGAAAAAATGAAATGAAAAGAAGGAAAAGTGTAGGAGTTTGTGTCTTTGACATGTGGAGCTAATAACACACACCGAAAAGAACGGAAAGAAATATATGTGGAGAGTAGGAACCTCGTCTTATCAGTTGAAATCGCGAAGTGCAATTTGCGGTTCATCGTGGACGTGAGATTAAATACATTAAATTAAGTACATGATTCGCCACGATCACTGAAGTCCTACTAAAGTGGTTCACCCACCAATGAAAACCACAGAAAACGTGATGAAGGCGTTGACAAAACTGCTGAGGATCTGAAGAGTGAGCTGGATCAGTTGGTAGCGCCCTCTCACGCCTCCAAGGGAGTGAAGCAGGGGATCGATGTCCATGGTTGGAGCTTTTTCTGCACTCTCTGGTTGGTCCAAAAATTGGTCAGCTGTAAGGAATGCCTTTAGCGTTTATTTCTTAGCGGTTTTCTACGAGTGTTTAGGAAAGCTGACAAGACACTCTGTAAAGGCAAAGGCGAAAGTAAAATTACCACAACGCAAAAGTAATTCATGAAAAATGTGACCGGAATTAAACCATGATAGTAGGCAACGAAAAAGTGACATATTTTCAAAAAGATATTTACAAATGTCAAAGAACATTGCCGAAACTAGTTTCGTCCAGGTTTAACACATACAAGCCCCCCCCCCCCCCTAACACCCCTTACCCCCCCGCCCCACCCCCTCCCACCCACCCCGATTTCCTCTCCTAATGGAACTTGTAACGTTGCATACACTATTTCAGGTTTCTTCCTTGCCTTGTAACCTTAACCTTAACTTTTCAAACATACTTTCCATGGTTTGTCCGTTCGTGGCACTGTCACGAGTTGAGAAGACGTCAACTAATTGAAAAGTGACTGAGTTTTGGACACCTGGCAGCTTATTTGTATTCACCTGGCGTATTGTTAACGAAACAATAATTCATTTATGCTAAGGGCCATATTTACAGTTGTGGTATAAACAATATTCAGACACGCACTGCAGCAGATGTTAATAACACGACCAGTAGCGTCTCATTGTTTTTCTGTCATTGGCTATTACTGTTTTCGTGCTCACCTGATGAACCAAATGACACATCACGTACACATGTTCTGCGTATTCTGTTTATACTACCCGATGTGATGACACGTCGGGTCATGAAACAGATAAGACATAAGACATTTATTAAATTTCCAAAAGAGGAACATTGCTTTGTGGTCTCTCATAAAAAAAAAATTTAAAAAACATAAAACATGCCACTCACTCAATCATACGGCCATGCACACCCATTCCACCTATTACATGCTCGCACTCTCATACCTAAAAATCTATCACAATGTTGCAGCACTATAAATAAATTACAACACTACACCCCACCTCATTTCACATCACATCAGCAGCACAACAGCAGCGGTGCACATAACTCTACCACAGTCAACACAGATCTGAAACGCGAAGTCTGTGCCATCAATGTTCCTTTTCATCTTCTGTTCATTAACAACGTGTCCCCTGCGTGAAACAGAACAAAACTTGCGAGATACGCACGGCTAAGGGCCGTTGAAAGCGTACTGTGTCTAAGAAACCCACAGAAAGTCACTGTTGTGTTTTAGTAATGACGATGCGGTATGCCCACCTACACCTCTATGCTTATTTCAAAACACTAAGTGCCGAACGTAAAGAAGTAAACCGAACAATATCCCCCTACCAATCCCTCCCCTCCTTCCCCACCCCCTAACCAAAAAATCGATTTTTCTTTCCAACAGGATAAAGATTAGCTAGCTGCACAGTAACTTGAATAGGGGGCTTCTGCAACTTCCGCCATTTTGTGTCAAACGAACAAGGATCAGAGATGTAAAGTTCTGCGCACCCCCTCAGTAAGAACTAAAACATAGTCAGAGATCCTTTTCCTTTCAGGCTGCAGCCCTTTGGAATCAGCTTCCCAAACCACCTAGACACACAGAGTCCAATGCCAGTTTCAAACGCTGCCTTATAACCCACCTATTTAAAACTGATTACTTGTCTACCCTGCCCTTCCACACCGCATCAGCCTGCTTGCTGAGAGTTATTGTTAAATGTTCCTTGTGTGTCTGTGCATGTGTATGAAAGCTGTTTATTGTGCGGTGTATGTAGTTATGATGTACGGCACTTAGAGCCTGTCATTTACATGTATAGCCGCCATATAATTCTTTATTATTATTATTATTATCTTTGCTCAAGCGAGATTTTGAAAAGCGGGTATGGTCCGATAGCGACGATTTCAGTGTTGGTAGTGATGATGCACGACTGTCTTGTCTTAGTACGATGCAGTGCAGTGCGACACGACACGACACGACACGACACGACACGACACGACACGACACAACACGACACAACACGACACAATAAGACCTGATTGTCTGCGATGCAGAAATTTTCTTTCAGGCTCGCCGGTAAAAAAAAAAAAAAAGTAAACTGCTCATATTACTTTAACTAACTACAGTGACACTAGAATTAAGCAACAATACGTATTACTGTTGGGGAAGGTTATCTGCGTTCCCTTTTTCCTTTGCCTTTTCCCTTTGTTCATGTTCGTGTTCTTTGATTTTGTCTGAAAGGGTGAGTGAGTATTTTAAGGCTTAACGCCGCGTCAGCGACAAAGACTAATTCGCGGCAGTGTCTGAAAGGTTTCCCCCTCTGTTTATGTATACACTGCGACAGTAACTATGATTCTTGCACTGTACAACCATAAGGGTGAATGAATGTGTTGGGGGGGGGGGGGGGTATGCCTGTACAAGTGTAGGGCATATGATATGTTTACGATAGTGCAAACACTAGTGTGCACCAGTGAAGGAGCGAATAACCGGCCAAGGAGGCTTTATCTTGGCATACGCCCTGACCATTATGCCGTAAATTTTCTACATGTAATTAACCTCACCTGACTTTCGGATCTTCTTACCCTTGCAGCTACAAAGATATGGGGTTCGGTCTATGGTTAAGGCATACGCCTACTGATCCTCAGCTGCCTCGTTCCAACGGGCGGTAATTTGGTATGGGGACTGTTTTCACCAAATCGTGCCTGTCTCGCATTTGTACACACACACACACACACACACACACACACACACACACACACACACACACACACACACGCACGCACGCACGCACGCACACACACACACACACACACACACACACACACACACACACACACACACACACACACACACACACACAAATAGCAAATAATCACGTGTGCACGTTAAAAATGCGTTTTCAAACAGGGAGGGGGAGGGGGGGGGTAACGTCCTTTTCCACCACATACGGGTGATATCAAAGACGGGACAACGATGAAAAAGCCAGCATAAATATTTGGCCCCAGCCGGGATACGAACGTTTTGAAACGGAAATGGAAACCGGACAAGCAGCACAAACAACTACACTACAATTCGTCATGATCTTGAGGTTGATTACAACTCAATTCGTACCAAGTAGGTTTGGGGGTGTGATCCAGCTCCCTCCCACCGAGAGAAAACCAGCTTTTCGCATTCACGCGTATTTCTGGACAAAAAATAAATAATTCATTTATGCTGAGGGATAATTTCTCACGTTTTGTGATATCATAGGCTACACAGTTTTTACCCAACACGCACAGCCGTAGATGTTAATAACATAATTACCATTTCTGTTATTGGTTGTGACTGTTTTCGTCCTCTTCTAATGAAAAAAAAAAAAAAAAAAAAGACAAATAACACATCACGGAAACGTGCTTACACTACCTACAGGACAGACATGTCGGATAATTTCAAAAACACCCGATTGACCACACCTAAAACATTACAGCTTACCTGTTCAGTATTTGCTCCTTACTTGTGTGGCTGGTCGAGATGTCTCCGCAGAGAAAATGAAAGCTGTTGACGGGCCGGGACACGATAGTACGTTCATTTACCCCGAGACAGGTTAAGGCATGTCCTGTGTCAATGTGCTCCACACCACGTGTGCCTCTATAAGAAAACAGCCCCCCTCCCCCGCACGCACACGCACACACACACACACACACACACACACACACACACACACACACACACCACCACCACCACCACCACCACCAAGAAAAACCCCGAAACTGAAAGCCAATGACTGCTTTGCAAATGCTGCCTCATTAAAAAGTAGGGGAAGAAGAAGTACAATTGGCTGTTACATACATCCAAATTTGACCCCCACCAGACGATAGAGTTGTCTATGTGGCCGTTTTCAAGCACCCCGCCCCATGGGCAGCTACACTCCGTCGTCAGAGGATTTATCTGTTGTCAGCGAGTGACAGTTGTTAAGTCAAGGGTGGGGTGAGTGTTTGGGAGTGTAACTCCTTTTCCACCCCACGTATGGATGATATCAGAGACTGACGGGGCAACGAGAAAAAGGCCAGCACAACTATTAGGCCCCAGGCGGAATTCAACGCGAACTCAAGACCCGAGCATTGAAAGGCCGGCGCTCTACTATTCGGCTATCCCGGCTCCCCTGTCAGGAGGTCAATATGGTTGAAGATAATCCTCACATAACACCAATAAACATCTTTATACGTGTAAACACTGCATAGCCTCACAGTTCGGGACAGTCAACAATGACAAGAGTCTTTATTCAGAACGAGGAGGGGCCGGGCGAATCCGCTACACACGCCCAGGTGAAACACGCACAAAAAACAACAACAAAAAAACACTGCTCAGTAGTTAGTGGTGTGAAAGGTCAGCTCATTCAAGGATAGGTTTTTTTTAAGCATGAAGTACGAAAACGCATAAATCTTTCGTATGTGTTAGCCGAAACAACAGCGAGAAAGATGCGATTGGTTGTTTGGACCCTTTTCCGCCAAATAAGGATGGGGCGTAGGAACAACCTGCACAAAGTTCTGGCCAACAACTGAGAATCAAACTTGCGCCCCAAACAGTGAAAGTATCTGGAAGGGGTTGGGTGGTGTGGGGGGGGGGAGGGAGGGGGGTTAAGGGTTTAACGTCTTTTTGAAAGGCGGGGCAACGGGAAACAGGCCAGCACAAACATTTGGCCATAACGGGGATTCAAACTCACAACCCGAGCTTTAAAAGTCCACCACTCTTCCGCTAAAAGTGTCCCGGTTCCCTATATGTACAGTGAACTCCGCCCTCAAAATGCGAGCGCCGATTTCGCCTCTACTGGCTCTGGTCTTACCTCTGCCACTACTGGTGATTACTACGCGCAACTAGGTCGATCCGCAAATATCCGCGAGCTGTGTGTTTGACTCGAAAGCAGCTGAAACAGCTGTGCCACACGGGACACACGAAGCAACCAGGTGTTTTCACGGGTGTAACCGAAGCACTATATCAACAATTGATCACATCCGCTTTGACCGCAAAGTAGTTCCCTGGAAACGTGAGCCTAGTTTGATTACCGTCGGTTTAGCTGTACATATTTAGCGTGTTAACGGATTTTCTAGCAGCTTGGACATCTTTTTTTTTCTCTTTTTTTTTTTACTACTTTATTGTCCCATTCGGGCTGCTTCTCCCGGGGAAGCGCGTCGCCGCGGTGCAGCGCCACCCAATACCTATCCTTCTTTTTTTTTTCTTTTTTCTTTTTTTTACAATTTTGCAATTTGGCTGGGGGAGGAAAGCTGGATAACCCGGAGAGAAACCCCAGATGAGCAGCCCGGCAGCCAGGAAAAATCGGTATCACATATCACAAGCTCGACCTGGGCTCGAACCCACGCTTCATCGCCGTGACATTGGTGACGGCCGTTCAGTAGCGCAGCGGCTAAATCCGACGCGCTACCTATTAGACCACCGCTCACCCCTATTGGCAAACACATAAAAAAGGACACGGGGAGATAAATGGCGTTTTTTCCGTTAATTTTCCAAACTGTGGCAGAGACTAGATGGTGGTGACGTCACAGTCAAAGCGAGCCTTACAATATGAATAAACAAACTGACAAACCTGTACCCAGACCGTGGATGGGGACCCGTAAGAGAACACGATATGCTGGAAAGTTGGAGGTTGTACCTATACACTTGTGTCCCGATTCAGGCGTGAAACTATCGTAGGGCAGGGCAGGACTTTTGGGAATGGTATACTGTTTAAATCGTCTTAGTGGTTATATTATGCACAAGCGTGCCAGCACATATATCAAGCAGGTAAGTAAACATGTTTATTGTCCTCAACAAGTAGATGTAAGACATAACTAACAGTGTCCCACATTGGGCCTAGGGCACATTCGCTGTCAGTGTGTCAGTCAGCGAAACAAAGGAATAATAGTCTTTTACTTTTAGCTGCTGTTGTTTTAGCTGCTGTACATCATGTGGTGATTCAATTCATTTGGTTATCTTTCTTCTGGATTGTGTGTTTGCGCGCGCGCGCTCGTGTGTGTGTGTGTGTGTGTGTGTGTGTGTGTGTGTGTGTGTGTGTGTGTGTGTGTGTGTGTGTGTGTGTGGATACTTCCTGTCGTTTGTGGTGCTTTTGTTTCATGTTTTCATATGTTATGTACGTATTTCTATAATGGTATTTGAAATAAGGTATCTGGATTTGATTTCATTTCATTTTTGGCTCACTTGTGTAACAAAACAAAGTGAGTCTATGTAATAACCCTCGTCGTCTCTGTGTGTGTGTGTGTGTGTGTGTGTGTGTGTGTGTGTGTGTGTGTGTGTGTGTGTGTGTGTGTGTGTTTCTGTCTGTCTGTGTCCGCACTAAACTTTAACATTGGACTTTCTCAGAATCTACAAATAGCAGAGACACCAAAAGTGGCATGCTGATAGACAGCCATGAGGTCTTTCAAAATATGCCATATTGATTGACCTTGAGCCAAGGTCAAGGTCACTAAAAACTGTCTGTTTGGAAATTTTACATTGGCATTTTCTCAGAATCTAGAAAACCAGAGACATCAAACTTTGCATGATGATAGACAATGACAACACCGTTACTGACATACCTGTATTTAGTGACTTTGAGTCAAGGTCAAGGCCACGCAAGCTGTTTTGCGGAATACCTCCCAAAACCTTAACATTGGCATTTTCTCAGAAACAATAAACAGCAGAGGCACCAAACTTGGCACGCTGATAGAAAGCCATAAGACCTTTCAAAACATATCATAATGATTGACCTTGACCCAAGGTCAAGGTCACTAAAGCTGTATATGTAGAAATTTTACACTGGCATTTTCTCAGAATCTAGAAAAGCCAGACACATCAAACTTTGCATGATGATAGACATTGTCCACACCTTTACTGACATACCTGTATTCAGTGACTTTGAGTCAAGTTCAAGGCCACGAAAGCTGTTTTGCAGAAAATCTTTCAAAACCTTAACATTGGCGTTTTCTCAGAAACAATTAGCAGCAGAGGCACCAAACTTGGCACGCTGATAGACAGCCATAAGACCTTTCAAAACATCACAAGTGAGCAAAGAAGGCTTTGCTCCTCTAGTTTTTTTTATTTTTTTTTTATTGGATAGCTTCACAAACGTCACAGAGCAAAAGAGAATAGCCGACTGTCACACTTTCAGGTCCACGGAGCTAAGACCCTTTTTCCAAAATAGTATGGATTCACGTGCTACTTGTAACACAGAATTATGACAATCTTTAAAAGCGGTTTGCGTTTAATCGTATGGACACTTTAGGCCCCGAAACTGGCAGTTTCAAATTGGGCAGTTTCAATGTACATTTGGTGAAAATGTATTTTTTGTTTTGTTGTTTTGCCACTGTCATTAAGCACAAAGGAAACAAAACCACCACCACATTAAAAGTTTATCAATTTCCTCTACTTTGTCAAGCTAAATTATACTATAGAGTTATACAAAATGGCTCTGAATCGGCACTGAGTGAAGTTTACAACTTTATCAAATAGTTAAGGAATGGCTTATGCTGAAATGTGTTCGTCCATCCCGCCTGTTTCTTTCATCAAACATCTCTTCACAGGCGGGCGGTTTTTCCACTCTCTGATCTCCTCAATGGTGTTGGGCAGGGCTCTGTGACGTGTTTCCGGCAGCAACAGGACCGATAACCCAGCCAGGACACACATGCCGCCAAATATCACGCCTGGAGCCCACGGGATTGTCTCACCCTGCAAGTGGAATTCAGCAACTGTTTACGGAACGTGTACAACAAAATGCAGTTTAATTATCTTCATAATGTTGCGGCTCAGGATGAACACTCATGGATACAAAGTATGCAACGCCTTCCAGTTATTATTTTAAAGTAGTCACCTCTAGGGTCTAATCTCAAGCATTCGGGGTTTTGTACTGGTGGTTGGACAAAACACTTCTTACTCTGTTGATTCAATTCAATTCAAATCAAAAATACTTTACTGTCTGTTCTAAAAATACATTTTAATACAGAAAATTGTCTTCATTTGGTTGCGGACTGAGGACCAGCTGAACAGCGCCGACTGGTTGCTATTTTTATCACCTTTTTCGAGTCCCAGCCTGTTCAAAAATGGACCGTACGCTAAAAACAGGTCGTATTTCTCTAATATTAGAAGCCATAAAGTCAGGAAAACGGTCGCGCTGTCCGAATGAAACATCCTTCTATCTGGCGAACAGGCTACGAGTTTCGAAAGCGGCAGTTTTCCATCTCAGCGGCGTTACGAAAATAGATGTTCTACCCCCCCCCCCCCCCCTTAATCACCCACCGGCCTTGCTAATCGTCAAATGAGAAAATGTCTGCATTGTAAACCTACCAACAAAATGAAGAACGGCGCCGCCATGCCGGGAAGACGGGAGACAGTGCTTGCTACGCCCATTCCGACGGACCTGGAAATTCACTCGGCTTCAAAAGTGCACAATTCAACTGCTTGCCACAGAAAACAAGGAGGAACGGCCCCGTCCTACAAAGTTGTTTCTCCAAACTTCATTTTATTTTGTCTTTGTTGTTATTGTTGCCGGTTCTCCCCTCTCCAAGTTCTACCAATGACACTAAATCCTCTACGACCTCGACCGATTAGCCACGTGACTGGGGTGGGGCCGGGTGGGGGAAGAAGGGAGGGAGAGAGAGAGAGGCAGAGAGAGAGGGTGGGTGGGTGGGTGTTTAGGAGTTTAACGTCCTTTTCCCCCACATAAGGGTGATATCAAAGACGGGGCAACGAGAAAAAGGCCAGCACAAATATTTGGCCCTAGCGGCCAGGATTCGAACTCTCGGCCCAAGCATTGAAAGTCCAACGCTCTACCATTCGGCCACCCTGGCTCCCCAGAGAGAGAGAGAGAGAGAGAGAGAGAGAGGTCAGTTCCGTGATCTAAACATTTGACGTCAGCCTTAGGCAGGTCGTCATACAGAGAGAGAGAGAGATGACGTCAATTCCGTGAAGTAAACTTTCGACGTCAGCCTCTAGCACTGAGATCGTCTGAGGATGCTTGTTCATGTCTTGTGATTTCCCTGTTGGCTTTGTGACTTCTCCGACTGAATTATTTTTCACATGAAATCTGGAAGATGTAGAGGGCTGATGAAATGTCGGAAGCATTGGCGATACTTGCAGATTTTGTTTGTGAACCAAACATTTGACGTCAGCCTCACGCTGCTCGTATGACAGATGATACTTCTACATATCTTGTGATTTCCTTGTTGCTTTTGTGACTTCCGTGACTGAATTAATTTTGACATAAAATTTGGAAGATCTAGAGAGCTGATGAAACGTGGACTTAAGTGCCTTGGTTTGTACTTACGAAATTGCAAAATTGGAACTTTTTTGACCGGCGCTTCTCGCAGAAACGTGAAAAATGTGTTTATCTAAAAGCTCTGCTATTCTTAATACTAAAGCTATAATAGTGCAGCAGTTAATGTCATATGTGCAGTTGGCACAAGTGACAAAAATACCGGAATGATGAGTAATTTGAAGGAGTCTTTTCATAGATATTTGGCCTTATATGCAAACCACCCCTACCTCGGAAATATTTTTCTTACACAAAACCTGTCAGAGCTACATAGCTGTGCTACGAAAACAGGCAGTATAATTGGATGATCTTCCCAATTTCAGAAAATGAAGCCATTTGAACATTTTTTTCGAAAAAATTCCTAACATGACTGATTTTTAAAAATCGGCGATAACTGTTCTCAAAATGCGGCAGGATAAAAATCGTGAAAGGTAGCTCTGGAGAATATGACTGCCCATTTTATCTCAAAGTAAAAAGCCATCCGGCGAGGTGGTTTAGCAGATAGCCATCATTACATCCGTCCACACACACAGACACACACACGTCATTCCCGCCAAAAAGAACGCAGCAGCATAGTGTGCACGTAAGGTGTCTATGACGCAGATTTCGTTACGTCACTGTGTGCGTGAAAGTAAGTATTGTGTGGAGAAACGTCACAGTCTTGTTTCGTATCAATGAAACTTGCTGCTGCGCGTAGCAAAATCTGCCCCGTCTCATAAAGTTGTTTCTCTATAGAGAAACAACTTAAAAAACTACACATTGTGCAATGCTAATCACTGGCGGTTGTTGTTGACTTGTTCTTGTTGTTTGCACAAACCGCAAAGGTAAGGAATGGTTCAGTTTTTGTGGTGGTTCGATAATGTTTAAAGTATGGTTTGGGCGTATGCAATAGGATAAATATCGCGTACGACCTTTCACACGGCCCATTCACATAGATAAATTGTTCATATTACTTGAATTTGCAATAGTACCTCGCGAATAAAACATAAGAAAGGCGTGTGGAACTAACCCCGGCAGACCAACATAAGATGGAGACTGGCTGATTGAACGAAATGAGAATATTCTCCAATGTATATCTGGATTTTTAAAAAAATCTGAATCTGACAAAATTTCCATAAGTGGTGAAAATTTACACTGTAGTGTAGAGTAAGAAAATGCTGCAACCTGAGAGTGGTAGGAAAGACCTCCAAGCAGAAGACAAAGAGCGTGTTGTAACATCCACTGAGGGCGAACTTGCCCACATAGGTAACCACTGTCCCCATCGTCAGGTAGACGCCAGAACCACCTTTCACACAAACAGTTATGGCGTCACTGTTATGCATAGTGGGCATAAAGCGTGTATTTAGCACTTGTATATCCAAGATTCCAACCAGCAAAACGGAGTCAGCTCTTTGTCGACTTACCTGACTGGAAAATTATTTCTCGTAAGCCTTTTTCTTTTTCTTTTTCTTTTTTGCACCACTTCTGATACTCAAATCAGAAAAGACTAGTTCATCTTTGTTCTGAATATGAAAGTTATAACAGTTCCTGTCATATTGGCAGTTGTCACACGTTCACACGTGATGAAAATGCAGGGATGATGTGTATTTTGAAGGAGTCTTTTCATTGATATTTGGCATTATGTGTAAGGCAACCCTACCTCATATATTTTATTTGCACAAAATCCGCCAGAGCTACAGAGCTGTGCTACTAACCTATTCAGTATAACTGAATGAAATTCCAAATTCTACAAAATGAAGGCATTTGAACCACTTTCTCGTCCGAAAACGCAACATGACTGATTTCTTTAAATGGGCCATAACTCTTCTAAAAATGCGGCAAGTAAATCAAGATGGCCACCAGCCCAATATGTTGTTTCCATTCAGTGACCTGCTGTAGTCACAGTCGTAGTCGTTGTGTCATGTATGCTGCCCGCGCGCACACGAACGCAAGCTCTCTGACATCAAGAATGCTGGCATAAAAAAGTACTGGAAACCATTTCCGTGCCTCTATGCGCTCGCAAAACCCCAAACACATGAGGTCGTGTTAGCTCGCCTAGCTGGTTGACGTCACTAACTTTTTGACGTATGCGAGGTTCTACATGGGTGAATGAATTCTTGTACCAAAGTCGTGCCCCCTTGACAGAGTTACTTCCCGCAGGCCTGACTGACAGACGATTGCTTACTGGTATCGGAGAAGAGACCCGCTCTCTCTCCCTCTCTCTTCAGTAGACGCGCGCGCGCGCGAGGGCACACACACACACACACACACACACACACACACACACACACACACACACACACACACACACACACACACACACACTTATGCTTCTGAGTGTGAGTCAGCGGCATAAACGAAATCCACTACAGAAATTCCCGCTTTCCACGTATTGTAGAGATCGCGAAAAGCCACTGCAAAATAACATCTAGACCATCCCAGAACATGCTGGTGCAGTAACGTCAGCAGATTACGTCACCTTGGAAAGATTTCGAACCTTTCAGTAAGTTGAGGAATGTTCTAGATCTGACCTGTTCGGTATGTAAGCAGCCCTGCACAGCGTTCTGGGTTCTTCTTCTTTCATGAATTTGTTCTCCGCGCATCTTCTGTTAATAAAGTATTGGAGTTGTATTCTGATGTATCCCGTGTCTTCTCTGCGATTGCACGAAGATGGCGACATAGCAGAAGTAAAATACACCACGTCTCCAAACAGAGGAATTCGGAAAGAAAGTGGCGAGACACCCCCAAGAAAAGCCAGCATCACGTCAATCAAACATGACGCACTTACTTTACGTCAGTGCGCGTGCGTCTCTTCTTCGATGTTTGTGAGGCGTGTGGCTTGTAGAGGAAATGTGCTGTGAGTACAAATTTTCGAGTCAACCGACGATAACGGCTGCAGTGAATTTTTCTTTTTTTTTTGTATAGTTTTTATGGCACCCCAGGCTCATTATCTATGTATAGTAGGAGCGATTTTGAGATCTTAAGTGGGTTCTCCAGAACTTTCATGAGGTACGGCTTACGTCAAAAGTATAACAGCGACTATCTCCAAAACTGACTCAGTTTACAGTCCGTATTCATGCCGATGTCTATTTCCACAAAAAAGAGTGATTTAGATAATTATTACGTCTTTAAACGCCCGAAAGCCAACGTTTCTGAAAAGGGCGATAACTCGCAAATCATGTGTGCAATCGTACCTGGATCTGGCCTTCTATTCAAGGATTTTGATTCATTTAGAAACCCCAAATTTGAAATCGATCGGTTGAGTAGTTTCGGAGATACAGACATCTGAACTGGGTTCACATGCAATGTCAACTCAGGTTCGGTTTACATGAAAACTATAAGAGCGACCATTTTCTAGTAGTGACTCTGTTCAGAGTCCGTATTCAAGCTATCTACTGCCAAAAAAATTCAGTGATTTAAATAAATATTACGCCTGTAAACGAAAGACAACCAACTTGTCTCAAAAGGGCGATAACTCCCAAATCACTTAAGCAATCATCACACGCTCGGTTGCTCTAATGTAACATTTTGATATATTTGGATACTCCAGATTTGAAGCCATTCGGTTGAGTATTTTCGGAGAAACAGGCCTGGACACAATTCACACACACACAGCCGCACGCACACACACACGCACACACATACGCACAGACGGCACTCACTGAGGAGGAGAAGCGCGTTCGGCGCACCATACATGTCAGCATCGATGACGCACGTTTTCTCACGTCATTGTCAGAGTTATACTTGCAAAATCGTCTCTGCGGGAGATCGGCAGTGACGTACCACAGATGCATGCCTATGAACGTGGAAAATTTAGCCCGTCCTATGATGTTGTTTCCATTACTATGGAAACAACATAAAAATTGTGAAACCTGCCTCTGGAGTATATGACTGCCCATTTCGTCTTCCAAGTGAAAAGCCCTCCAACGAGGTGGTGTAGGAGAGACCCATCATTACATCCGTCCACACACACACACACACACACACACACACACGCCGCACAGCTCCCGCCAAAAAAGAACGCAGCACCATTGTGTGCACGAAAGGCGCCTATGACGCAGATTTCGTTACGTCGCAATGTGCGTGAAAGTATTAGTATTGTCTGTCGGAACGTCACAGTCTTGTTTTGTATCACTGATACTTGCCGTTGCGCGCAGCGAAATCTGCCCCATCCCATTAAGTTGTTTCTCTATAGAAAAACCAATTGTGACGTCAGCAGGTGAGCAACACTTAGCTGACTCGTAATCGTACGTGTCGAGTACAGACAATAACGCCTAGCGGTGCTATCGCTTGTCGCTGATTGTGAACACAGTTACAGTACCTATCTGCACAAACACGACGGACAGAAGAAGGGAAATCCCCGCTATCATCTCGCATGTCAGGGCCATCGTCCGCCTGTTGATTCTGAAAGATAAATTCACAAAAATCAACTTCCAATAACACCAGACGTCATGATTACGTCAAATTTGAAATCTCTTTACAAACAGTTGGCACGATTTGTTTATTTACTTTATTATTAGTATTCCTATTAGCGAATAAATCGTGCAATGAATGGCGAGTGGTTGAACGCCACTGTTGCTTATAATAATTTCACGTGGTCCAGACTGACTCCCTGGCAAACTCCCAACGCAACCCAACGTGACTCCATGATCCAGTAAAAACAATTATGTTCCGTTTGCCGACTGCTTTTTCCCCGATTTCCAGCAAATGATACGCTATCCTTGAACAGTCAGGAGAAAAAAGTATACCTGACTCACAGACTCAACCAAATTCCATTTTTTTCGTCATTACGCCTCCACCCAAGTGAAGCATGGCGAAAACATACACATGGCATCTCCCGGCACATTTCCATTGTTTACACCACTCGCCAGCGCAAATTGTCAGTGAGTTAACTTCGAGTGCTTCGCGTCCAAAATAGTAACGAAACAGAGAGAGAGAGAGAGAAAGTGTGAGTTATAACCCACTCAGTGGTTTACGGGTTCACAAAAACACGCTCCAGTTGCGTCATCGGTCAGTGGTATTGAAATGGAGATTTCTGACCTTCTGCTAAAAACGCTAAAGATGGATGACATATGAGGTGATGTTGACTGCATTTGGAAAGACAATGCAAAGAACATCAAAACAATAAACCGACCGCAACCTGGAAACGTGTAAACAAGACAGGTACCACAAACATCGCCACAAAACGCCGGGAAGGAGACGAGTCGAGCACACACACGACACACGAGACTGACCCTGGCAGACGAACTGTTTTTATGCCTAACGTAACGATAATTCGAAGATATGACTTTCACAATGTGCTTCACAAACTAAACTTGACGCTTTCGTGACCGACACATCGCTGCAATACCTATCGAAAGTGTTTGAATCTGCCCACGCGCACACTTTTTGCCCCCTTTACTACGAAGGCTAGCAGCCACTTCTACCTATCGAGACACTGAATTTGGCGCAAAAATCTGGCCAAACAAATAGTAAACTTTGAAATTATTCTTTCATGGTTGAATTCACTGTGGTGGCAATTTGTTTCAGTGGTGTCATCTTCACATTTAATGTTGTTCGTCAAACTCGTAAAACAAGACAGCACGCTGTAGTTTCGAATGGAACTACTACTTTTCGCGATGTCCGCGGGAATTGTTTATGTAAAAAGGTCTGTCAAAAATGAGAACTTGGATCACTCAATTGGAGTTTCCAGCTCAGCTGGGTCTCTGAAAACAGCATACTTTTTGTGCTTAAAGACTTTTCATAAAGTGAATACTCTCAGAGATATCTTTGGAGAGAAAAAAAAAACTCAATTTCTTCGGCAAACGGACTATACACCAAACGGCCCTTCTTGTGAACAGTTAGAAATTAATGTTTCTCTGAAAATTCCTAAATTTAATCAATAACTGTCCTAACCGCCATGAACATTATAGAGTACGAGGGTCTTCTTCATATCACAGAACAAACTTTCCGTTGAAACTATGCATAAACGTTTAGAAATGCACTTACTCTACAAGTGTCACGTAAAAAGAAGATGAAACATAGAGAATAGTTAATCAAACGAAGTGAGCCCACTTTTGCAGAAGAAAGAAGGCCACTGTGTTGGCGGGAATCTCCAGCAAGGTGAGAAGGGCGAAATTGAGGAAACGGTTTCCAGCCAGTGACGCGGAGCCCAGCATCACGCCGTAGTAGAACAGATTGTTGGCAGTCCTGCACACACACACACACACACACACACACACACACACACACACACACACACACACACACACTGAGAGGTCTAAGAAAACAGTTGTTAACATACGAGTTATTGAGGTTATTCATTCGAGTGTACAGACGCACTCGCCAAAGCACTCATCCGTTCCAAAGTAGAGATTGCCCTCATTAATGGAGTCTCGCGACAGAGCGACTTTAAAACTTGGTGAAGGGTCGGCACGTCAAAATAGGCTAACGAGAAAAACGTGGAAATTAACAGAAAAAGATCGCCTATACCGGTAAACCTTACCAGACAACGATACAGACAAAGAGTGGCACCACAACTTCTCTGTGTCGGAAAAGGTCCACCGGCTTGTATTTCTTCCACGCCTTCACTTCTGCAACAGTTGTCTTTTCGATCGTGTCTCCAACAGGGCCGTTCATATTTGTACACATCGGATTTCTTCACTGTCCAGTCCTCCGTGGATGTTCTCGCCAACTACATCCTTCTCGCGGGATGTGGGACGAGACTTGAGGACTTGCTCATGAAGGACAGCTATGACGTCATCTAGGTTCTTGCCGTTGAGGCGGCAGGCTTTGGCCAGGATCTTCTCCACGTCAGCAACACGGTCGTTGTTCAGCAGCCACAAGATGCTCTCGTCTAAAACACTGGAGGCCGAATATCAGTGAACGGTTATTCCCGTATGGCGACAGAACAAACAATATGAACTGCACACAGGTGAAACACCAGTAACTCAGTTTTAAGATATACCAGTTTTAAGATATATCTTGCATCTTTTTTAAGCTCACACATCGACCTAAGCTTATCATGATGACAAGAACATAGTCTCATTTAGATGTGAGCAACACATGAGAACATTCTGGGCCTCCGTTGCTAAGATATGAGCCAAAATGCGAGTGTACCGGCGACTACGGGTTAACAGCGATACAAAGAGCCATAAATGGGCATGGGATTACGTGACAACTAATTACCCTACAACCGTAAACACACACACGCGGGCTGGCGTGGTTTTCTGGTTCAGTCTCCTGGCCACAGGTCGGCGCCAGATCCACGCGCATGCAGCCAATCTGACCTACTTACGCCGCTTGCCTCCCAGCTTTTGTCTTAATCCTTGCGGTAGCGTGCCTCTCGGAACACCCGTCGACAGTTTTGTTAGCAGCGACTTTCTCGCTTAGCACGCATGTGAAGTACTGGCAGAGCTAACGCAGAAGCAATACTAACTGACGACTTGTTGAAATCCAGTGTTGACAGGCTCATCCGGGTGACCATCTGAAGGGACGTCACCAGTTTGTGTCAGTGGAGCAGACGATTCCTAATGGCCGCCGCTGTACTCGATACGTACTAAAATTCGGGTAGGGAGTACAGTTCACATGGGGTCGATAACAACATTACAAGTTTGCCGAGCTCTAAGATAGCCTTTGGGGAGACCACTGGCCCAACAGTGGCAGTGTCTGTGCGAAACACACTTTTTTGACACAGTGGGAGTTGATCAACCTGCAGGACGTATCGTTCAAGTTACAGTGGGATTTACACCAACACGACAGAATCACACCATGGCGCTTGAGATATTTCACACAGAGACAGACAGACAGATAGACAGTCAGACAGAAAGACAGACTTGAAGCCCAAATTATTTTACCAGGGTAGCGCCAGAGTGTACAGAAGACAGCGGAGAGAGCCAGCTGCAGGTACCGCCAGGTATAACCCTGCATCAGGTAGGCAATGAGCGCCATCAACACTTGACCGCTTGACCAAAAGATGGCGTCAGCTAGACTGGCCAGAGGATGCATCCGCTTCGGTAACAACTCCATGAACATTGTGTAGGCTGCCATACCGACACCCTGTGGTAATCAAAACTTATGATGATGATGATGATGATGGTGTCTTGTAACGCGCTGAAAAACTCCATGCCCAGCATGCTCGTAGCGCGGGGGGGGGGGGGGGGGATAAGTTTTAACAAAAAAAACAGGAGAAGGGGGTGGAGTCTGCAGGGGGGTGGGGGGGGAGGGTGGAGTCCGCATCAGAACTTTGAGAAGAGATAGGTCTTCAGGTGGCTCTGAAGGATTCGGTGGAGGTGCTGGATTTCAGGGAAGGTGGCAGAGCGTTCCATAGAGCAGGAGCAGAGCACTTGAAGGAGCGAGCTTACCAGCAAGTTTTAAGGAGAAAACTGTAAATGCTTTCATGCGACAGTAATCACGAAAAGTACGATATACATTAGTCCGATTCAACTGACACAGGGCACCAGGATAAAACTAGGCTACAGTGTTCGTAGTATAAGAACTAGATATACGTGTACTTTCACTTTAGCATTGGCAGTCTACGACCTACTTCCTCGGCTGTCCCGGCTCCCTTTGTGAGATTATCCCAGAAGTTTAATTTGAAATGTCTTCTGACGGAAGACTGTTCTATAGTACTGAGCCGTAATATGTAAAGTAAATTCCTGATCAGAGGTGAGACATTCTTAGTCTAAGGCTTATGATACATCAATAGTTTAACTAAAAACGAACCTGCTGCCAAGCACCTGTAACCACCCTAAGGACCACCAGGAAGATGATGTTGGGAGACAGCGCCGTTGCTATGGAGAGGAAGAGGAGGGAGATATCGCTGACAACATACACCACCTTCCTCCCATACCTGTCAGACAGACCGGACAAAAACAGGGCTCCCAACGCCTGCCCAGCACTGAGCAGGGTTTGACTCAACTCCGTCAGACCTGCCTTGTCACACACCAACTCCCACTGGCAGACAAAATATACGAACATCGGAATCATCTCTATCATCTCTGTGTAATTGCAAAGAAAGGGTCTGTTCTTCAACCAGAGGACGATTTTTACCAAAACGTTAATGCATAATGTGCTCTCCTTAGTTAGTAAATGATAATTTAACCCATAACCAAACCAACAACAGAACTAATGTCGCTTTGTCTTCACCTCAGTGCGGAAGGAGGTATCAGAAGGCATGGAGAAATTGATTCCTGCCACACAAGGTAGCGATTTTGACGTCACTAAACCCGAACGATTGAGCTGAACATCAATGGAGCACTTGTCGTAAGTAGCTTCGAAGGTCGCTTCAGACAGGTTGCCGCTGAAGTGAGACTCCAGCTGAGAAGGGTCGTGGATCTGGGCACATTCATAATCCGGCTCGAACCCTGGAATAAATGAACCTCACTATAGTGGATCTAGAATCTTGGGGGGGGGGGGGGAGAGAGAGAGAGAGAGCGTGAATGAAACATTTGACGTCAGTCTCACGCAGGTCGTCTGACAGAGGATGCTTGTTCATGTCTTGTGATTTCCCTGTTTGTGTTGTGACTTCCCCGCCTAAATTAATTTTTACTTAAAAATCTGCAAGATCTAGAGGGTAAAATGTCGGAGGCAGTGACGATATTTACAGATTTGTCTGTGAAATAAACATTTGACGTCAGCCTCACGCAGGACGCCTGACGTTCTTCATGTCTTGTGATTTCCCTGTTGGTGCTGTGACGTCCCTGACTGAAATAATTTTCACATAAAATCTTGAAGATGCAGAGAGCTGGTAAAATGTCGACGTGAATACCTTGGAATGATAAATAGGCGTCGTTGATTTCCGCACTTTTTCAGTTACGCACTTTTGTCAAAATGTCAAAAATGGAATAACCTAAAATCTTTGGGCATTTTGCTGGCTGGAGAATATCGTGAATGGTTCTTCTTTGTTCATGAAAAGTGATCAGTTTAGAGGTATTCCTTTTATTATGCTAGGTAAAGTAAACCCCTCAAAAACCGGGCCCAAACGGGTGTACAGCGTTTACTTACCAATGAAAACCACAGAAAAATATATAAATGCGTTGACAAAACTGCTGAGGATCTGAAGCGTAAGCTGAAACTGTTGGTAGCGCCCTCTCAAACCTCCAAGGGAGTGAAGCAGGGGATCGATGTCCATGGTTGGAGCTCCAGATCTTCTCGAATTCTCTTGTTAGATCTGATGACGCTTTTGATAAGAAATTGCAATGAAGTATAGAATAACTGATATCATTGGCAGGGGGGGGGGGGCCGAACCGGGGGGGGGGGGGGGGGGGGGGGGGGGGGGGGGGGGGGGGGGGGGGGGGGGGGGGGGGGCAGGGGGCTTGTACCCAAGCAGGGGGGGGGGGGGGCAAGAGTATCTTTTTGCCCCCCTGGAAAATCAGTGACTATGGCAAGAGGGGGGGGGGCAAAGCCATGGTCTTGCCCCCCCTCCCTTCCCTACCCCCCCCCCCTCCACCCCCCACTGCTCTTCCTGCTCTCTCCGTCATCCCACGCAACAGAGAACACAGTTTAGCCGTTGCATGACATATCAAAACGACTTGG
>JACVVK020000341.1:695000-739537 GCA_018292915.2 Batillaria attramentaria | reverse complement strand
GATGGGGGTTAAGATAGAGTATTTCAGCAAACAGGCACAGTCACAAGGGCACAGTCACAAGTCAAAGATAAGTTGGCTTAGCAAAGATGGAATTACCCTGTGTAGATACATGTGAAATAATTGCCCCCCCCCCCCCCCCCACACACACACACACACACACACTTTTCACTTCGGGCAACGTCCTTCCTTCCACTGGCTCCCTGGAGTCTGGCTTTCCGGCCATTCAGATTTTGAGGGTCAATTTTCAGGCTTTTTGTCTCTCAGAAAGTGGCAGCCCTGTAATTGTCAAGCTCATAAACTGATGTTGCTAACAGTGACAATATCATAATACCATTAGGACATGCAAAGTTATCGTCGTCTGTGGGCCATTGGACATTGTGTTTGATAATAAGATCATATTTGTATTTCTTATGTGCATGTGTGCCAACAGTAGCACCAAGCGAGCCTTTTGGAGCCAGTTTCAAGACGGTGAAGTCTGATTCAGTCACACTGTCATGGTCCCCACCGTCAAATGATGGAGGGGTGCCCGTCAAGTACTACAGCGTGGAGCTCACAGACGATGGGGGCAACAGCTGGCGATTTATAGACCAAATACAAGCTGTGAGGACTGACTATGAAGCGCGTGAGCTTCAGGCAGGTCACACATACAAATTCAGAGTGAGCGCTGTTAACAGTGTTGGTCGCAGTGCCCCCCTCACAACAGCTGAAGTTGTACCAGCTGGCATCCCCCCACCACCGGAGGGCCCAATCTCTTTCTGCAACATATCTGACACCTGTTTGGATCTCAGATGGCAGCCACCCACGTCAGATGGAGGGGCACCACTTCTTGGCTACATTGTCAAAAAGCGAGAATCGGGGCGTAATGTCTGGAGTGATGTGAGTGAAGTTGATGCTGTAACATTGACCTGCAAAGCTTGCGAGCTCGTGGAGGGAATGCCTTACATCTTCAGTGTGACAGCACGGAATGAAAAGGGCCGTAGTATCCCGCTAGAGTCACAGGAAGTCCTTCCAAAGAGACCTAGAGGTATACATATATATATTTTTTTTTTTTTCAGTTTTGTCGCTCCAGCCTTTTGGAACTCTCTGCCTGCAGATCTGAGAAGTGCGCCCACACTGTCTGTTTTCAAGAGCAATCTGAAAATGTTCCTTTTTTTGCAAAGCCTTCCAGTAATTCCCTCAGCCGTGTGCTGGTCTTTGTTGCTTGAGCGGCGTGAGGCCACAAATAACTAACACCAGTAATTTTCTGTCTAACTAGTCGGTTTCACTAGTGTGTCCGTTCGTCATTGTATAATGCGTGTGTGTGAGTGAGTGATAGGCGCATTGAGTTTTATTTAAAGAAATGCGCCCTACAAATACCATTTATTATTATTATTATTATATTTAAAAAACCCAAATGGGGAATATTGGGCTAAGCAGGGAAGTGCAATGCTGCATGAGCAGCTCCACCTACCTATCTATTGATGTCGTAGAATTTTGGCATACAGTCAAACCTGCCAAGATGGTCACCTCTCTAAGCTGTTCCACTGTCCAAACTGGTCACCCTAAAGGATCCCCCTGTGTTTTCCCTCTGTATCTATTTTAAACTCATGACTGTGTTTACTGCCCGTTCCCAGTATGTATAGATTTTATTTGTTGAGATTTTCAAAACTGGGCTTACTACTCAGCTGTGTCATGTCCGCTATGCCTTGCCATCTTTTAGTTTAGATTTCTTAGTTTAGTTGCATAGTATTAGACTTGGACATCACACATTACTTTAGGATCTGTGTTTAATATGTATGAATTTATATGTCTAGATAAATTATTGTGTGTGTGTGTGTGTGTGTGTGTGTGTGTGTGTGTGTGTGTGTGAGAGAGCCAGAAGAAAATTTTCTGCCATCGACAGACAATAAAGTTATATTGAATTGAATATTGAATTGAATTTACATTGTAAAAGACAGCCACCTGTCTAACACAGCCATGCCACTCGTAATGGAAGTCGCACGATAGGTGTGTCTGTCTGACTGCTGTACAATCATTACAATGTCAGTAGAAAGCTATCAGCTGAGTGTAACTTTTGGTTGTGGTGACCGCTGTTTTCACACTTTTAGGCCCCTAGTACTGGTATGAGGGTGACCACATACAGTGTCTGCTGCCTAGTGGCTGGCCTAATCCCCTTTTTGATTGTCACCTGAGGGCAGTGGACAGTGATGACTAACATGAAAAATCAATAATTTCCGATCTTGGTGACTGAAGTAAAATGATGTTTGGGTAAAGAGGAAAACCACTGGGGGTGTGTTTTATCGTTCGGTCATTCAGCAGGCTAGGCCTGCCCTATCGTAGGATGTCAGTTTGAAAGGTTAGGCACATTTTCTGTCTGAACATTGCACCCTGTAAAAGCTGGCCACCTGTCCAAGACGGCCAATTTGACTTCGTCCCTTGGGTGACCATCGTTTACAGGTTTGACTGTAACTGCACTTTGAGAATATTCTTCTCCTACACTTGTCCTCTTCAACAGCAAACTTTATCATGCTGCAGGCTACTTTATAACCCACTGTTTTCTCAGTGTGCTGGCAGTGAGAAGTGATGATGAAGTGAAAGAAAAAAACAATTGCAAGAATTTTTTTTTTTCAGTATTGATTTTGCTTTGGTGTGCTGTACCGGTATTCTTGGTAGGTTACTGTAGGTATGTGCAGTACGTTGATTGATGTACTAAATTCTCTCACCTTGTGTCTCTACAGAAGTGCCCAGTGCGCCTGTAGGCCCAATCAGGTTTCTGAGAGTGCTGTTGGACTCTGTCAAACTTGCGTGGTCAACGCCAGCCAATGACGGGGAAACTCCTATCCAGTTCTACACAGTGGAGATGTCTGAAGATGATGGCAACTCGTGGTATGTGATGCAGCCTCAAGTCTCACCCAGTGGTACACGCAGGAGCACCTTACTAAGGGCAAGAGCTACAAGTTCAGGTGAAAGCGTCCAATGCTGTTGGTCAGAGTGATGCCCCTAGTGTCAGAATGTGTGGAGCCAACAGATCTGCCATCTCCACCCGAGGGTCCACTCTCTGTCTCCCAGGTAACCAGGACTAGTGCTGCGCTGACCTGGAAACCTTCAAGGTCAGATGGCGGCTCATCACTTCGTGGCTACCTTGTCGAAAAGCGTGAAGAGCGACGGGATGTGTGGACTGAAGTTGACAAAGTAGATGCAGAAACGCTGTCGGTGAAGGCCAATGGACTGATAGAGGGGAGAGCTACTTTTTCCGTGTGACCGCCAGCAATGAAAAGGGTCCAGCAGTCCACTGGAAACAACTGAGGCGGTTACTCAAAAGAAACCAGCAGGTATGTGCATGTACATGTACATAGTGACAAATTATAAGTGTCTTCCCCTTCGACAAACACCCCTAAATCAACTTATGCCAGGGATAAAAGTGAGCAAATCTTCGAGTATACCTGCAGATATAATTATTCTTTTATTAGTCTTTTATTCCTCCCTCCTTCCCACCCTGCCTCCATTCAAAGTATTTCCTCTTCACAGTTTTTATAAGAAACTGCATGCCAGGTGGATCCTTCACAGAGATGAATGGACGAATGCTCTTATGGACAGGAATCCCAGGTTACCAGAACTTTAAACAGTCAGAACAGTACTGTAAATTTGTTATCAAGACTAAACTGTAATTTTAAAATGTATATACCCATGAGAGGGTAAAACTGCAGATCTGCTAAAACCTCCGATAAGCAGCCAAAGTTTATACTGCATCACTTCACCTACAGATGATGGTAATAGGTGCTTGGATGGTGGTGATAGATGGATCTTCTTCCCAAATGTTTTTAACATTGAAGATACATGTATCTGATTTTTCTTTCTGTTTGCTGTCACAGTGGTCCCAGAGATGCCAGTTGGTCCAGTAAAATTCAGTCAAGTTGGGGCTCACTCCATCACCCTGGTTTGGTCACCACCAATGAAAAATGGTGGATCGCCAATTACATCCTATACGGTGGAGGCTACCGACAATGATGGCGAAACGTGGCGAGACGTCGACGCAGCATCAGTGCGTGGTACTTTTTTGCGAGGTGCAAGGGCTTGCTGAGACTCAGAACTACAAGTTCAGGGTGTACGCAGTCAATGCCGTGGGTGTCAGCGAACCTCTTGTGTCCAGGACTGTTACTACTACCAAAAAGAAAGGTGGGTCATTTGAGTGGTATCTACACACTTCACTCTTAACTCATTCTACCCGAACTACGACTATTGTCGGGACAGTTGGTCTACATTTCACCTCCCTTTCTAACATGTCTCCTGGCAGGTTTCCTTGGTTTCTCGCTGAAAGTGATATCAAAGTAAAGTGCAGCATCTAAGCAACACTTCCTCTAAACATAGAATCATTTAGCACACGTGGTGCAGGTGTCCCCATGGGATCCAGGCAGCTGGTGCCGCTCGTATGAACGGTAGCGTCAGTGTGGAAAGGGTTAAAGGCTGTTCTTAACTGGGCGAACCACCAGTCCGGCGAACTTGTTCGGCGAACTGTGTATTGTATACGAATAGGCTGAGCGCACATACGTACGTAGTTTCAGAGGTTCGGTTGAACTAGTTTCTCTTTCTTAACCGACCGTTAATGATATATGCATTCGTCATTCGGCCCGAACAAGGCGAGAGTTGAGGACACTGGCAATCGTAAACAACCAAATGGCCGTTTTCGTAGATCAAGACGGCGAAGGCATTTGCTGTAGTTATCATTTTGAGTGAACTCTTGGAAGCCGAGGAAGAGGAGAAAAGAGGAAAAGAGTGCAAGAGAGGGAATGTCAAGTGAGTCGATAGCCGCTATGCCATCCGCCATTTTCCTCAACTTTGTACATACGCACAACAGCTCTCCCCGAGCAACCAATCAGAGCGCAGGATCGGCCAAGGATCGCGAGGGTTCCCATGACACGCTGTGCAGACCTCAACCCTAGTTCGGCGAACCTTTCGAACCAGGGTTTGGGAAGAAGGGTTTTGGCCGGTTAAGAAACAACGTGCGCGAATCTAGTTCGCCGTACTCTTTCGAACCTAGTTCGCGAACCAAAAGTTCGCCCGGTTCAGAACGGCCTTAAGAGCCCAAGCCTGACCACCCCCTGCTGACTATATGATAAGACTTATTAAAAAGAGCAAGCCACTTTACACGAGGTGTGCGCCTTCCTCGCTAAACCCAAGACCGCTGCAGATGGCATGATAGTGGCTTGAAGTGGCTTCTGGTGGCTTGAAGTGGCTTCTGGTGACCTGAGATTTCAAGTAAAAATGTGATTTTTGCATGGAGTTTTAAGAGTTAGTGGCCGAAGTTGGTGTCAGACTTGATTTTAATGATAGTTATATTTTAGTCAGATGTTAGCATACTAACCTTATTAACTCTAAAGAGTTTTGCCAGAAGAAATTTGTGAACGTTTTTCTTTTTGTTTGGCTTCTGGTTTTTTTGGGGCATGTCCATGTTTATTGAGTGACACAATGTCCTTGCATTTTGTTTCAGATGAAAGACCCATGCAGATCGTTCACAACCACAATCCAGTTGTAAGTATTCATCTTGTTGGCTTTGATGGCTTGAAATTTAACAAGCCATCAATTCAAGTATTCTAGTGCTTTCTATTTTGCTGTGAAGTCAGTTACATGTGTTCTCAAATCACCAGCTTTCAAAACTGAGGGTCACTTTGACCTTCTCTGTCAAATTTTGTAAAATCATTCAAGTACAGAATCAAAATCTCTGCGTCAGATTCTGAAATCTCTGCGTAAATGACGCACGTGTGCTAATAAGGAACACTGATGACACTTGGACATCAGCATCGATGACACCACGTGTCATTGGTGGAGTGGTAATCATCTCTGATTGTTGTTGGAGGTTTCATTCCATTACTTTATTTTTTTTCAGCAGTTTCTCTTGCCTTTTGCTGTGTTTTTAATGCTGTCTGTTGCATTTCTGTTAAACACCTGATAGTTTTATTTCGGGGGGGGGGGGGGGGGGGGGGGGGGGGGGGGGGGGGGGGAAGGTCGACACGTAGATGGAGAACACAGTCAGCCATGTTTTTTTCACCGTCCGGGGGTGATCTGCCACTCACTCCCCCTTGTCTGTGTCACCTCCCCATCCTGCCAGGTCGTGGGAGTGCCAAGCAAATTTTTCCAGGTCCAGGAAGAGATGTCCGCCAGCCTCTCCTTCTCAAGATTCTTCTGGTCAGGACTTTCCTCGCTTCACAGACTCAGTTTTCTCCTCCAAGCGTCATCAGACCTTGCCCCCCCCCCCCCCCCCCCACGTCTGAGTTCTACATGTAGCCGTGGTCGCATTCTTTCTTCTTCCAGGCGAGTGGTGATTAGTAGCACCACCGGTGCATCTCAGCCACAGGCCATGGCCAATTCTTTCTGTGCTCATTCCAAGAAAGCAGCTGAAGTTTTTCCTAAGGTCAAGCAGGCAGGGTCTGATGGAAGCTCTGTCCAAGCCCATGGACTCAGGTTGAGCCCGAAAGGCCCTGAACTGGTACTTTTCCTTGGAATGCGAATCGCAGATAGTGATTTGACTGGGGATGAATCAGCACATGCAGGTAGGCGTCTGAAGGTCCAGACTGACAGCGAAATTTCCCACCCTGGCACTCGCCTTCACATCAGTGGCGGTCTCCGTATGGAAGTGTGAAGCGTGAATGCAAGCGTTGAGAGCTGACAAGCTGATGACAGGACGCCATTTCCCTCCCAGCTTGGTAACGAGATGGCTGTAGAACGCAACACAATTTTAGTGACTTGTTTTTTGTAGCAACACGGCCACCTCCACACTGAGCACATCAGCCCTGTCGGTCCTAGTAGCTAGCATGGAGCTTGCAAGACCAGCTTTCTGCTTTCTCTTGCGGAGGTAGAATCTACCCTGGGGACTTGCGTGGCTGAACTCTGAGGTCTTAGGACCCCTTGAACTTGTCCCTTTAGACTTAATCATCAAGAAGGCTTGCATCTTGCTGGCCCTGGCTTTTGTGTCCAGAGTGAGCGAGCTCCACGCCATATTATTTTAGCAAAAATAAATGTTATGAGTAAAGGTCCATTTCATCTGGTAATTGTAGGTTTTCTCTTAGTGTTGAGGGAACTGTTTAGCTCTTAATAAGCGTACTTGCAAAACTCACTCCAGTACAAAGTGTGGGGTCTGTTCATTTACCTGCTTGAACCATACACTTCTGAGTATGTTTAGGATTATGTCATTTACCATAGTGTGCATGTGCCTATGTACTATCTCATAGACAATGCTAATGTCTGTGTTCCAGGTCAACATCACAGAGGCAGGAACCGTGATAGTGGCAGACAATTATCCACCGGCTTCAGCTCAAAGGGCGAGGCAGATTAGACAGGATGAGCCCACCATACTGTTTGGTGTGCAGGCTACAGATTCTCATGATGTGGATGAAACACTTGCCAAGATCCCAAATGGATCTGAGCCTGACGAAACAAACTGCAAGTTACCTCTACTGCCAGATGTTACTGATCTGCCAGATGTTACTGATCCTGTACGTGCTGAGGAAGAAACACCTTTTATTTCTATCCATCATCAGCCAGAGAGAAACCACAGAACTCCTGAAACATCCTGTTAAATGTTTCAGCCTAAAATTGTGTTCAAGTTCATGTTCAGAAACTTAATTTGTCCCTCGAGGGACAATTAAACACTCCGACAGGCTCTAAAAATGAATATAACCAAACACTAATAGGAAAGAAAAGAAAACTACATACAGCAAAAAAAAGAAGAAAAAAAAAGGGTTAATGTACCAACTTTAAACAATTTAGACGACTTTGTCAGTGCATATTTTCAAGTAGGTTAATGCAAGTGCTTTATGCTCACAAGTACTTAGGGAACAAAGATCAGGAGAGGGGGATTTGACAAGAACACACTTGAGATGAAACATCACCTAAGAACATGTAGATGAAGAATTTTGACTTTTGCGAAAACATTGAAAAATAAGGTGATGGTGAGACTGCATGTTGGATGATGAAACAAGGAACAGCAAGACGAGAAACAGAAACTTTCGTGGAAGCATAGAAACAAGACAGAACAATGCCAACATCAATAGAAAACTTTGTTAAGGAGGCAAGTACATTACAGTGTACTTGAACTGATGCCACGAAAGCATATGAAATGCCTTCAACAACCTCAAGCTGAAACATCTTGTGACTTATCTGGTGGGAAACCACTTGAAATCGTTGGATAGGCCCTACTCATGGTACTGATCGTGCCAACTGATCTCTCCAATTCTACTAGTGTAATGGAGTGAACTTACTGTGAACTCTAGATGTCTGAACACAAGCAGCAGGGCATACCGCTTTTCCTGTGTGTATGTATTAGAATGCATGCGTGCAACTGAACACCACCGTGCTGGACCAGTGAGTGTAAGATGAGTCAGGCAACTTTAGCATTGTTTGTCTGCTTGAAGAATAAATGCACAAAGTGTTCGTTGCCTCTAGAGGTACTGGTGTTTGAAACAGTGCATATACACTGTAACTACAAAACAATCATGTCGCATCCAGTGCCAACATGTCCTGCCACTGGAAAACTTTTTGCTGCTTTTTTTTAAGATTTAACATTCCTTTTTATGCCATATTTGAATACTCTTGCTTTGCTTTTGTGGTTTTCGTCTCAGAAAGACATCCCCATTTGCTTAAGTTTGGCTCACCGCAAACACCATGAGCTGAGTCACGGAACGACCATAAGGAAAAGGTGTTTACCTGTACCCTTGGAGCGCCAGTTTTCTGTAGAGTACAACCTAATGAAATGTGGGGTTGTGATTTCTTGGCAGGGGCATTTTCTGGTCAGACTACATATATAGTGTTTATGTATTGTGCAATGTATAGTGTTTATATCTACAAATTGTACACATCTGTATGTGTGGCTGACTTCATTGCTGCTCTCATGGAGAAGTCTGTGCCATAATAGGATGGAATGACAAATGTGTGCATATTACATGTAGTATTAGTTTTATGGGCATGATAGCAATCACTCAACCGATGGATGAAGGTGGAGTGCTTTGGTTATTGTTGCATTATGTGGAGTGTCATATCATTATAGGTTTTACAGTTATGTTATACATCAGGGTATAATTGTGACAACAATAATAACTGAGTATTGTGTAGGTGCTTTACCCAATTTCTTGAACTGGTTTAAAGAGCTGCGAACTGAACCCAACACACACGCTCACCTGAATCACACGCATTCTCTCGCACGCTGGACCTGATCACATTACAGTCACATGGTGCGAAGACTCAGCTCAGCTATTTAAGTTTTCTAATTTAGAACTGCATTTATTTTCAGATTTTGTGGGCTGAACATTTCCAAAGCAGAGATTATTGCAGGTACGGCTTCTGCACTTGTCTTCATAATGAACTTTGCACCTACTGTATTTAACTCTTGGCCGAATGTTCTGTGATGGTGCTACAGTCAGTTCTGTGATGCCGCCGCCGCTGCCAGGAGCATATACACATCTTTAGATTGTAGTAAAGTATTAAGTATTACAAGTCAGTTTTGGGTTGGTAAACAGTCCCTTTTAATCATTCTAACGGACAAGTGAAAATCCAAAGTGTTTTTCCAGTGCTATGGCGTTTTAAATTTGGAAAAGCACTGTGCTATTGGGTGGGAACCCAGTGACTGGCGGTGCAGTGGTTTAGAGCGGTATAGCACCACAAAAACTGTGCACTTTGATTTACCCTCGTGTATCTGTGAATGTCAAATTTGTAATGTAACTTCACATTATATATAAGTTGCTATTAAGAGGTAGGTCAGTGTTTGATTTGTGCATGTATTATGAAGTTTGTGAAAGCTTTTACCTTTTAAGTTCCTTGTAATGCTGATGGAATTCATTGCAGCACTGATGGAAGTAGCCTATTGAAGCTTACTATCATGGGTCTTGAAATTATTGAATATTAACAATATCAGTGGCAACATATGATTGTTGCAGGTGGGCTAATTCTGGAGTGACTTGCTTCAT
The DNA here is from genome assembly GCA_018292915.2 of Batillaria attramentaria. NCBI lineage: Eukaryota > Metazoa > Mollusca > Gastropoda > Batillariidae > Batillaria > Batillaria attramentaria. Next base: position 729,602 of record JACVVK020000341.1, on the reverse strand, counting down.
TATGACTTGCAAATGTTGGCTGCTGTGAAGCAGACAGTGGAGAAGAAAACAATTGTTTTGTCTGTTTATATTCTTCAACTGACCACTGAAAGGTCTGCAGACAGTAGATCTGAAAAAAGTAAAGACCTCCATATAAAAAGTGTTATTCTTAGTTTGTTTTTCCTCTGACACCAGCTTTTATTCCCATCCCATACACAATGACCCATACATTACAAATACCTTGATACATTCCCAAATTTGCTTCCAAGATCTGCGATAATGCACTCGTGATGATAGCAGTAAGGCTCCAGCAGTAAAGTGGAGCCACACAGTTTGAACCTGTACATTACCACACCAACAGATGTCTCACTAGTCTCACCCGAACAAGTCCATCTCATCAGCGGCATAGTTCCAGCACATCACATAGTAGTATTATCTAGATCTGGCTGCATCCTGTGACGTACTGACCCTTGTGAACAGCACCGAGTGCACAGTTGTCATGTACCACCAACAATAAGGACAAGTTTCAGCCTTTTTCAGGCTCAGGCTTTAGCAAAGCATCGCCTTGAAATCCCAGGTAATCAATAAACAATGAGGGCACTGGCAGTTTGGCAGAACTGGAATAATGCTGCGTCCCTTGTTACAGTAACTCAGTCTCTTGCGGATCCTAGTCCTACACAAAGCTACTAAACAGGGCACCTCTGTCCGTCTACTCTCCAGCCATTTCAACACAGACTGTTTTGAGAACTCCGCAAACCCTCTGTCTATGTCTGAAGTCCTGTTGCATGAACCAGTTTTGCTTGAGGCGGCAACAGGAGGCGGGCTCCACGTGTCCTTGTTAAGGTTATAACCAGCTCGTACGAACATGTCCAGTGTGTCGCGCACAACTTGTGGGGAGAGGTGCTCATTTCCCATCAGCAAAGACACCACAGTCTTGTTCTGCAAACAGAAATGACAGAAGTCAGTAACGAGCAGCACAATTTGTCCCGTCAACTTCCCCTGTAATTTCAGATTTTCAAAATAACACAATACCATGGACTACAACACACAAAACTTTTACCCAAAGAATATAGGTGCTACAAGTAGTCGCCTGCATTTGAAATGTGAAGTAAAATTTATTATATATGTATATTTTTTTTTATGAAACAAGAAAACTGATAGTGATGACTCAACCAACAGCTGGTGTGTGTGTGTCTGAATACACCCAAAGGGTCCAAAAAAACAACAACCAAAGACTGCAGTGTTTTCAATGTTTTGTACAATGTGCTGACCTCAACAACAATGTTGGTCTCTGCTCCTTGTAAAATCAGGTATTTCACGACAGTCATGTGACCAAGATGGAGGGCCATGTGGAGGGGTGTCCACTTGCTCTGAAAACCATGTGATAGTCAGATTAGCGATCATGCTCACTTCAACCATAACCAACGCTTGCCTGTAAAATGAATGCAAGATCACGTGAACATCATTTCCCCAACAGTTTCTAAACAGATCTGACTACATCATTCAACCACATGCACTTGAAAGCACATAACCAGCTAGGAGTATAGACAAGTATTTCTGGTGTATTTTAGAGTCGGTGACCGGCCCATCCACTGCACCCCCAACCAATTTTACACAAAATGTGTACATCCTATTTTCTCTTTGTTGACACAAAGACAGACCCCCTTTGTTCCCTTCTTCTTTGACCTGCAGTTAGTTCTTCAAAATGGAAAATCTGAAAACTTAATTCTCTGCAACACTAAAGGACACCCTCGCCTGAATTTTGATTCACAACACAATGAGCAGTAACACGTAAACAATTCATCATTATCAAAACACAAGTTCAGGGTTTAAAATGGTCCATAGCCCAGGAGAAAAAGTTTGTAGCATTCAGTGGCAATCCACGAGCCTGTGTCTGCTGTTATGCAAGGGGGGTAAGATGGTGTAAAGTACCTTCACTCTGTAGTTGACTTTGGCCCCTGATGCCACCAGCATCTTCAAGATGGGCAGGTAACTGGAACGTGCCGCCCAGTAGAGGGCAGTGCAGCCTTCCTGCAAAGCAAATGTCACATTGTTTTGTGCCAAAGCGATAGCAAAATGCATCTTGTTCAAAGCAGCCTAAATGGCTTCCGTTTAATATGAATGAGCACAAAAGTGACGGCTGAGGGACTCACCAATAATGACAGTTTGTGAAGTTCTACAACTACAATAAAAATTTCATGCAGTGATATGAATGCCATGTAACAATAATAATAATAATAATTTCTTATATAGCATGAAATCCCCACCAAGTCTAAGTGCTTTACAAAGTGACATTAAGATGAACATATACATAAATATGAAGAACAAAGATATAAATACATGAACACGACATATGTGAGAAAAAAACACAGAGCAACAACCAGCACACACACACACGCACACAATATCTATACATGCATGGGGAACACAGAAGAGGCAACCAGCACAATTGCACGCGCGCATGCACACATACACACACACACACACACACACACACACACATGCTGCACTGCACCCTCACTGGCTATGGGCAGCGGGGACAACCACAACCCCTGCTCTGAGGGATGCAGACAGTTAATCATAGGCAACGTGGAACAGGTGAGTTTTTAAGTGTGATTCAATGGAGAATAGAGTAGGAGCAATGCGGAGGCAGAGGGGAAGGGAATTCCATATGATTCAAGGGACCTAAACCAAGATTCGGATGCTGCAAGGGAGGAAACTGTGTTTGCAATGATTAAAAAGAAAATTACAGATTGACAGGAAGGGGGACAGGACGGGGAAAGGGAGCTGAGGATAACTAAAAGAAATACTGGTGAAGCCCTCAGAGAGGGGCCCCAGTTTGTACAGTTATTTCAGTCTGGGCGGCCGCGTCAGAAACGCCCTTTGGTCTTCTAGTGTTAAGTTTGACAATAGCTCAAGGACAAGGTGACACATACTTCACACTTTCCGTGAGCAACAGTATAATCACAAATCACACTAAAAATTCCACAAAGACACTAAGTTTCACTGCTGTACACACCGAAATCAGGGATGTTGACGTCTGCATGAGACTGGACCAGCAGTCGAACCACATCTTCATGTCCGCGCCCAAACTGCCTACATGCAGACAGGTCTTGCCGTCCTGCACATCAAGCCATGCATAAAGGTTCACTCTTATCATGTAAAAAACATCTGTGGTCAAAGGAAAGCACAGTTTTTGATGTGTAGAGACTGTTGTTTTAAAATCACACAAGTTTTGGTGAGCCACTGCACCTATTCCCTTATTGACAGTCATGTAGTTTCGTGGATCCCAACGGGGAGCCGGGGTGGCCGGAATGGTAGAGCGTTGGACTTCTAATGCTCGGGTCGTGAGTTCGTATCCCGGCTGGGGCCAAATATTTGTGCTGGCTTTTTCATCGTTTGGCCCCGTCTTTTGATATCACCCGTATGTGGTGTAAAAGGACGTTAAACCCCCAGACGTCCGTTTCGTTCGTCGTGGATCCAACGTGAAAATGGACTAAGCTATGGATGTTTGAATGTAAGAGTGGGTGTACCTGCATCCACGATGTACGGGGAAGGTTAATAGTGGCTTAATTTCCATGCTAAAGAAATTATAAGGGAAAACTTTTACTGTAGTGTAAACTGAAGTAAATTTTTATCTAGGTAAGCACTAACAAAAAAAGAGGAGAGTTCATTTGCATACGAGTGTGCGTTTGTTTACGTTGGTCCCAGCCGCTATCAGTGAACGCACAATGTCCACGTGACCACCTCTGCAGGCCAAGTGCAAGGCAGTCCGACCATCCTGGAAGTCAAATAAAAGCAGAAGCTGTGTCATAACTCATTATTATTTTTTGTTCTTCAATTCACTGGCAGCCACCACCAGTACCACCCCTTCTTCCACTCATCACTCATGCAAGATGAAGCCAAAAAAGGAAAACCTTTTTCCTTTCTTTTTTAAGGGGGCAGGGGGGGGGGGGTGGAGGGAGATGCAGGGCCCTACAAGAAACCCTGTGCCTCAAACATAAATAAAATTAAAAGAACTACAGTAACCAAAGTAAAATTGATCATTTTCTGTGATCATGTGGATGCGAGCAGTAGCCTGCATATTACAATGCACACAGTCCATGACGTGAAATGTGGCAGTGTAAATGCTCTTCGTCTGCATGTTTGTGACAGTGTTTCTATTGGTACTAATGAGTCAAAAGCAGTTTTACTCTCCCACTATGGAGAAACACTTCTCTAACCTGGTTAGTACGATTGGCGTCTGCTCCGGCTCTGATCAGCATTTCAACCAGTTCTGCACTGGACATGGAGACAGCCTCATGCAGCAAGGTGCTGTCATAACTGCACACACATTGAAAATACACGCAATATCCATACATGTGCATAATTATGACACTAAAACATTGCTTGCATTTAGTATCTTACTCCCATTCTGTAATTCTTTTGTTTTCTTTTAGCGAATTTGCTGGCAATAAAGAATGACATGCCCTCATGACTTCTGAGGGACTCTCGCTAAATGGGTCAGGCTCAGGGGTTGTTTGGCAGGCAAGACAGCTGCTGAGTTAGTGAACTGGTGCAAGACTTTAGTTTGAACCCTTTTTTTTTTTTTTTAATAGAACGTTTGAACCCTCTGTCAGTGCAAAAGGGTCGGTAGGTGGGTTGTTGGGAGTTTCACGTCCTTTTTCACTACGCATGTCATGCGAGGGACAGTGAGACAGGGTATCCATTTTCTACAGTCAAAGCCGCCCATAAACACCTCCACATTAGTCCCCCCCCCCCCCCCCCCCCCCCCCCCCCCCCCCCCCTCATCGTTTATTACTGGCGTATACGTTCAGGTAACTGAAAACACGCACACAAGCCTCATCAAAGAACGGCCCCAGAGGACGTACGCAAAATACACTGAACTAAGTGTGTGCTACAGGCAGTTCATACCCAAAAACCTTGCATTCACATCAACCCCGCCTTTCACAAGCCTTTGGACTGTTTTAAAATCGCCAGAATTAATGGCTCTTCTTAGTTTTGACGATAGTTGCTTGTCGGACATAGCGAATGTGTACACCAATTTATGACGTCATCCGTGAATGTGCACCACCCGAAAAGTTAATTTTTATTAACTTATTATTACAGTTATTCAAGCAGTCTGTGCAAAAAGTATTAAATATGAGAATGATATGTGAAAAGGACTGCAGTGTGGATTTTACGACTGTTTTCTATAACGTGACAAGATTTGCCCATAAAAATGCGTTCTGGTAGTGGTTTCTCGTTTCTCTTGGTCATCTCGCAGTGTCACGCGTTACGTGAGCGCGCTCTACCAACATGTCAGCCATGGAGGAAAAAGAGGTTGCTGAAGTGAACGGCTTGGAAGAAACTATGGAAGATGACGACGACTGTATGATCGTAGAAGAACAGTTGAGTATTCTTACCAGTTTTAAGACACATCTTTTCTTCTTTGATCGATCTTAGATAGCCTTTCTTACGAACATTGTCCCTTGTGATCGTGAAGGTTGGGTGGTGGTTCCGTTTCTAAGTCACGTCTTCTGTTGTGAAATGCCACTAATCGACAACAGAATCTGTATTGCTGTATGGGCCCAACAGAAATAACATTGTATGAAAGATTGAAATGCGTTTGGTGTTTTGACGGACGTTTGATATCGTCGATCTTTTATTATCATTGGAAGTTAGTTGTCCTTGGCCCATAAATGTTCTGGGTCTGACTCGGAGGAATGTTCTGGAAGAACTTTCGCTTTACTTATAAATCAGACGTCTTTGTGCAGAAGGCGTTGGTGTGTGTGCGTATGGTTTTTTGTTGTTGTTGTTGTTGTTGTTTTTTTACATTCTTTTTGTCCGAATGTCGTGAGTTGGTGTCAGTTTGAGATAAATCGTGGTTATAGTCATTCAGTAGTTGCAGTTGCGGTACACGTACCAACTACCTTGTGCTTCTCCATGCCATGTGTCCGACTTACCAAAAACAACTGAAAGCAAAAGGCAGAGTAAAAATATGGCAAAGATTTGGGGTTAGTTTAGGGTTAGTTATGAAGGTTTAAAGGGGTTTCTGGTTAGAAAACTCAGTATGACTGAGGTTTATGGTTACTAATCTAGGCTAATTGAGGATTAGGGGTTAGGGGTCAGGCCTGGGTTTGGAACAATTTTTATTTCACAAAAGGCGGATATGTTTTAAATGTTTCTTTTCACTATTATTTACATTTGTGTGTTGTTATTTATTCCCTATATCTCAGTATTTTGACTTCTAACCTGAACTTAATTTGACCTAGATTGCTATTGAGTCTAACCTGAGTGAAACCTCATCCAAATTAGCTTACATGCCATACGCATCCTTCAACCTACCATGTTAATCTTAAATTAACCCTAAACCTCCACCATATTTACTACATGTATAGTTAACCTTGTTTTTGGTAATTAGTAGGACTGAAAATGGCGCAAAACTTTAATTTATTTAAAGTGCTCACTACTTCCCAGGCACATACATTGTACACGTGTATGCAGGGTTGCACATTTTCCACAGCTTCTATAGGACAAAGTGTCCTGGAAACAGCAAAGTGATAGGACACAGTGTCCTGGCCACTTAGTGGCAATAAAAATGTTAATAGGACAAATGTCCGCTTGAGGTGGGAAAAATAGGACATTTAAAATTTTTATAGGTCAATGTCCTGGGACCGACTTGAATGTGCAACCCTGTGTATGTATTTCTGGTACTGCCCAGCCTCTTCTAATGATATCTTATACATATATATAATTATATATATATATATATCCAATTAAGTTATTCACTCCGTCTAAGTAAGGGATTCACTGAAATTGCAAAAGACCCCCTGAAATTCTCGGGAATTCCTGCAAAGTGCATGTGCCCACACTGTAATTAACTGGTCACTCAGTCACACTTTTCAATCCTTTTTTGCGCACGTGCAGGCAGGGTGTTAATTTTCCAGAACATTCTGGATTGCAAATGTTTGAAAACGAAATTTTCTGGGTTGAGAACTCATTAAAAAAATAAATACATTTTCCGGGTTGAGAATGTTTGAAAATGAAATTTTCTGGGTTGAGAACTCTCAAAAAAGCACATTTTCGGGATTGGCATTGAGCAACCATTTAACCAGATAATGGAGTGACCGCTGAGAGTACTTGTAACGCCATACATGGAGCATAGCGTCTCTCTCTTAGGTCACAGTATGTTGCCAATGCAAACCTGAGATAACGGTGAAGTTCTCCTGGCAAGTGACTTAGAGACAGAATAAGGAGTCAGCCTGGGATGCACGTTTGAGGTCATCATGACCTATCTTATATAAGCTGCAACCTACTTACCTAGGTCAGGTAATACATTGCCTAAATTGTTACATTTCATTTCTCTTTGCAGATCACTGTCCGCAGAAGAACAGGCAGAATCCAAGAAAACAGAAGGAAATGGTTTCTATAAACAACAGAAGTACAGAGATGCCTTAGAATGCTACACTCAGGCAATAAGTATGTTAACTGTTTTTTTTGGTTGTTGTTGCAGTTTTGCTTAGAATAATGCATTAAAATGTCATATCTAGTGACAAGGCTGAGTGGGTTTTCTGGTTAGTACTGCCTCGTTCACTCTTAGTCGTACTGGTAGAGAGGTTCTGTGAATGCGTTCTGCATTAGACTTTATAGGCATGCCCTGTAAATTATTTAATTTTAATTTTTATACTGACTTCGTTATTGTTATAAATATTTGTTATTTCATACGGTAGCTTTAGTTTTATTAATATTACATTTTAAAAATATTTTTGGCTAGTAGTAGTAATCATGATTGGTATTGAGGGGAGGGGGGTAACTTTACCGTTCAAACTCTTTCAAGTCAGCAGTTATTGTTTCCTTTATTCAATTGCAGTGTGCTTTTAAATGGTGAAAGAAGACTTAGTGAGTAAGACTAGAGTTGCTAGAAAAAAAAAAACACATAAAAGGCTAGGTCTAGCTGGAATTATAAGGATTTGTATAGTGGTTCAACATTCTGCTCCACAACTTAATTTTTTTGCCCCCATTCTTGTTAGATCTGTGTCCAACATGTGCTGCATACTACGGAAACCGAGCAGCCACCTACATGATGCTGAAGAGATACAAAGACGCTCTGGCAGACGCACAACAGTCGGTTCATCTGGACCCAGCATTTGTCAAGGTCTGGATCATAGTGTTTGTTAGTGTAGCTCTCCAAACAAAGATCAATAAGGAACAGCCATTCATGGGCAGCTGTAGGCCAGTGTTTCACAGCTTCATCACATCCACATCCGACATTGGCCACAAACTGTCCAGTTTTGAAATGTCAGAATACTTTTTTGTGAAAACAGATGTATATATATATATATGATCTATCATTTCTGCACTGCAGTGGACGATAGTCATTTTGATGGTCAGCTCGGACGTTCGTCTTATTACAGTTCCCGGATCATAGACTCCCCTGTGACAGGCCAGTCACCAGCGTGAAGTGACCGGCAGTGTTGTGACTGTCCAAAGGCTATACTCCTAACACATTCCCATTCTGTGAAACAAACTCGTCCCTAGTTTCAGGAAAGCCTGGCCCTGTAGTACGTGACTTGGTCCTCCTTGTTGGCTCTTGCTCCAAATGATGGCAGAGTGACGTTTTATCACAGGGGGGTTGCACAGATCATGTGATGACCACTGTTTTTGCGTCCACAGAGTGTCGGTCAAGTGCATAATCAGAAAACGGTTACATGTACATGAATCTCTATTTCACTTCAGATTTTGTCTTATTGTTTTTATGGGAGCCGGGGTGGCTGAATGGTAGAGCATTGGACTTCTAGTGCTCGGGTGCGAGTTCGTATCCCGGCTGGGGCCAAATATTTGTGCTGGCTTTTTCATCGTTGTCCCGACTTTGATATCACCCGTATGTGGTGGAAAAGGACGTTAAACCCCCAAACACCCACCCACCCTTATTGTTTGTATTATGCGTACATCTTGGAAGTACATGTATGAGTTCTGAGCATTAATATTAACTGTGTGTATTCATGTCCAACCTGTTTTTCCCCTAGGGTTATATACGAGAAGGAAAGTGTCACCTCATCTTAGGCAACGCACTGGCAGCATTGAAAAGTTTTAATCATGTCTTGGAACACGATCCCGACAACGCAGTGGCATTGCATGAGGTATGGTTACTTTACATAATCATTCGCTTCTTTCGTTGAATATTGGGGGGTTTGTAAGCATGTACTTTTAATGTGAGGTGTGTCTTAAAGCTTAGTGGATTACATCACTGGGGTACCTTGCGTCTAGTTTTCATTTCAGTCTCTTCTTTTCTGTATGTGTGTGTGTGTGTGTTATTGCCTCGTGGTTTTGGCCTCATGCTCTTTGCTTTGTGCTCCCAACTCGTACATAAGCCTATTGAAATTTCTATTCTGGTGAAAATCCAGTTGAAGTTCACATGATCACAGTTTAAATTATGAGATTTTATGACAAAACTTTGATATTGATAGTGAGGGGATGGTTGTAATGTTTGTGTTTGTATTTTCAGCTAAAACATGTGAAAAGTGTACAAGAAATGGAGAGAAAGGTGGAGTTAAACATTGGGAAAAAGGAATATCGAACAGTAAGTACATGAATGTTGTTTTGAATAAGATCCTTTGGGCAATATCATCTCCATTTTAATCTCATTTCTTCTTTCACATGTATGGATGTTGGGTTTAAGAGCTGACAGTGCACATTGTGTGTGTATATATATATATATATATATATATATATATATATATGTGTGTGTGTGTGTGTGTGAGTGATACAGAGATCTTGAGCCTATTCGTGTGTGTGTGTGTGCGAGAGATGAGAGAGAGAGAGAGAGCGAGCAATACAAAGATCTTGAGCCTATTCACATGTGTGCGTGTGTGAGAGAGAGCGATATAGAGATCTTGAGCCCATTCACATACATGTGTCTGTGTGTGTGGTTTTGCAGGCAGTGTTTTGCCTAGACCGGTGTTTAGACCACAGTCCTGCGAGTGTACGATACAAAGTGTTGAAGGCCGAGGCTCTCACTTACCTCGACAGACAGCAGGAAGCTCAAGAGTTGGCCAAGTGAGTACAGTACATGTACCAGATTAACTGATGATGATGATGATGACGGAGACTTGATATAGCGCACGGCTCCACCCTAACTGAGTGCTCACGGTGCTTAGGGAGAGGTCTTAAAAGTAAAGATAGTAAAAAAAAACACAAAAAAAACTGCAGATGATTACTGGCGAGCGGCAGTGAAGAGATGAGTCTTCAGGCGCTTCCGGAATGCGGTAATGCTGACTGCCTCCTTCACTGTCTCAGGGAGAGAGTTCCACAATTTTGGACTCTGAATTATCAGCATTTCTTCTGTATCAAACGGAGGAAAGTCACTGACAGAATGGTGTTGCAGAGCTATGACTAGCTTGTGATTGTATGAAACCCAGTTGTGTGGTGATGAAAGTGACCTAGGAGAAATGGAATGTGTGTGCATGTAACAGGGTCCATACAGGTCATGGAATCCTGGAAAAGTCATGGAATTTGGAAATAGTTTTCCAGGCCTGGAAAGTCATGAAATTCTCTGAAGAGTCACGAAAAGTCATGGAATTTCTGAATTTTATGGAAGCCATTTTGAGCCCAACAGTGAAACGGTCAGCTTGGTGATTACTCACTGGACTGATTGCCAAAAATACCAACTAACTGCAGGCTGGGGAATTGTCCGCCAATTGGCGGACATCCGCCAAACTTCCGACCCTTTCCGCCAAAAAAAAATCGGTTTCCGCCAAAAAAAAAAAAAAAAATGAAACAGAGGAAGGTGAAGACGGAGTCGACCGCTGTGCCACCGTGGAGTCAATTTCGCAGCCATGCTGCGCGGCCATGGCCTGCCTAGCGTCACTTCCGCTTTTATTCTCCGCCGCCAATTCACACCACTCGCGCGTTCCTTTCGTATAGGTTTGCGTCTACGGCGGAGATGGACAGCTGGCGCTTTCGTCAGCCATGTTTTACAATGCCACTGCATTTGGCGATGTCGTCGCTAGGGAACATTTTTGTGCGTTGGCAAGCTTTAGAGGACGAATGCAAGAAGAATCGTTGGTATGGGCGTGGACAGATAGGCTGGGTGACCTATACAGACGGTGAAACGGAACGTGTTGGCGACTGAACACATCCGCAGAATAAAGACCGCAGTAATTCCCCATTTCGTTGAAGAACTACGAAGCAGCGAGCGAGCCCAGTACAAGCATCTATATGCTTACGACTCGATTCATGATAATGACGACGATGAAAGACACGATACTGCCTAGGGAGGGGTGATAAAAGACAAATGGGGTTGGTACTCTACATGTATTTTGTGTCCATCTCAGTACAAGAGGCTAAAATCAGGGGAGCACCAGCATGTGCAATATGCTTCGAAATTTTTAGTCACAAGTTTTCGGCGTAATTCTCCTTTGATTTGAAGTGACTGTGACTTACATCGTTAAGTGGAACTGGTCAGAGTACACAGAGTGTAGTCTGTCTGACTTGTAGGGGTAATATGGGTTTAATTCTAGTGAAATGTTTGCCCTCCTACAGAGAACGAACTGTGCAGATTTAGTGTTGTAGACAGTTGATTCGGCTTTCAAAAATTTACCCTCCATTTAAACAATATATAAGTCAATTATTGTTTGGTTGCCGGATTGAAATGGAAGTGAATGACAAGACACCGGGCCTTGAGAAAAAAACAAATGTGCCACTCCAGTGAAAATATTCTACTGCATTCAGTCCTCATTTGAATTTTAATGGATAATTTGACTGTGTTATGGTAGTTGTGTTTTTCTTCAGTTCTGAACTATTCACTAAAAGGTGACAGGAAAGGCCTGAAGATGTGCATTTTAAATGAGCATTGTACAGTGCCTTGTGAAAGTTTTAGAAAAATTTAGCAAATAGGTTTACAAGGTCAGCAGCATTGGCAAGGATAAAAGAGTGACAAATAGAACCAATCCAGGTGTAAATGTCAATGCTAATAATTTCACTTTTAGTGCCAGGAGAGGTCACAAATTGCCTGTGAAATACTAAAATTCATTAAACTGCCTTCCCATAAGGCTAATGACTAACTCTGAACATTCGTCTTGCTGACTGTGATAACTTGAATAAGCTCATAATTTCTACCCTCGTGTGTGTTAGTGTGAAAGAGGGCGAGGAAGGTGTCATGGAAAAGAGGAGAGATGCCTGGAAAAGTCATGGAAAAGTCATGAATTTTTAAGACTGTGAACCTGTATGGACCCTGAATTGTAAAGTGCTTTGAGCCAGCATTTGCTGAGATACTTAATAAAATCAGTTACAGTGTACAGTATATTAGTATTAATATAAGTAGAGCTCTATGATTGGTGAAGGCCTGGGTCCCAAAGATAGAAATCTGCGTGTCTAGCTGAAGAAATCTCAGGCTGATTTTATTGTCTCGGGAAAAAGTTCTAAGTGTGTTTGTGATTCTGTTTTTTATGTTTTTCTTTTGTAACACATTCATCTTTTTTTTTTTGCCCTAACTCTTTGCCAGCTCCTGTGGTGTGCTTCCCAGGTCATGGATGGAATTCACGGAGAACTCAGAAGTTGGGGCAATTTTTTATTATGCATGAGAATGAAAATGATGACTGATGGTATGATGGTGCTAAGGGGGTCCATGTGGTTTGGGACTGTGGAACAGTGCCGCATTCCAGGCTTCCTGTCATAAATATCCCAACTATAACCAGGCCCGGTAAATACGGCGCCTGTGGTGCTGGCCATGTAATCATACCCACCATAAGATGTGTCATACCAAGGGAAGCACCCCCAAAGTCGCATCCGTGAAGTGGGTGAATATCGGTGGTGTGGCAACAGCCTTTCCATTGGGCTCACTACTAGTCATAGCACACCGCTCTGGGTAGGACCTGACCTAGGTAGGGAAACATCCTGCTTGCCTCGGCTGAGACTTTAACCCAGGTCTCCCGCTCCATGATCCGAAGTCAGGGTCCATACAGGTCATGGAATCCTGGAAAAGTCATGGAATTTGGAAATAGCTTTTCCAGGCCTGGGAAAGTCATGAAATTATCTTGAGAGTCATGAAAAGTCATGAATTTCGGAATTTTATGGAAGCTATTTTGAGCCCAACAGTGAACGGTCAGCTTGGTGATTACTCACAGGACTCGATTGCCAAAAATATCAACGAACTGCCTTCCCATAGGCTAATGACTAACTCTGAACATTGGTCTTGCTGACTGCGATAACTTGGATAAGCTCGTAATTTCTACCCTTGCGTGTGTCAGTGTGAAAGAGGGGCGAGGAACAGTGTCATGGAAAACGGGAGAATTGGCCTGAAAAAGTCATGGAAAAGTCATGAATTTTTGAGACTGTGAACCTGTATGGACCCTGCGACAGTGCTACCACTACACTACACCTACGGGGGGCGGTCACACATTCACCTTCTATCTAAAGTACGCCTACGGGGGCGGTCACACATTCACCTTCCATCTAAAGTAATGGCTAATGTTTTGATTTTTCAGTGACGTGTTGGGGCGTGATGGGATGAATGCAGACGCGCTGTACGTGCGAGGGCTGAGTCTGTACTACAGGATAACACAGAGAAAGCCTTCCAGCATTTCCAGCAGGTCCTTCGCTTGGCACCCGACCACCACAAGGCTCGAGGAGCCCTTAGGGTCAGTGTTTAGCTTGTCCTTTCACAGATGGTTGTTAGTCACTAGATATTCTGGTGGATGTTGTAGATTGTTATCCCTGTTAAGGGAGTGGTCATGGGATTGTAGATTTAGGACTTACAAATCTTATTGTAAAATTGCAGTTTTAAAGCTATGGTACACACTTGGTACGCCAGCACCATTGGAAACTCATACATGCGCACCTGACTTCATAGTTAGTATTTTTAATGTTGTGTAATTCCTTGAAATGAACATTGTGAATTTGGTATTGTGTTTTCAGGGTAACTCTGATAAACTGGTTATAGCTGTAGGTAACTCTGACAAACTGGTTATAGCTGTAGGGAACTCTGACAAACTGGTTATAGCTGTAGGGAACTCTGACAAACTGGTTATAGCTGTAGGGAACTCTGACCAAACTGGTTATAGCTGTAGGTAACTCTGACAAACTGGTTATAGCTGTAGGGAACTCTGACAAACTGGTTATAGCTGTAGGGAACTCTGATAAACTGGTTATAGCTGTAGGTAACTCTGACAAACTGGTTATAGCTGTAGGGAACTCTGACAAACTGGTTATAGCTGTAGGGAACTCTGATAAACTGGTTATAGCTGTAGGTAACTCTGACAAACTGGTTATAGCTGTAGGGAACTCTGACAAACTGGTTATAGCTGTAGGTAACTCTGACAAACTGGTTATAGCTGTAGGTAACTCTGACAAACTTGTTATAGCTGTAGGTAACTCTGACAAACTGGTATAGCTGTAGGTAACTCTGACAAACTGGTTTATAGCTGTAGGTAACTCTGACAAAACTGGTTATAGCTGTAGGTAACTCTGACAAACTGGTTATAGCTGTCGGGAACTCTGACAAACTGGTTAATAAGCTGTAAGTAACTCTGACAAACTGGTTATAAGCTGTAGGGAACTCTGACAAACTGGTTATAGCTGTAGGTAACTCTGACAAACTGGTTATAGCTGTAGGAACTCTGACAAATGGTTATAGCTGTAGGGAACTCTGACAAACTGGTTATAGCTGTAGGTAACTCTGACAAACTGGTATAGCTGTAAGTAACTCTGACCAAAACTGGTTATAGCTGTAGGTAACTCTGACAACTGGTTATAGCTGTAGGGAACTCTGACAAACTGGTTATAGCTGTAGGTAACTCTGACAAAACTGTTATAGCTGTAGTGAACTCTGACAAACTGGTTATTAGCTGTAAGTAACTCTGACAAACTGGTTATAGCTGTAAGTAACTCTGACAAACTGGTTATAGCTGTAGGTTAACTCTGACAAACTGGTTATAGCTGTAAGTAACTCTGACAAACTGGTTATCGCTGTATAGATAGGAAAACTAGTAGACTACAGTTTGTATTACTGATAGGGCCATGAGGCATTTGAAACTAAAAATAGACTTCGGTGGGTTTTTTTGTTGTTGTTTTTTCTGTGGACTTAAATTCTATTCCTTTTCATTCTTTATTCCTTGCTCTGTGTGTCTCTTAGCAAGCCAAGCAGCTGACAGCACAGAAGGAGGCTGGCAATGCTGCATTTCGAGCGGGGCGATATCAAGAAGCCTTTGACTTGTACCACAAAAGCGCTTGAAATTGACCCGCACAACAAGTCCACCAACTCCAAACTCTACTGTAACCGCGCCACAGTTGGCTCAAAGGTAATTGCTACAGTCAATATTGCAGTAGTCTGATTGCATTTTTTTCTCTTTCTTTCTTTTCAGAACGTACAGAATCACACGTTTTAAATGCTCCAATTGCATCTCTTACGGAATACCAGAAATAGAAACGTGTGTGAATTCAAACACCTGACACCCAGGCAGAAAGTTAACTTTATTTATTGTCGGCTGCCAGCTTCACAAGCTTGATCAACACCTGACACCCAGGCAGAAATGTAACTTTATTTTTTTTGTCGCCTGCAGCTTCACAAGCTTGATCAAGCTATTGCGGATTGCAGCAAAGCCGTGGAGCTGGACGACCACCTACATCAAGGCCTACTTACGACGAGCGAAATGGTAAGGCCGGATAGCAAGTTCATGTACTTCTCTCACTGGGTACACAGACTCCTTACTTCTTGTTGCTTTCCTTGTTTTCTCTGTTCTGTTTTTTCTTTAGATTTACTGTTCTAGTGCAACCTAATTGATGGATTTGTTTCCTTGAAACAGGCAAATAAAGCAAGGGAAGCAGTGGCACCACTGCAAGCCCTGCCCTTGTACAGCGACCAGCATTGCTGAAGGCGGCAAGATATTCACTCACTCATTTTCTGCATTAGTGAATTGTACAAATCGGGTCACTGTATGTATCTGGCTGGGTGGGATGGGGCAGGGTTGCAGGTTGATTCTGGAAAACTGAGCGAGAACAGTTTTGTAACAGTTGTGTGGTGCGGGTATCATCAGCTAGGTGTTGCTGCCATGAGTGTTCTTTGTACATAGAGGTGGTGACTGGTTGTAGATTCACCTTGATGCTTTTGTTTTCAGTTACATGGACACCAGAACAGTATGAGGAAGCAGTTCGAGGACTATGATCAAGTCAACAAGCTCCACAGGACACGAGGTATAGTTTTTGCCAGTGGATGTGAGTTTGAGTCATACATATAGTTTTTGCCAGTGGATGTGAGTTTGAGTTATACATTATAGGTTTTTTTGTCGAGGTGGATGTGAGTTTAGAGTCGTTACATATAGTTTTTGCGAGTGGATGTGAGTTTGAGTCATACATATAGTTTTTGCCAGTGGATGTGAGTTTGAGTCATTACATATAGTTTTAGCGAGTGGATGTGAGTTTGAGTCATACATATAGTTTTTGCGAGTGGATGTGAGTTTGAGGTCATACATATAGTTTTTGCCGAGTGGATGTGAGTTTGAGTCATACATATAGTTTTTGCGACGTGGATGTGAGTTTGAGTCATACATATAGTTTTTGCCAGTGGATGTGAGTTTGAGTCATACATATAGTTTTTGCCAGTGGATGCTGAGTTTTGAGTCATACATATAGTTTTTGCCAGTGGATCATACTGGATGTGAGTTTGAGTCATACATATAGTTTTTGCGAGTGGATGTGAGTTTGAGTCATACATATAGTTTTTGCCCAGTGGAGATGTGAGTTTGAGTCATACATATAGTTTTTGCTAGTGGATGTGAGTTTGAGTCATACATATAGTTTTTGCGATGTGGATGTGAGTTTGAGTCATACATATAGTTTTTGCGAGTGGATGTGAGTTTGAGTCATACATATAGTTTTTGCGAGTGGATGTGAGTTTTGAGTCATACATATAGTTTTTGCCAGTGGATGTGAGTCTTGAGGTCATACATATAGTTTTTGCCAGTGGATGTGAGTTTTGAGTCATACATATAGTTTTTTTGCGACGTGGATGTGAGTTTGAGTCATACATATAGTTTTTGCCAGTGGATGTGAGTTTGAGTCATACATATAGTTTTTGCCAGTGGATGTGAGTTTGAGTCATACATATAGTTTTTTGCCAGTGGATGTGAGTTTGAGTCATACATATAGTTTTTGCCAGTGGATTGTGAGTTTGAGTCATACATATAGTTTTTTGCCAGTGGATCATACTGGATGTGAGTTTGAGTCATACATATAGTTTTTTGCCAGTGTATCATACTGGATGTGAGTTTGAGTCATACATATAGTTTTGCCAGTGGATGTGAGTTTGAGTCATACATATAGTTTTTTTGCCAGTGGATGTGAGTTTGAGTCATACATATAGTTTTTGCCAGTGGATGTGAGTTTGAGTCTACATATAGTTTTTGCCAGTGGATGTGAGTTTGAGTCATACATATAGTTTTTTGCCAGTGGATGTGAGTTTGAGTCATACATATAGTTTTTGCGAGTGGATGTGAGTTTGAGTCATACATATAGTTTTTTTGCGAGTGGATGTGAGTTTGAGTCATACATATAGTTTTTTTGCGAGTGGATGTGAGTTTGAGTCATACATATAGTTTTTTTGCGAGTGGATGTGAGTTTGAGTCATACATATAGTTTTTGCGAGTGGATGTGAGTTTGAGTCGTGCATGTACTTGCAGTGTGGCTTTTAGGCTGTTGTGCAGACAACTTGGGTTTTCCATGTCAGTTTTTCCTTCACATGTGCAGCATTCATTCGTACCACATACCAATTTTTTGAAGACAAGAAGATGTACTGAGGCTTATGGTATGGAAACAGAAATACAGGCACATGGAGGGGGGGGGGGGGGGGGGGCTCTGCTCTTGTATCATTGTGCAGATTTCTTGAAGTTGAATGTCATGTGGAGGATGAGAAACCATGATTATGAATGAACAGTGTCTGAAAACCACCTGCAGTAAACAACATACGGAGATTTCTATGTCATATGTGTCTGAGTAGCACTGTACTGATTCAGGCGATATTCTCTAGGCAAGTTTCACTCAAGCTCAAAACCACTTTTGTCCAAGAGTTGTTCTTGCTAATGTTGTTCACAATGTGGTGGTTTGTTTGTTTTATTTTGGTTTGTTTGTTTGTTTTTCTTTACAGAACATAAACACTTGTTAAATGAAGCAAAAATAGCACTGAAGAGAAGCAAGAGGAAAGATTACTACAAGATTCTGGGTGTTGGAAAAGTCAGCGTCCGACGATGAGATCAAGAAAGCCTACAAAAAGCGGGCTCTGATTCATCATCCAGGTATGTCTAGCACTGATGCTGACCATGGCTCACACATACAGAAATCTGTATGAAGTGTCTGTGAGAAGATTTTTTTTTTTCCCAGCCATTCCAGTGACAGTTCTTTGTATATTTACAGCCCTAACTGCATTGCAAACACAAAATGGAAAATTTCCTGAAATGGTCAGTTTGATCTCGTAGTTTGTTCATGCGGTATCTATTATTCATGTTTTGTAGATCGCCATGCGCATGCCACAAAAGAGATACAGAAAGAAGAGGAGAAGAAGTTCAAAGAACTGGGGGAGGCATACAGCGTCTTGTCAGATGGCAAGAAGCGTGCTCGCTACGACAACCGGTCACGACCTCGAGGACATGGGGAACGATGGCTTTGCTGGTGAGTGTCTCGTGATGTGGTTTGCACGTTTCAGTAATTTGTGCACCATGAAACAGAAAGTGGAATTACAATAGATAATAAACCCTTCCTAACTGCTGCCAGAAATAAAGGGGAAAACAATGCTATAATGAATAACAGTAACGTTAAAAAAAAGAAAGAAAAAAGCGCTGATTTCAGATGTATTATTATCTACTGAAGAAATACATCATGTATCTGCTGTTATAAATTATGAATCACAGGGAGTTTATCTTGTCTTTTATCTCCTTGTGGCATTTTTGAACTTTTTTAAAAAAAGAAACAAAACAACAACAAAAAAACTCTTATAGTATGCTGCATGCCTGTCACAGGACATTGTGGTGTTGGTTGTAACTAGTCGCACACAATGTTTCAAGAGTAGTTGCCTATTATACATGTATATATCATCGGTGGTTTGCTGACCCCTGTTTTTTTGGGGGGGTTTTTTGGTCATGTTTCAGATGTGGACCCCAACCAGATCTTCCAGGCGTTCTTCGGTGGTGGTATGCATGGGTTTTTCTTTTGGCGGACCGCAGGGTGCTGGGGCCAGCGGATTTCCTGGCGGTGGCTTCAGCTTCCAGTTGGTTAACGACCCGCTAATGTTTCCCTTTCGTATGTGTGTGTTCTCTGTGTGAATCATGTGTCTTGTACAGTCTGACGGGCGATCGAGCGCAAGCTTGATAAACAAAAGTATGAAGGTGAACTGAAGTGATCTGTGGAGGCACTGAGTGTGTTCTGTCCTCCTCTGTCACAAATGAGGACGCAGCAGTGTTAAGAAAAAATAATTCTTGGATTACCACTCCTTGAGGTGATAGATCTCCTGGAATGGATGACATGCAAAATGAAGTGCAGTGTGCGCCAGTAGACAACTGAAGTAAAAATAATGCTGTAGAATAATGTTCTGATTTGTACACACAATAATCTGTAGAGCTCTGAATGTGTATCTCTGAATCTTTGTCCTTAAACCTGTCACCGGTGTGTTGTGGTCTTTTGATAGTCCATGTTGGTGTTTGGCTGCAGTGAGTGCGTGCATTTTCCTTGGAATCCAAAATAAATCTGATTTCATATTACATCTGTACTGTGGACGCCTAAGCCATGTTGTTTATTCTTGTTCGACTACTTACTCGTGCAAGTTGCCCCCCAAACTGAATGATGTTTTTTACAGACACTTGAGGAAAAAAAAACTATGTACTGTACGTCTGCTGCCAATGAATGTTTTGCACCTTGTCTTTACAAGGAATTTTTTTTCCTCCCCCCCCCCCCCCCACCATATACAAGCATGTCAGTGAAAATATTTTTGCATGTGTCGTAGTTATTACTTTATCCATATAAAGATCAGTTTTTTACATGGATCTTGCTGCCTGAATTTCTTTGAATTATTTAAAATACTGTTACTGATGTTAGTGATCACTGAGAAAATACCAGTACATTGAAGTCGTCTGTGTGTTGAATTGCTTCTATACTGTATTAGCTAGCAAATGTCATCACTGGTTTGAGTGCAGCAGTATGTGTGTGTATACTGTGTTTCACAACAATCCTTTGTCTTTTTCTGTCATCATGCAACCATGAGCGCACAGAGTATACATGCTGTATGCTGGTCATAGCAAGAAGACACATTTTTGGCTTCCTTGTGTAACAGTGGGAGTCTGTGTAATAACCTTCCGTCGTCTGTGTGTGTGTGTGTCCAGAAAAAACTTTTAACTTTGTCATTTTCTCCGAATCTACAAACAGCAGACAGAGGCACCATACTTGGCATGCTGACAGACAACCGTAAGACCTTTCAAAACATTTTGAATGACCTTGAGTCAAGGTCACTAAAATTTTACATTGGATTTTTCGGAATCTGCTAACATCAGAGGTTTTAAACTTTGCATGATGATAGACATTGATAAGAACTTTACAGATATACATGTATTCAGTGGCCTTGTGTCAGGGTCAAGGACATACAAGCTATTTTTGTGAAACCTTAACTTTGGCATTTTCTCAGAAACAACAAACAGCAGAGATGATGATAGACAGTGATAAGACCTATGTACACATACCATTTTAACATTACCGGTTTTGGAGGAACTACAAATACTACAGGCGTTAAACTTGGCATAATGATAGTCCTTGTTGAGATTTCATTTGAATGACCTTGACCCAAGGTCAAGGCCATACAAATTGTTTTGGGGAAAATTGTAATATTGCCAGGAACTCAGAGCGCCTGAGACACTTTACTTGGCATGATGATAGATAGTGATAAGAGCTTTACAAACACACTCTTGTGAATCACCTTCACCTTTGTTACAAGGGAGCCATGGAGGCTTCTGTCTCTAGTTTTTTTTTTTTTTGTGTACAGTCCATTGTGCCCACGGCCATTGTGCTTGTAGATGAAGTCATGGCATTTCCATTCAGCAAGTCTATTTCCGCTTTTTATTTTGTCTTCTTTTTATTTATTTATTTATTTTTTTTTGGGGGGGGGGGGGGGGGGCTCATGCCTGCTGATAGTGCAGTTACATGGCTTTTGTTTGCAGAAAATGATGGCAATATTCTGTGTCATAAAGTAACGTGACGGCTTAGCAGATGTGTATAGGAATTCGGAGGCACGTTACCGCTTGTAGCTTTGCACCGCAGTGAGCAGCACATTTCCTACCTGATACTCCACGTTCCTTACAACACTCGGTCACACTTGAATACAAATGGTAACGATGGTTACAAGTTGTGTTCTGTTTGTCAGATTGATACTGATCAACACTACTGGTTTTGTGCTGTTTGAGGAGTGTGATTAAAAGCACATCTGTACACAACTTACATACGCAGTGGATCTCCCAGAGAACGACGCTTGGTATAAACCGTATGATAGAAAAAGTTCGAAAACCGGCTGCTACAGATGTTACATTACCTTCATCTTCAAACTCAGAACTAGCTGGAGAAGGTTGGCGCAGTGGTTGTGTAGGTGAAAGCAATCCTGACTCTGTTACATGTGAAGCAGTGAAACCTTCTCATGATGGTCGGCTATTTGTGTCGGTAAAGGTTGCTCTGCCGCTCTCCCCAGAGTTTACCAAAGAAGCAGCTGGTGTAAAAACCTTACTGTAGACAGAAAATTGCACAAGCACACATCCACTGTAAAGAACTGTATGTTTTAAACAGCAAGATTGTCAGGCAATGAAGCATCAGTACCTAGATTTTTTGCTGCAGCTAGAAGTACTGTTGTGTTGCTTCAGCAGTTCTGTATCTGCCTTGAAAGATCTGTTGGCTTCGTGTGATAGATGTGCCCTGATTAGGACATGCGCCTTTAATTATAATCGGGTGCTGAGTTGTGGGTGAAGCAGACTTTTAACACTTTCGTTGCCTCCGGTGACACTTGTTAATAAGGCTGCCACAGGTGACAGGTGTTGACTCGCACCACATGCTGATGGAACCTTCCTGCACCTCTTTATGGCTGACTTCAGGAAAGTTGAATACATTTCTGTGACGTTGCAGACAAAAACAATTTTCAAGCTGAACGTTAGTGTTTCCCAAGATCCTGAACGATTTAACCCAGCTCATTGTGGGACCCCTCCATGCAGGCTGGCATCTGCTGTACTTGAACATGATGTATGGTGAAACCAACAGTTCAAGCATTAATGGTTATGCATGTGTGAGATACCATTCTGTTTTTGTTTAGTTTTTCTTGTTTTTAGGGGGTTTTCGTTTTGTGGGTGTTTTTTTTGTTTGTTTTTTTTTCCCCATTAGCATATGTCAGTTTGTGTATGTTGATTTTTGCACTGTATAATAATGGTACTGACAATGCGCTCGTATTTTACTAGATTCAAGAAATCTTCCACAAGTATTGTTTAACTGAAGGGGGAAAAAAGGTTTGTCCCAGATGTGACACCATTTCTGCTTATGGTTTGTTAGCTACTACATGTGTATTGGTATTTTGTGTTGACCATAGACGCAAACAGTTTGCTGCACCTGCTGGCTTGAACCTGGCAGATTTTGCTACTGGTATAGCA
Organism: Batillaria attramentaria; assembly: GCA_018292915.2. NCBI lineage: Eukaryota > Metazoa > Mollusca > Gastropoda > Batillariidae > Batillaria > Batillaria attramentaria. The sequence goes on along the minus strand of JACVVK020000341.1, from coordinate 706,989 downwards.
AAAGTATTTGATAAGCCACTGACATAACTGCATTCGTTTTGTTGATTTTGAGACAGTGCATGGGGGAAAACACCTGAGCGAAGCCAGAGATTTTACCTCATTTTGCCTGCAAGTGTGAAAAAGGATTTTACTATTGCAACAACAGTTGTAAACAGTATCTACAAATTACAGAAAAAAAGAAGTACATATTTGCGTGCATGTTCAGCCGTGTTGTTTTAGGCGACTGGATGGAATATGTCTTGGGGTGATTGTGGTTTGAAATGTTCTACATGTTGTGAGTGCAAGTTGTCTGTACAGTTCTAATCTTGTATACATATTACATTGAAGTAAAAGTGCATTTTGTGAGGTAAGGGCTTGTGTGTGTGTTTCAGCTGGGGCTGTGAATATGGCAGTACATCATTTTCAGTTTGCGTGCGTCTGTTTGGATGGCCATCGACATTACCGGCTTTGTGAACAAACCTGTCACAAATAAGCCTGGTCTTTGTTTTAAGTTGAACATTGAAATGCATATTATGTTTGATGGAGAGAAAAAAAAAACTTCTGTCGTCCCAATAACCAATAGCTTGTTTGATTTTAGTGTTTGTCGTTGTTCCTTGTTCACAAATCACCCCTTCACCTGCCCACTTAGATTTTAGTGATGTTGTTTCTGATCTGCTGCATGCTGCAACAGCAGATAGTTTCCCCACGACACCATGTAGATCCAGACCTTGAGGTTTATCTGAATCTCCAAAAGACAGGGTCTAAATCAGAGTACAGGCTTGGCAGTTGACCCTATTGTGCACATCCACACTGACACTGATGATGGGATCAGATGTTCCACTCTACACTGGAACCTGTACAGATGGGAGAACAATGTAAACAAATGTTCTAGCTCTTCTGCGTCATCTTCGGGCCATATTGTATGCTGCTCCATGTGCTGTTGCAGTACTGAAGTAAAGTGTATCAAAGTTCTTATTCCATGCGCTCGCTCGCTCTCTCTCTCTCTGTCTCCCTCTCACACACACACACACACACACACACACACACACACACACACACACACAGACACACAGAGAGTACATGCACCTGTTGTGATTGAACATATTGCACAGTGATGATCATGTCTCAAGGTGCACCTGTTGGTGTATATGCCAAAAGCATAATACAATAGTGTAAAAATCTAATCCATTAGTCAAGGGTAGGTTTCTATCCACATACACCCGGACGAAAACGTGACTGCAACAGCACATGGAACGCAGAAGAAGTCCAACAGCACGGTATTGAGCAGGTTTATCATGGCTCTCCACTCAGAGAAATCGCCATTAGTTTGCAGAGGCTTACAATGCCCACGTGCTTCATACAATCCTTCAAGTATATGCATCAGTGTAAATTTTTAGCTACATAATGCCGCAGGTCTCTTGCGTATGGACATAAATAGAGTTCACACGTACACCTGTGGAACTGAAATACAGGCTATGGATTGGTACTGTACAGGTTTCTGTGTGGCGTAAACTTTTATATCAGTTGCCAAGCTTGTATCAGTCGTTCGCAGCTGGAACTGTTTAGTGGTCCCAGTAACAGTCAAGATACATGTACTGTTCTGTCGGTGTTTCCCACAGTTTAACTGATGCGGTCGTCCTGTGTCTTTCAAGTCAGAGACTGAAATTCAAGTTGAATACTTGTGTGACATGGATCGTGGTGTTTTTAAGTTGTTTCTCTATAGAGAAACAACTTGATGGGATCGGGCAGATTTCGCTGCGGGCAGCAGCAAGTCTTATTGTTGACATTTGCTGGTATTGTTGTCATGGTAGTCTGTGCTGCAGCCATACACATTTGTTACTAGAAGTTACTTACCCCTTTTTACGTGCAAAGGTCTCCTGTTCATTTATTTCCAGTAATTAAGCATTGCTGACAACACGCATGAGGCGAAAATCCAGCACATTTCATTCGACAGATACAACTATCTGTTGCTGATCGTGCAGCTTGAACGAGTCAAGCGTTTGAAGCGGGCAGTTTCGGAATATTTTCCCCCTCCACCCTTGAATATTGATTTTTATACACATATTTGATATGACAATGTGGGCAGTATTCGTTATTCCTTATTCAGCTCTAATACCGCACATTTTGTTTTGGTCCTTCCTGCCTGTGGTGGTCTGCTTGATATGTTTTTCTTTCACATGTACCCCTTGTAGGATGTGCTGCAAATATAGGAGAAAACTTTTAATAGGCAAAACTGACCTTTTGCATGTGCTGTATTGTTTGAGTCCAGAGTTCACGTGCAGGTTCAGTTGAGAATGTAAGATCTTAAAAGAATATGCTGGTTTTCTTTGGTGTAATAGTCAAGTCATGGATTGCAAGCCCGCGTGTGTGTGTGTGTGTGTGTGTGTGTGTGTGTGTGTGTGTGTGTGTGTGTGTGTGTGCTTCCATACTGCGAAGAACATACTTGAACACAGACGCTGCATCTGCATCTGATACAGACATGGATGTCTCATGTTTCAACCATTGTAATCAAGTGTTGAATCTTAAGAATAATTACATTATGCTAGACCTTTGCAGCCTGTGTGTGTGTGTGTGTGTGTTGTGCATATAAACAGTGCATGACTACAGCAGTGTTATGAAATATCTTCACGCACAGCCTTCACATATAGAAAGCAAGATGCATCACGTTTACCCAGTAGTCGCGTTTTATGTCAGAGAACAGTCGTTAATATTCATTGCTTGCAAACTGCCCCGTTGTAACTACTCCACAAACAAGATGAATGAATAACTGCAGCACAGTCTTGAAAGTGGAATGTCTTGACCTTTCACTACATGTGTATATATTGTATAATATGTGTCTTGACCTTTCACTACATGTGTATATATTGTATAATTGTGTGTGTATGTGTAAATACATAGCAGCAGGTCCCGTGGAATGTTTTGTGTGGCTGTATGCTTTGTATCGCGTGTCTTTCTCCTCATGCTCACCTTCACAGATGTAATGTTTTAGTTGAAGACGCGTTTGTCTGATAAATTGTCTGTACTGATCAGTGTCTCTAGTGTCTGTTTTGTATCAGATCTTGATTTAAAAATAACGACAACTACCTGTGCATTTTTTTTTTTAAATAAACTAAATCTGTGAAATGCAGCCTGGTGTTAACTAAAAAAAACAAAAAAAAAAAACAACAACAGTGCCTCTATTATTTTATCTTTGATTTTGTTGTTGTTTGTTTGATTATTACGTTCGTCATTATTTTGTACTGAGTCGTACCACAAATCACCATGCACGCCGACAAAATGAGAGCGATGATTTTCTGAGGCATCACACATTTGATTATTTCTAAATGTGCATTGATTATTGAGTATAACCTGAAACAAACATCAATCGCGAAGTACAGCTGATTTGTCATGTTCAGTCAGGGCTAAAAACTCATTTATTTCAACTTGCTTTCTGCTGATAATGGTGGTGTCTGCCTTTCTACCATGTGTTCTATGTGTGAGTTGATACACTTTCAAGAATTGCGCTGTTTAAACGCGATTTGCAATTCTTCTTCTTCTTCTTAATGTTTCGAATGTTTCGTTTTTCTCAGACATCCCACATTTGATCGTTTCTTCAAGATTGTTAAACACAAAGAAGGGTGAGCACAGAATGGCACAGCACACAAGCCACTTTCACGGTCTTCATAGCCAGCCACAACGCCCCGCAGTCTCAGAAACCTCAGCTTTGCTCTGTCTGAGGGTAAAGCTCACACTGATACTGTGGACAGCTTATGGGTTTTGACTTTTCAAACACTTACGTCCAAATGGCGAAGCACATGGATGTCTTCCCAAATACCAGGGTTCTGGGTCCAGACTAGGGTAGTTGGCGGGTTTAACGTTATTTTCCACCATATAGAGGTGATGTCAAAGACGGGATAACGAGGAACAGACCAGTACGAACTTCTGGCTGCCAGCGTGAGCCACGACTGGAACTCCCTGACGATCCGGGCAACTGAAATGAAGTCCTAAGGGCTCCGTCACACGTGGCGATTTTCAGTGCACGCCCACTAGCGGTAAAAATGCACTCCTAACCAATTAGATCGGCTACAAGGAGCACTGAAGCGCCACGCCGTTGGCTCGCCAGTGAATAGGACCGCGGCTTTCGCTCTTTGTGCTTTGTCCAGAGTCAGGCCGGCGGCCCAGTCCGCTCACTGCACGCGGCTCGTAGCGTCTGAACAGAAAAGCCGTTCGACCAGCGTGCGAAGGCTCCGCAGGCTCATAGTGTGTTCCGCAGATCTAAGTTGTACCATGTTGCCCCTCACCCAGACTGTGGTGCTAAAAATGGCACTTTGAATGTCACTTTGAATGCGTGTCAACACAGCTGTGTGTTAGATAAGATGATGTATGTGGCGTCCAGAGCCGCTGTACACATGACAAGGGAGTTCAGATCCCCACTCTGTCAAGAGTCAGTCTACGACCACGTTGAGCAGAAAGCTGAAGAGTATACGAATGTCTAATGCCTCCTTTTCAGAGTATCTTCCCTGGTGATCAGCCCTTCTTTCTACTCCTACCAGCTCTCTAAGACATTCCAGGGACAAATATCTTAAACCTTTCAGCATTTTTGGCACGTGCGTCCCGTTCACCAGTAGAGTCAGGGTAGTAGGTCTGAGGACAGCGTGACTGATGTAAAACAGCAGCTCATCAGAGAGACTAGGATGTCCGGCTAGAACTATGACCACCTGACTTTTGTCCATGACCTCGTGTACTCCGTTTAGCCGGAGTGTTCCCAGCGCCACATCCTTTTCATTCCACGTGACTTTGAGGCCACAGGCGTCGTCCAGCAGCTTAGCCAAGGTCTCTGCTGCTCCCTCATTCTCTCTCTCGCTAAGAAACATCACGTCCCACGTGATGCTGCTTCTGGTCTCCCTAAATGTGTCCTCGAACGCCGAGTTAAAGTATGTTTTTGCAATAGCAGAGTCATCGACTAACGCTTGTGTGGCTGCCCGGATGTAAAGTTTCTTCATAAACTGCTCGTCGCCAAAGAGCTGCACAGGATTTTGTAATGTGAACCGCGACAGTTCGAGATCAGTTACAGCTTTGCCAAACTCCTGCAGCCCAACGTAATTTTCGATACGAAGTTTGGCGTCTTCAGGTTCGGGTTGCTCTTGCTCGTCTATCTCTTGCAACACATCCAAAGACTCTCTGTATCTTCTGATCAAATGAAAAAGCTTTGCTTTCTCTCGGAGTTTGTCTCGCCTGCTCTCGTCAGATTCCTCTACTGCCTTGAACAAAGCAGCGGGGGAATTCCACACCTCACCTATACGTTCTCTCACTTCGGGAGTTTTGCTGAACTGCTTCGATGCTGTCGACAAAGCTGTATACAACATGGCTTTTCCTTTTCGTTTCAGGTTTGCTTTCTTCTCGACATCGGTCTCAAGCTTGCTCTGCTCTAGATGGACGAGACCACGCTGCTCATACGCGTTGATCTTGTCAAACTCTCCGTAATGTTGGCGATCCAAGACCATTTTCTCCAGCAGTTCTTGAGCGTCCTCTAGCTGGCCGAGGTCCTTGTATATGAGAGCCAAATCGTAGATTCCCAACATATTGCAGTCTTCACTAAACTTCACCCCCTGCTTTAAGTAACACACTGTTTCCTCCACAAACGCGTCTGTTTTCTTAAACTTTGTCACGCAGCCGAGAGGAGATTTGGCCACCTTTTTTAGTGCATTTGTTGCCGACTTACTGTTGTTTGACGAACTTGTTGCACAGGCTGTCCCAGTAGAAGCGCTGGAGGCACTCGTTGGATCGTGTAGAGATGTCTGTGCAAGATGACGCTCTAAACCATTACCCTCAGCTTCCTCATCCAGACCCAAAGGTCGCACCTGGCAGTCGTTACCACCCGCTTGTTCGCGCTTCGCCTTCGCCGCACGCGCTTTGTACGTCAGCCCGAGCTGATGGTAAGCTGTTGCTGTAGGCCGACGTGCTATGGCGATTTTCAGAAGCTCGCATGGCCTTTCCAGATCAATGGTTCTGTCGTAGCGGAAGATCTTGGCGCTTTTACAAAGAACGGAGTTGTCAGTACTGTCCAAAGACAGCGCTCGCCGACAAGCCTCACTCGGTGTCAGCCCGGCGTTTTCACAAAGATCGTCTTTCAGCGCAGTTTTCTCTGCTGGCATGCACAACAGCAACCCAATCTCGGCGTAGGCTTTGGCTTTTAGACTCGGACAGTCGGAATGTCCAATGACGTCTTGAAACAGGCGTAGAGGCTCGCTGAACACGTGTAAAAGTTCGGAATATCCCTCTGCGCTGCGGTCTTTGTCGCACACGGCGGACGCAAGTCTTGCCTTGAGATTACGACGCAGAGTCAGGCCAAGTCCAAATTTCCATACTTGGGCCTCTGTCGCTCTGGCCTCACTGTTACCAATGATCGCTCTGAACGTTTCAATGGCCATAGACTCACACTTTGGTCCAAAACGCGTGTAACTAAAGGCCAGCTCAGCTTTGGCTTTGACCAGCAGATAGTCGAAGTCATGAACACTCCTGAGTTTATCAAGCATATCGACCTGCTTTTCAGCTTCCTTGAGATCGCCTGTCCACCAGAGCATGACGGCCTTGTTGGCTAGAGACAGGATGTTCATCTGCTGCCCGTCCATAGCGAGAACCTTCTCTGTCTCTAATAAGGCTTGTGTGGAATCCTTCGACAGCCAGTGAACGTAGCCCAGCAGATTGCGTGCCCGAGCTGTCTCCAAGACCGTCTCATGCCCAACACCAAGAGCGGACTGCAGGCCTTTCTCCAGCCGCTTCAGTTTGTCCTGGGTGAGATGTCCCTTGTCATCCAGCAGAAAGGAATGTGGAAAGTCTGCAAGTCGTGACCTAAAGGACTTCCATTGTTTCTCGCGCTCTAACTCCAGAACCTCGTATGGGGGCGGCTGTGGCTGTGGGCCTGAAATCACAACACGGAAAAACTGCACGTTACACATATCTGGCCTCCTTGCTGCAGTCTGCTATACTGAGGTGTATGAAGACAGAAGGGCGTTTTCCGGGCGGTTTTCACTCTGTGTGTGTGTGTGCCGGTGTGTGTGTGTGTGTGTGCGCGTGTGTGTGCGTGCGTGCGTCAGTGCGTGTGTGTGTGTGTGTGTGTGTGTGTGTGTGTGTGTGTGTGTGTGTGTGTGTGTGTGTGTGTGTGTGTGTGTGTGTGTGTGCCGGATCTACGGTTACGATCTTTGATGCCTCATGACCGACTGCATTGAACAATGGTTTAGCTGAGACAATCCATTTTGGGTCGACAAATACGGGCCGGGTAAAACTAAAACCAAAAAAACAAAAACCTGGTAGCCATTGTCGGAATCGATCGGATCGAAACCAGCCATGCGTGACAGTTACGCAGTCGGGGATAAAACCACTCAAAACTGAAATACTTCGTTGATAAATAAGAGTTTAATCTGTCACAGTCGTAGTAAAAGCAAAAGGCGGGAGTTTTACTTACCTTCACCATGTGGTACACGTATTGGATCCATGACACCAGTCAGTGGCTCGTGTCTAACATTCGCCCTGTGTATGTGTCTCGGTACCGACAGTGTGTCTATGTCTCCGTGCGGCTTCTCCTAGTCTCGCCACAACACCACATAATTCAGTATTGATTGCGTCACCAACGGTTACCGGCTGGGCGATTTCATTTTGTCTGTAAGGTAAAACTCACCTGGAAACTATGTTATCGCTTTCGGCTTTTCCCACAGACAAACTACATGTATGCAACAAATTGTTTCATATTGATATTGAAGACCTGTAAGCATCAACAATGCACTGAAATAATCAGAAAAAAGTTCAGGGGATAGATAAATATTCATTATTATTATTATTATTATTTCCATGGATGAGATATGCACACCAACGACTGCCTTTGGACTCAACCCATGACCCACGTAAAGACGGGTCGATAAGCAGGTCTGGCAGTTACGAAAATAATGCATGATTTGAGAAAAGTCGCCTTGCCGGTCGGCCGGCCCAAATGCTGCGACAGGAACATACAACACAAACATCCAGCAGCTGAACAACATCAATAAACAGTGACAATTCAGAGAGAGAAAAACAACATGCAAACAACACCAACAACAGGGAGAAAAAACGGTCTGTTTAACCAAATATGAGTAAATGATAAATGGACTCATCATAGTACTGAAAAACTCAACATTCAAGTTCCTTTCAGTTTTGTGGAACGTCTACCATTAGGTAAAGTTCCTATAGATGGAATGGAATCCCACTGAGAAGTATTTGGGTGTGTGTAAAAAAAAAGCCTTAACTCCTAGACATTAACATTAGGACACAAACTACATGGACACGTATAGTGTCCGAACCCTTCAAACACGTCAAGTACTTCAGTGACAAACACGTCAAGTACTTCAGTGACAAACACGTCAAGTACTTCAGTGACAAACACGTCAAGTACTTCAGTGACAAACACGTCAAGTACTTCAGTGACAAACACGTCAAGTACTTCAGTGACAAACACGTCAAGTACTTCAGTGACAAACACGTCAAGTACTTCAGTGACAAACACGTCAAGTACTTCAGTGACAAACACGTCAAGTACTTCAGTGACAGGCTCCAGTAGAGCACCATCTGTTTATTTATTTACTTTTTGCATAAAAAAATATTGACAGCAACTTAACTATGCACAATTCAACATACGAGATAAGCAAATTTCTATAACTTTAACGATGCTGGCTCCTGGTGTTTCGTCGACTCGGACAAAATGTGCTACTCACAGCAATCGGGGCACGTCTCACTTAGTGTTGACATAGTTGTGGAAAAATACAAAAAAAGTTTACCTCAAGAAGAACGTCCCACCCTCGACCTACTACCCCTGTCCCCCCCCCCCTCGACCTACTACCCCTGTTGCCCCCCCCCCCCCCCTCGACCTACTACCCCTGTCCCCCCCCCCACCTTTACCCCTAAATAAAGCACACACGCCTTTCATTAACAATGCGGCTGTCCAAAAATCTTGTCTGTCAAGCTGGAAAGAGTGTGACATTTTTTGCAGTCTCTCCTCCTCTGTCATCTGTTGACATTGCTACAGCGACCACCGCTGCTGTCGCGCCTCGCCCAAGTTTGAAGGCTAAAAAATAGAAGAAGAAGTAGAAGAAGAAGAAAAGAAAAGAGGTTTGGTTCAGGTATACATCGCGTTGGATACTGAAGCAGTAAAGTAAGTGTGCACGACTCAAGTGAACGTCTGGCAATACTGACCCAGAACAGACTAATGCGAATGTGGTTCTTATGAAATTTGCAAAGAAAGGACAAAACTGCTCAGTGAAGACGAATCTGACTCAATGTCTTCGGTTTTAAACGGTCGTTTCTCGAACAAGGGACACTGTTTCTGTTTATTGATCTTGTGACTGATGTTCACACAGTCTGATTAGGAGTAAGTGAGAGGACTTCAGTGAGCCTTCTCTCTCTCTCTCTTACTTTAGTATCATTTACTGACGCCGGATACGAAATTTTATTTTTTGTGTGTTTTCTACAGATACACGTACATAGTGATATCTTTGCCCTATCCACTAGTGATCTTCACCGGCGCAAAATTCACGAAAACGCCTGAATCCACCGGCAACCGACCTGGACCTGTGCGGCCGCTTTGGCTGTTAGACAATGATATTCACCTGTGTTTTGTACCGACACAATTTCTTTCTGTGTTGAGTGTAGCCGGTTAGCCCTGCAGCCCAGAGGATGTTTCAGAAAAGGACAACTTGCTGAGGCGTGTCATATAGTGTGTGTGTGTGTGTTTTTCAGCCTATGATTGACGCGCGCTGGCCAGATGTACTGTAATGACTGATATCATACACATGGACATGTCATGAGCGTGGGTTTTCGTGTTACATCATCTCACCATCACGTCTGTGAGAATGGGGAGACTAAAGATGAAACGCTGGCAGTACCGTCCTACTTCGTTTAAAGTTGGGTTTTGCGGGGTTCTGCTGGCGACTGTGTTATGTTGTATGGGACTTGTAGCACCAGCCTGGCAAACCTCGGGAGGACTGTGGGTTTACTCCATGACATCTGTCACACGCCCTTCACGATACTCGGCCATTGATCTGCCTGTCCCTGGTAAGTCCATGTCTGACATCTCAGTTACGTACAAATTACAACACTTTAATATACACAAGTTTGAGTTTTTGTAATGATTATAAAGGGGAGTGAGTAGTACTCACTAGCACGACAATGATAGTGACGATGGTGGTCTTCAGGAGCACTAACAAATTACGTTTAGTTTATAATAATAATAATAATGAGTATTGTATAGGCGCTTTACCCAATTTCATGAATCAGCTCAAAGCGCCGCGAACTGAACCCAACACGCACGCTCACGTGAATCACACGCATTCTCTCACACACTGGACATACACATAGTACAATCACGTGGTGCGAAGGGCCAGCTCAGCTATTTAAATTTCGGAATTTAGAATTGCATTTATGTATTTTTCAAATTTGGTGGGCTGAACATTTCCAAAGCAGAGGGGGAGGAAGCCGGAGTACCCGGAGAGAACCCCCGACGATCGGCCCGAATGAACGGTGTCACGTACGAGAAGGAAAAATTCTGTGTCCCGAGTGGGACTCGAACCCTCGACCTCTCGCATTGGTGACGTCTCTTAACCACTAGACCACCGACCGCTTCGCTCAAGATTTGACTTTGCGACTGTGAATGTATTCATTATTATTATTATTGTTGTTATTACTATTAATGTATTCATGTATTTATTACTATTTAATATTTTTGTGGTTTATCAACGAGGGCAGTAGCAAATTATGATAACTGATGATATATTCGCAAACGGGTTTATAAAACTTGAACAAAGCGAAACTGACTCATTATCTACACTGATTTTACTAATGTGTTAATGTATGAAATGTCAGTAGTCAGTTCCGATTTGTTTTCACTGCTCACACAAAGTTTGCTAACGTTTATTCAGTCACTGTGCTGATGAATCAGTGAAGGGTGAGCGAGTGGATTCTTAGGGCTTGAACCCCGCAAGCAACAAAGACTAATTCGCGGCTCAACTGATAAATGAAAGCGAGTAACTGCAAGTTGTTTTTCTTCAGAACTAAAAGGTAACTGCCAGGCTGTGTGCTTTAATCCGAGTATTCCCATAAAGCGAGTTGTGTCCCCTGTAGACTGGTTTCAGGCAGTGCGGGTGTTGGAGTTGCTGTGTGTGGTTTTGCTCGTCATCAGTATCACCGTGGAAACATTCCAAGACGCGTGTGCCCGCCGCCCGAACTCGTCAGACAACAGTGCTGCAGAGTTGCTGGCTATTTTTGCAGGTAAAAAAACAACAACATGCGCCGAAACATGATTGCAAAGGTATTATTCTGACACAAAAGACGAAAACAATAGTTCTGCATGTAACTTGAACCTAAGTATTTGAATGTCGCGAAAGTCTCTCGTGAAACTGGTGATAACAAGTTTGTCTGTCGTTCTTTTATTCTGAATCCATTGCCACAGAGAGAGAGAGAGAGAGAGAGAGAGAGAGAGAGAGAGAGTGTTTTACCGTGATTTCGATTATACCGTTTAATGCTCCTGAATATTAATTTTTTACAACAATCACGGACAGACAGAAAAATAACACCCACTGACGCTCCTCTTCTTTCACTCGCCATGCAGGTATCTCCGGCCTGGTTGGTGTGGTGGTGTTCACTGTGAAGGTCAGTGATTACCCAGAAGGACTAGGACCTTACGGTCCAACCCGCGTGCAATTGTTCTGGGCGTGGTACCTGCAGACTGCTGGCTCTCTCCTGGCTCTGCTGAGCGCGTGTCTCATGGGCTGGAGCCGGGCGGCGCACCGTCGGAACACAGCCCGAAACATGCAGGTTGCTGCGTTCTGGAAGACGGCGCCCGTCAGTGTCAACCCGTACTTCGTGTCTCGCAGTGTACCGTCTGTGCGGATCGTGTCCACTTTGCCCAAACAAGGGGATTCTGAAGTTTGAATCTCAAATTCCTCACCATATCGACGCATCGAAGTCTAGTGGTCGATTAGTTGGTTGGCTGGCTTGGTGTTTAACG
>JACVVK020000341.1:630000-690000 GCA_018292915.2 Batillaria attramentaria | reverse complement strand
ACTGGGCCACTGCACTACTTATTGCTTCCAGACCAGACCGACTGTGCGTGTAGTGGAGTGTAGCACGCGGGGTGTGGAGTGCCTGTGTCGGGTCTGCTGCTCGTGTGGCGGCGTGGCTTCTGGCACACACATAACCACCCAGCACGTTAATCAGGCTGCCCCATAGACACCGTGCGAGGGAACAGTTCCCTCCCTTCCCCCCTCCGAATCTTTGGCGCGAGTGCGTTTCCGCATTCCTGTCTATTAAAAAACAGGTGTTTTGTCCAATGGGTAAAAGTTGTAGCCATATGATACCCAACAACAACAAAAAAAACAACAACAAAAAAGCAAACAAACCAAACACACACACAAAAACACCCCCCCCCCCCCCCCCCAACAAAACAAAACACCAAACCACAGCAAAACCAACACTGAATAAAAACCAAACACTGAGTGAAACAGACATTATACTCAAACACGCCTCAGTCATAAATAAATCAGATGTATAAATAAATAAAGGCCTGAAATATGAAGTTTGGGTGATTTTTTCTTGGGAGTCAGAATTCTTAACCAGCCTTTCACAACTTTCGTCACTTCCTGGTAAACAACTGCTGTCTCTGATCGGCGCCTCACAGCAGACTGAAGGTGCTGACTGACTGGCAAAACAAGGCAGTAAAGTTACTGAACTCTGACAGGGGGCCTTGAAGGATGAACTGAAGAGACCCAGGCTACATCATGCTGCCGGGAAAACTCATTAGCATTTTGCACCCAGAAAAGCTTTGAATAAGACCGAGTAGTATTTGAACTATAGCTTTTCCAAGTATAGTGATGCAGAAGTGGCCTGCACTGTTTGGGATAGCCAGTCTAGGAAGGCACGCTGCTGCTGCAGGCCGAGTGCTGGACGCATGAGCAATTGTGAACTGGTTAACAACGTATAATATTGTACTTTCGTTTCAGTACTTTTCTATCACAACTTGATGGTTTGTGATGCTTCCACAAATACGACCTCAGAAACCGAAAGCTTAACTGAACACAAACACTCCTCAGTTACCGGCTGTCCTTTAGAATTTTATTCCTTGCATTCACACAAAATCAGCTATGGACAACTCTGCCCTATCACATAACATTCACTGCAATACATACATGGGTTAGCTAAAGACAACATCATTGCCATTTACTTTGTTCTTGATATAACACCACATGCACACACGCTATGTTCAAATTGAATTGTATTGAATTTACAACCATTTTGTGAAAACACTACACTTGATGAATTAAAAATCTTTGGTGGTTTGACTATGGATTTTAAGACACCCCATGTGATGTACAATGATTTCAAATATTAAATTCCAGAGCCATGACACAAAAAGCCCACGGCAAACTTTTCATGTTTTGCTTCCTTCTTTGGGCTGGATTTGACTTTAGGCAATTTAGCGAAAGGACAGATATTCAAATTTAGACATCCCACACACTTGGGTGCAACAGGCTGACATGTTTGTTGTCCAAAGCCCACAAGCAAATGATTGATCTCACTCCAATGTTCTCTGAAACACACAGACAGGAACTTAATGAGGAAGACATAATACAAACATTCTCAAGTGGACATAAACCTTCACATTCCTTTACACACTGAACTTCTACTTTTTTCTCCACAATGTACCTGTAAGGCTATGAGTCTAACATTTGTGTTGTCTGTTTACTCGCAGTCCACAACGTACCTGCAAGGCTATGAGTCTAACATTTGTGTTGTCTGTTTACTCGCAGTCCACAACGTACCTGCAAGGCTATGAGTCTAACATTTGTGTTGTCTGTTTACTCGCAGTCCACAATGTACCTGTAAGGCTATGAGTCTAACATTTGTGTTGTCTGTTTACTCGCAGTCCACAATGTACCTGCAAGGCTATGAGTCTAACATTTGTGTTGTCTGTTTACTCGCAGTCCACAATGTACCTGCAAGGCTATGAGTCTAACATTTGTGTTGTCTGTTTACTCGCAGTCCACAATGTACCTGCAAGGCTATGAGTCTAACATTTGTGTTGTCTGTTTACTCGCAGTCCACAATGTACCTGCAAGGCTATGAGTCTAACATTTGTGTTGTCTGTTTACTCGCAGTCCACAATGTACCTGCAAGGCTATGAGTCTAACATTTGTGTTGTCTGTTTACTCGCAGTCCACAATGTACCTGCAAGGCTATGAGTCTAACATTTGTGTTGTCTGTTTACTCGCAGTCCACAATGTACCTGCAAGGCTATGAGTCTAACATTTGTGTTGTCTGTTTACTCGCAGTCCCGTATTTGTTACCAATTTTAGGACATTAAACCCATATTTGAGTCCAGTTTTTTCTCCCCTCGCAGTCATGTCTGTGATAGTACCATTAGGACGTTAATCCCTCTATTGAGCTGTGTTTCCCCCTCACAGTCCCATGTTTGGTACTACCCTTAGGACGTTACATCCACATCTGAGCTTTTTCGGTTGTTTTCTTGCGATCCCATCTTTGATACCACCCTTGTACGATAAACCCACATTTAACCTGTTTTTGCTGTTGTATGTTTTTCTTTTCACTCACAGTCCCATCTATGCTGAGGCTGACATGAACTCATCTCAGGAAAAAAAAAAGACCTGATCTGAATTTTCACAAGATCCGTTTTTGGGTGCATTACCTAGGCAACCACTCCTCCAAGGCCTTTCTGGTTTCCTCTGGTTGCTTGGTATGGACCCAGCCGAGGCGGTTAGAGATGCGGTGAACATGAGTGTCAACTCCGATGCCCGTGATAGTCCTCCAGGCAGACTTCATTGCCAGGTGAGCCATCTTGGGCCCCACACCCGGCAGCTGACACAGCTTGTCGGTAGTGTCTGGGATGTCACCTGCATACTGATCTTTCAGGATCTGGCTTGTTCTCTTGATGTAGTCCACTTTTCTCTGCAACAGCACAAAAATACTCTTTAAACACATACACACACACTGGTCAACATTACTGGAAGAGAAGTCATATATGTATTTCTTAGTTTATTCTCATACCTCAATAAAATATTCCTACTGCAAAAATGGCCTACATGCCTGTCAAATCCATAGCCCCTTTGAAGCTGGTGGTAGGTACGATGGTAAAGTTCTGCACTGTTGAAGTGTGGACACAAAACTTTAAGTGCATGATAAAAATTGAAAGAGGCTTGCAGAAAGCACAGTATGGAATGGTCTGATAACTGATTTAATTAAAGACTTGAACTTGAAGCTTAACATTTTTTATTCAGTGTCAGACCTTCCAAAATCCCACTGGGTAGATGAGTTTTCCTAGCTCATCGTCTGGTGTTTGTAGAATGTTATCAACAGTACATCCATGCTGACGCAGACGACCCATAGCCCCTGATGTGACCTCATCTTTCGTCTGACTGGACAGCATCAGCGACAGCAAGACATGGTAGCGGAAAACCTGAGGCAAAGACGGACTGCAAATAGCATGATCTAATAACTGACAACAAAAGGTCTGTGTGTGTGCATCAGAAAATGAATAATGACAACAATGTTTATCTAATGGCAACTATCCTTTGGGAAGCTCTAAGATGAACATGCCACATTTGAATACTGACTGCATGCATGGGTGGATGTACCAGTATGTATTCTACTAACACCAGGTTCATCAGGTCTCAAGTCAGGTTCTGCGTCAGTCATGACCTTCAGGCGGAACCTCAAGACGCACCTTTTCTCTCAGTTCTAATTTTTTTTTCCTTCTTCTTCTTCCCCCCCGACCCCAAAGGCGCCGTGAGCATGCTTACAGCATGGAAGTTCTTTTCGTAGCGCTATACAAATGGCCGATCATCATCATCGTGTGGGCATTTTTCCTTTCAAAAATTCTGTTGCAACCGATATATATATATGCCCATTTCTGGCAAAACAAAGTGTCTTGGATGTGATATCCATGTCTGATACTTGGCTTTACCTGAAAAGAGGGGATATTAAAACTTCTCCGTTTTTGTGTGTCTGTGTTTCATGTGTTGTGTTGTGTTGTGTGTGTGTGTGTGTGTGTGTGTGTGCGTGCGTGCGTGTGCGCACTGACTATATGCCGTACGGATGCTGTAGAAACATAATTACTTCGGGTGATGCATTTCTATCGCCGATCTCATCACACCCCATAGAGTCAACTGGTGCATCTCGAAACTTGCGCATCTCAATAATATTTGCAAGTTGCTCGCGCCAGAGAGGGGGTTCCCACTTTACACACTTGGCTTTTGGTTCGTCCTTCACTCGGAAAATATACTGGCCACTGTTGATTGTAGCGCAGGTGTCTGTCGGTTCGTCAACAGCTGGTTCGGTCTTTATGGCTAAGGGTTTGCCACTGTCGGGGGACTGTGAAGGGTAAGGCTCATAGGCGACATTCACATGCTGCCTCTTGTTGCCGTGTTTCCTCTTGTTCTGCACCGACGTGTTCACAGATGAGCCATTAGGAGTTACACCATCGGGCTGTATCATCCGTTGCCTTGTAAAATACTTAGATTGCGACATCATCAGAAGCGATAACTTCTCAGAGTGAGCAATTTTCCGCAAGAGAACAGCTCCGTTTCGCAGCATTACCAAACTTTCGCGGTCTGTATGCAAATGTTTACCCTAGTTAGAGGAATACGTTCTTTGCCCCTGCGGTTAGGTAGTCCTTAGGATCGTACTGTGAGGCTATCAAGACAGTAAAGATTCCACAAATGCAGTAGTTTACAAGACAAATGATCATGTTTAATAATTCTGAAGAACCTTACAGGACGTGCACATGGTGCATTTACGAACTGTGGTAAGAATAAAGTTCAAGGACGCAACTAAAGGTGCATCGTTTGGCCGAAATATGAAAGGAAACATGCTTTACCCAAAAAAAAAAAAAAAAAAAGGTTCGGGATTTTAGTTGAGAAAAAGCACCAAAGGGCAGGTTGAAAACTGAATCAAAGCTGTGGAAAATATATTAATGTCTCTGTGTCACTCATAAAGCTTAGATCACCCGAAGTTTGCATTTACATCAGAAACAAAAACCAACAACTTGAACTGACTTGAAATGAAGAACTGATTGACACTGAGACAAACATATAAACCTCAAAAACAACAAACAAGCTCAAAATTAACGGAAACATACTGAAATGGGAAAAAAGACATGATCTCGTCAACATATATCCCTATTGTGTGCGTCGAACCATAGTGAGATCAATTTTAGCTGTGGTTGGGTAAATAGACATAACGCTGTTTACGTCTGAGTCGGCAAGTGCAAGTGCTCAGCAGCAGAAGCAGCAGACAACTGTCAAGGCATCCACGATGAGTGCTACAGTGCCCGCTTCGAAGGGCCCTATGATTGTTTTGGCTGGAAACTCACACCCAGAGCTAACCCAGCTTGTTGCTACGTACGTATGCGAGTGTGTTGGCATTGTCAGGCCCTTGGTCAAGTGTTGATGAAGGTTATCCGAGTTGACAATTAAATTATGAATGAGAAATCTGTCACCTGAACTCTGTTCTGACAGCGACAGCACACTGTAAGGAACGTCATTTACATACAGGAGCTGCCTCAGACAAACAATAGCAAAACTATTGGTGTCATGTTAAATGAAGAAAATTATTTAAAAAAACAAACAAACCTGTCTTAGCGCCTTTTTCCAGGGTGACTGATTGTCATGCAGTTTTTAGCAAAATGAGTTTGCTACTTAAACATTATGCTTACCTTTCGACACAGCAGTTTTGCATTTTGCTGTACATATATTCTGATGATCTATGTTTCTTTCAGCAAACTTGGGATTCGGCTTGGAGACATTTCCATCTATCACAAACCTAACAGAGGTAAAGTAGAATGATCTATCTGACAGCTTTCTCACCTGCACAGACTGATTCCTGTCTGAAGCCGTGATTTCTTCTTATGCATGACGTGCACATGATTTCTTTCTCACACTTACAATACACACTGGCTTAAAGAAGATTTTGGTAACACTTCCTTTAAATAACATGAAAAATTCAGATAATTCGTGAATCAAACTTTCTCAAACTTCGCATGGTGTGGAATGAACATTTCTGTAAATTGGTATGGCTTTTTTATTATTCGTCAGCATGGTTAGTGTCAAGAATATATACTGGGAGTTTTTATTGGTTGTTCCTGTAGAAAAAAGTGTAGGGTATACTAACTGCACAAATTCACATCCATATTTTTACTAACAAATCCGTTCAGCAGAACAAGGACAGTACTAATACAAATACTGCTAATATCTGTCCACTTTAGTAACTCCTATCCACGAGCCCAGAAAATTTAAACACATCAGTACAGTTGGGTACACGTACTTTATTAACCACAATGTCACTGCAGTTGATTGGATATGATATTGATTAAGCACGATTTTACAAATATTACCAAGAAGCCACATTCAGAAAATGAAATGTAGGGTTCAGAAGTGCCACATAATGTCAGTGAGGACAGATCTTGTGTAAAATTTCTTCATGTTTTGAGCCGGAGTTTGGCATGTCGTAGGTGGTCTGGATTCTGACCCCAACCCATCTGGTGGCTTGTGTTCAGGGGCAACTGATGCCCAACCTTCCTTAACCCCAGTTTGGTTAGAAACGCCCTATCCAAGGGAAGGCAAGTGTTTGCGGTGTAACCTGTATCATGCTAGCACTAGCAGAACCAGGGTTTGTCCCCCTTTGGATGTTTGTGTAGTGCAGCTTTGACTTTCCTGAAGGTTTGCCTCTAATCTATCCATACCTACCAACTCACCTCACTGTCTCTCCACGCATGCTTATTTCGATCCCTTTTATTGTGTGACTGGTTGAGGTACATTCTCTTACACCACATAATATATATATTCATACGAGATTGGTCTATTGTAGTGTGACGTCTGTGTCTGTGTGTGTCTCTGGTTACATGCGTGTATCAATAGTGTAATGTGACTTCCGTCAAGTTTGCTCTAAACTGATGGAAATTTGTATTGATTTTATGTGTAAAGCTGAAACCTTAAACATACAACTGTGTTGTATGTGTTCATGCATCTGTGTGCTTGTATGTTACGGTACATTTAAACTGGGTTTTTTTTTTATTAAAAAAAATATGTAATGAATGATCCCTTTTAGGAGATTTCTGTTGCATCCCCTTGAAGGAGGATGACCGTCCATGTAGGGAATTATATACTTTGCTTGGGGAGAAAAATTTTGGGACCAGGAAGAAAAATTGTGATGAGCAGCCCCAAACTAGGAGCAAACAGTGTGCCATGTCATGGCAAATGACAGGAAGTCTGTGACATCATTTTAAGGGAAAAAGGTGTGCTTTCAAGATGAAAGACACTGATGTAATGGCCTTTTTCCTGAAATGATGTCAGTGTACTTACTGTGTTTTGCCATTACGCAGCAGCAGTGTTAGGATTGAATGTTTTCACCGTGACAGCAGTGTTAGGATTGAATGTTTTCACCGTGACAGCAGTGATGGCCACGGAAAAATGAGTGCAAATTCATGCACACTTCCAGCTGAGCCCTTCTCCATGCTTTGCATTTCAGAAATTATATCAGTGTACTGTCACGTTTGTGTAAATTCAGCAGCTTCCCGATTTGTTTACTGACTGTCGTGGTAGACTTTACATTTCCATTTTCCAGTTCATACACATGGTGATTTTAATGTTGTAGGGGAATTATGGCATAACTGGATTTTGAGAATAAGTGGAGAATGGCTTGTACAGTACACTTAGTTTGTGCTATTCTCAAAATGGAGTTACGCTCAAGTTCCATGACAATGTTGACATTTTTTGGAAGGTGCGCTGTAGCAAAATTATCGCTTACCACTTTATTTGAATCAGAGGAAAATTGCACAGTATTTGTTTCTTGTACCTCTACTGAGGTGCATTACCTGGGAGCTACATGTATTTCAGAACAGCGGAAGGTTCAGGAGAGCTCTGCTTTCTCATGTATCTAATCATTTTGCCAGACTGAATGACTTACCTGAGCTTGGAATGCTAACTACTATATATGTGCTCCAAAGCGTTATCAGCAGTGACTATTGTGTGTTTCAGCAACTTGTGTAGGGTTGTATTCTTTGTAAATTGTTGATGTGTTCTCTTTGCTTTTCTGCAGAATCAATTGTGGAAATCCGGGAATCCATCAGAGGAAAGGATGTCTACATTATACAGACTGGAACAAAGTAAGTCACACACACACACACACACACACACACACACACACACACACACACACACACACACACACACACACACACGCACACACACGCACGCGCACACCACACACACCACACACACCACACACACACACACACACACACACACACTATATTTGCACCCACTCTAACAGCCGATTTTGCCGGTATAGAAAAATCAAACAACTCAAACAGACTCAAAAGAAGTTAAGCATCAAAAGCATGATGGAAGAGAAAGGCCTTCAGATGGGATTTAAACAGGGGCAGTGAGGGCTGAAGGTGGAGTTCAATTGGCAGCGAGTCCTAGACAGTCAGGGCCAAGCAGCTGAATGAGTGCTCTCTGGCAGTTTTCATGTAACCCCGACACTTTAGAATTTTGAGAAGTGTTAAATGCTATTATATCTTCTTCCATCTGATCTTGGGTAGTAGTACATATTTGCTAGTACACATAGTTATGTTCTGTCAAGTGAAATCAAACTTGTGATGTCCACAGAGATGTGAACAATGATGTGATGGAGCTGCTGATCATCGCTTATGCTGCAAAGACAAGTTCTGCACGCAGCATAGTGGGCGTCATTCCGTACCTGCCCTACTCCAAGCAGAGCAAGATGCGCAAGCGCGGCTCCATTGTCTGCAAACTTCTGGCCACCATGATCAGCAAAGCAGGTAGAACTGCACTAAGGTTTTCACTTGATTTTCAGAATCAGAATCAGACTCTTTAATAATGTCTGTAAACGTACAAAAATCGAAGGATTCTGGCTAGGAATTTTGGTTGACCTTTATCTGTGTCCATTAGCACTGTAGAAATCTGTTGATCTCTTATGGTAGTAAAGATGAAATGTTAACAATGGATCTTCAAGAGCTTAGGTGCAGTGCACCTGCAGTCAAGAGTTCCTTGCTTACTGCATTATTTTTGTGTATATATATTGCATTTTAGGGATGCCCAGTGCATTGTCAAGGAACCTCTTTGTACTTGTATACATTTTGAATTGGCTTTGACAGCCTCCCTGCTTGATGGGCTAATCCCTTGCTAGTTACCTCTGGATGCGAGTTTGACTACACTGGTCACTAGCCAGTCGAGTGACAACAGGAAGCACTCTGTGTGACTTTTTGCAGCACTTTGGTTTCCTTTGAGGGCTGATGTTATAAAAATCAGAACCTTCTGTCTGCATGACGTGTACGCCTTTTTTTTATTCTTTTTTTTATAGTGCATATGCATTTTTACTGATTCCTTGCTTTTTCTGTTGCAAAATGCCAGTGTGACCACTGGGCAGTGAATGCAAGATTCCTCAGGTGCATTAACATAGAAGTTATGTTGACAATGGAATAAGGAAAGTTTTAATTTTTTGTGTCTTTAATAGGTTTCACCCACATCATCACAATGGATCTTCATCAGAAGGAAATACAGGGATTTTTCCAGGTGCCAGTCGACAACCTACGAGCTTCACCATTCCTCATCGACTACATTCAGGAATCGGTAAACTTGTTTCCGTTTTGACAACACCTCCCACAAACCATATCGTTTGGTTAGTTGCAGTGCTGCAACGTGTGGGGTGACGCAAGAGTTTGGTCAAAATGGTGTGCGCACTGTGATTATGACGTGACACAAGGTTAGTCAATTGTAGTAACACTGTCGGTCACCTTTTAGGGACATCTCGCTTGTATGAACTTGTTTCTTTCCTCTCCAGATCCCAGACTACAGAAACGCTGTGATAGTTGCTAGGAACCCCAACTCTGTGAAGAGAGCCACATCCTATGCGGAGAGGCTGCGTCTTGGTATCGCTGTCATCCATGGGGAGGAGCGCATACCCGAGTCTGAGGAAGATGACGGTAGGAACTCGCCTCCCATTGCTGAAATGGAAGGTCTCACTACCGGTGCCCAGCCTTCAAAGCTTGAGATACTGCCCAGTATGTTTTTCTTATCAATTTTACCAAGAGTAGCATAAACAAGAGTGACCCACGTCCTGAACAGGGTCATTGTTCGCCGTCGTTATGAAGCATCTACCAGTACCAGTTACCAGTACCATCCAGTTCAACTCTGGGCACTTGGAATGAGTGAGCAAGTCAGTGAACCAGGTGGATAGGTCTGCTGTTACAGTGAGATCTTGTGGGTTACTCTTCTTTATCAGCTCTTGTTTTTGTTGTGGTGGTGGTATGTGATTTTAGTGGATGTTGTACACAGTTAATTAATGTTTGAATTTGACATGCACAGTTTTGATAGTAATATTTTGCCTTTTTTCAGTCACGATACCGAAAGAGAAGCCGCCATTAAGTGTTGTGGGAGATGTTGGTGGAAGAATTGCTATCATCGTGGTAAGAATTTATGTTATTCAAAGTATGTGAGGAGGAAAACTTAAATGTAAAGCATTTTTATATCCAGGATTTCTTCAGTGTTTGAACAATGTATTTTGACGTAAATTCTCTGTGATGGTATATTATAGTCTGTTGGAGGTAGCAGATTAGTTATAGATCTAACAGTGCAATGTCTTCATTGACAAAAACAAGAAAGTGCTTTCTTGCATGTGTCAGTTATGGCTTCTTTTTTTTTCAGGATGACATGATTGATGATGTGGACTCCTTTGTAAAAGTGGCTGAAATTCTCAAGGACCGAGGAGCATACAAAGTGTTTGTGATGGCAACTCACGGCATTCTGTCCCATGATGCACCACGGGTTATAGAGGACTCCTGTATTGATGAGGTTAGTGCAGAGGTTTTTGAGTCATTCAGATCTTTTTCAGTGGTCATGACATAATCCTTGCAGTGGCTGCACTAAATGTTTAGCACGAGCTGAACGTATGAAGAGTGCATCAGGTATGTGTCGCCCACATTTGGTTTCTGCTTTGTTTTCAGTGTTGGATTTTGTAAACTTTGTACAATGTTTTTTTCATATAGACTTCATGGTATTGCATGCCTTTTTGCTGTACGCAAGTGAGCGTCATGACTCTGAGTAATAGTCACTGGGCATGCATGTGTAGGGTGTTTTGGACTTATATATATATATATGTGATAAACATCTAGATTTGCTATACAGGTCATGCTAGTTGCTGATTGATTTGTCAAATTGCGCAGGTGGTCGTAACAAACACGGTGCCACACGAGGTGAAGAAGATGCAATGTCACAAGATAAAGACGGTGGACATCAGCTCCCTACTTGCAGAAGCCATTCGGCGCATTCATCATGGAGAGTCCATGTCGTATCTGTTCCGCAATATTGGCATGGATGACTGATTTGCTGCTGTTCGTGGTTTAGTGACTGTGTTCATGACTTGTTTATGGTGGTGGATATGATTCACTTGGATTATCAGGTGAATGATCAAAAGATGAATTTGTCTACAGGAAAACAGTATTGGTGTCTAATCAGAGGAAGGCTGCAGGATGACTTTAAGAAATTAAAATTAAGGAGGCCATCCTTGCAAGGGCATTAATTGTGAATTTGAAATCACTCTCATTAACATACATGTACATTCTACTTCTGTGAAAAACAACAGTGGAACACTACAAAACCCTGCCTTCAGGTTGGAGAGCGCTGCAGGGCAAAACCCTGCCTTCAGGTTGGAGAGCGCTGCAGGGCAAAACCCTGCCTTCAGGTTGGAGAGCGCTGCAGGGCAAAACCCTGAATAAACAAACAAAACCCAAAACACCCAACACTTTCTCTTAGAACTTTGGGCTATTCACTGTGATGATCCTTGCATCTCTTCATGACATATTGTGACAAGCTTTCTGCACATAGACAGTAGGACGGAGATGTCGTTTGTTTCAATCCGTGGACGGTATTTCTAAAGTACAAGATTTTTTATGACACAGCTCATCAACACTTTCTTTTTTGAAAACCGCAGAGTTCTCACGTGTAACGATTCGCATATTATAGAAATCGTCTGTTATAATCTGCCAAAATCGAGCTCTGTCGAAAACAAGGGAGACTACAACCGCTGAGTTGTGATTGCCGCTTGCTTGATTTCTGACCAATGAAAAAAAAGCCTATTTGCTTCAGTGCGGAGTAGCAGCATGGCGTCGTCTGCTTCGCTCTCGGCGGCGTCTGCTGCAAAAGTATGTTGTGTCATTCATTTTAGTGCTACAAACGAAGATGAAGCGATTTGCGCCCTAACAGAGACAACTTTTGACAGAATTCTAGATTTCTCGAACAAATGGAAGCGTCTGGTAGGGGCTCAAGGTGGCGTGGCTCGCGTGTTCGTCGCAACATCTGCAGAGTTACATGTAGCAGTTTGCATGAGCCTTCTGACGCAGGTGTTGGATTTCACAGGCAATGTTACAACCGATTCACTGACTCAGCCCGGTAAGTTTCCAATTGATAAAGTTTTTCATTGATATTGAAGAACAAAAGCCATGATGGCATGTAGCATTACCATTATAGACGGAAAATAAAATACTCTCTCTCTCTCTCTCTCATTACATTTTCATTAACAACCGGCGGCAAACTGTATGTTTTGTAAATTGTATGAGCAGCATGTATGTTTATTTATTTATTTCATTCTCTAACATTGTGCGTTATGATGTATTTCAGGCTTCACAGAATTGAAGGAAGGGCTTCAAGGGATGTGTCTCTGTTGCACACAGAGCCAGAGAGTGAGGCACCACCATTAAAGAGGTTGCAAAAGAAGAGACAAAAGAAACGCAGACACAACCACATTAACTGAACTTATTTTTCTTTCCACAGAAATGACCACCACAAGCATCATCCTCATCCATCAATATCATTTATCCATCTTCACTCTCATCATCATCATCACCTGACAATATTTCTACTTACACAACACCAGAACACACTCCAGCTCACACCACAACACACGCAACTGCTCACACCGCAACACTCGCAACTGCTCTCACCACAGACATAAACACAGAACACTCAATAAGCACCATAACACACACCGCAGATACAAACACAGAACACGCAGCATAAACCACAACACAATACATACTGACATCAGAGGATTTGGATATTATTAATAGAGAATTTGACAAACCCATGGACACGTACACAACAGACACTGACACAGCATTGCAACACTTCTACACTGCACACCGACTAGACCAACTCATCACTGACATCCACTCACACAACAACATCCTCCCAGCACCACTTACATATGCACCACAGCTCACATTACCCGGATCTACACCTTTCTTCATGCAAAAACTTCTTACAGACATCAACCTCGGAATCAAAAGTGCTCTTCTACACTGCATCATGGACCTTCAATCATGTCACAACAATCAAGGCTACTCTCTTCTTAACACTACAACACTTACAGACAACATAATGGACAGACTCAAACACAAGATTACACAGGAACACACACCACACATGACAGTACTTGATGCATACACTAGGAACACACCCCTACCACCACACTTGTGCACGCCCACACCTGCATCCACACCACCCTCACCTAAACCTGTGCACATACAACCCACATCAACATCTGCACCACCCTCATCCACACATACACTACCCTCACACACATCCACATCTGCACCACTTTCAACCAAACCACCACTCTCATCCACGCATACACCTGAACCAACCTCATCTGTACCCCTGCCTGCACCACCCTCATCAAACAAACCTACACCCATGCCACCATCTTCCACATTCGCATCTACACCATCCTCATCTACACATATGCACACATCATTCACATCCACATCTGCACCCACAACATCCTCATCACACTTCAAATACCCTGCACCAAAACTACGACAACCGTACACAACACCCACATACGCCACACCAAACAGATCACACAGACCACTCTTGCCTCCACCACACTGCAGAAAAAACTTTACTTCCAAACCCAGCCATACAGACGCCCACGCACACCACTTCTAGAGACACCTAACAAACCAACACACACTCACACTAATAAACACTAACCTACACACACGTACACTGATACACACTACAAATCATACGTTTGAACCCATCACTTCACATCATCTTTCATACTCATTCTCATCTCCCTCTTCATATGTGAAATACACAAAAAAAATAAAAAATAAAATTCATCATACCACTTTGAGTGTTCCTCTTCTCACTTGTTGGTTGGTTGGTTTTGTTGGTTTAAATACTTCTATTATTCCTTTTTATTATATTTTTTTTATGTCTCTGGATGGGGTTACTGGGTAAAGTCGATGTCTTCTTTCCATAAACAAAATGTCTTGCGCGTCTGTGGTTATTTTTCATGTTATGGACATTACCACAGTATAACTTATCAGTTGATTTAACTTTTAAGTCTGTGCATCACTAAATTCTTTCAGTGCACTTTAAAAAAAATCTTAATACTTGTCCATAACAAGTATTAAGATTTTTTTTAAAAAGTGCACTGAAAGACTTTAGTGATGCACAGACTTAAAAGTTAAATCAGCTGATAAGTTATACTGTGGTAATGCTGCATCATTCATGTGGAGACATAGCTGTGCTTAACTTTCAATGACTCTTTGCTATGCTCCGCGTAGCAAGCCCAGATACGATACAAACAGTACTAATCTGTGTTGAAGTCCTCAATTTTTTCTTGTTAGATCTTGATTTTTATTGTTATATGTTCTCCTGGAGCGTTTGGCACAGTATGTATGTATACAAACACACGCTCCTGAGGCGTCAGTGTGGCATGCATCTGATACTGAATTAGTCTGTGAACAGCTTTGTCCTTATCGGTGATATCACTGTCTTTATCTCTTTTCAAAGCCTTTCACAAGACCCATAGGCTCTTAGATTTGTTTCACATGCCCAGAATGTTTGTTTTTCAACAAACTGAACAAAATTACCATGAATTATAAAGAATGCTATAAGTTTGTTTGTCGCCAGGTGCGCACAGTCAAAAGTACAAGTGCTAAAAATAGAAAATGGTGATACTAGAAAAATGCGAATTGTTACAGGTGAGAACTCTTCAGATTTGGATTCAGCACACAAAATACATCTAGGATCACCCATTTTTTTGTACTTTAGAAAACCTGTCCACGGAAACGATTTTTTAAGCAGTAATTTGGGTGCGTCCCAACGCCTAACACACACAGTCACTCACAGAGACAAAGGCTGACACAGTAATCACATGAAAGGTATTGCAAGCAGACTTTACAGTCACTCACAGAGACAAAGGCTGACACAGTAATCACATGGAAGGTATTGCAAGCAGACTTTGCAGTAACTAGAAACCATGGGAAGGAAGTGTTTGGATGATCTTTGGAATGCATTATATTGTACAAGTGCACATTGTTTTGAATATTTTTTGAGGTTGGAGTGTTTTGTACATTCGTGTACTGTTGAATCTTCGCGAGGAGACACCTAATTGATGAGACCGTTGTTATTTTGAACAGACAATGGACCACCTAACGGGTCTTTGTATCAGGTTACAACAAACTGCATGTTGTAACAAATGCAAGCTTATTGTTCCCAGAGAAACGCTGCTTGCTGGTAACAATAGACAGTCATTTACAGGTCTTCTGTTTTATCCCAGATCCCTGTTTGAAACCAAAGAAATGTCAACATATTTGAAATGGGGAACAGCCAGAATCATATACGTGTAGTGACTGAGCTTGAGCCCTCCTGTAGATTCCATCAGTGATTATCCCCATGTTATTGATGCAGATACGATGGCCAGAGTCAACTTGTCCTGCTGACGGAATGCTAAGGCAGAAAGACAGTTTTCACCTGGGGCAGAACTGTGTGGTTACGCATGGAAAATGTGATGCTGGGTTTTTGTGTGTGTGTGTAGTTTTCCATCTGTTCTGTGGAGTGAACTGTGTGGTCCCTGTAGATGGTAGTAGTCTTGAACTAGTGTTCATGGTGATGAATTCATAATGGTTTGCCCTGGTGTTCCAGTGTTTGGTTTGGAAAGTGCATGTGCCTTTAGTTGGTTTGCATTAATTTTGATATCCATTTCCCTGTATAGTTGACACATGTGCCAAGATTTGTTTTTCATTGTGTACTTGTGTGTTTTCCAGTGCATTTAGCTGTTTTCAGTCCATGACTATGACATGTAAAACTCCTGCAATTGTACATGTATACCTTTTCCCTCCTGACTTGATTTGATCTAGATTATTAACCAGGTTCTGCCGAAAGAAAAACTGATATGTTGGGAAAACACTGGTTACATTCTGGAGGAGAACTTCCAGTTTTTTTACAAAGAGGAAAAATCAAACCCAAAATTAACTACATTTAATAAAAAATTTTCATTTGCAATGTAGGTGTACATTGCAGATTCTTTCAGGCAAGTTGTTGAGTCATTGCATTACTGATCGCAACTGACTTTGGCATACACAGAAGAGAATCTGAAACATATACACAACCACGATCACCACCAGTTTAAAAGACCTTGTGTAGGCAAAGATGGCTTGCCAGTCAGACCGTAATTTGATAAGACGCATGCTGCTTGCTAAAAGTGCATACATCATATCAAACCACAAAACCAACTGGCAAACTGTCCATACCTACCAGGTGTTTAATCAAGGGAAGGCCAACCAATGCTAGACTCTTGAACAACCACCATATCAGTTTCTTCTTACCTAGTATGCATTTATTATTCTGGCTGCTACGTACATTGTTTTCAGTGTTCTGCTCCTTCCAGTTCTGGCCATACTTCTGCTGAAATTCCAGTCCACGGGTGAAACGTTCAACTTTAGGTAATTCTGACAGCTGCCTGTTGCTTGAATCTTTCTGCAGATTTGTCTGCAGGGGTTCAGGACAGCGACAACTGATCATTTTGTGCCATTCCAAATGTTTCTCTGCCTACATTGACAGAAGTATTTTTTTGAATTGATGCAGGAATTTTTGTTTAGCTTGTCAAATCGTCATGGAACTTTGGCCTGACTGCATTTTGAGAATAGCGCAGAGTGACATGCTTTGTTCAGTTCTCTTGCACTCTACTCGAAAGAAGTGTTACGTCAAAATTCCATGACGTTGAAATGAAGTATCTGTCCCAGATAACTGCAGTGATGATTGATAAAATGTTGTCAATAAACTATTTGTTGTGCACATTGTGGTGTTGATCATGTAAGCTGGATGTGTCTGATTGGCAGTCAGTGGTTTTTGTTTCTGGCAGTCAATAGCATGTTTTGTTTCTGGCAGCCAGTGGCATTTGTTTTGTTTCTGGCAGCCAGTGGCATTTGTTTTGTGTCAGTGTATACACATGTATCTGCTTGTGGTATAGGTATCCCCTTTTTGGTTTTTAGCATCAGAAAATCCCCTCACTCATAATTACAGTGTCTCTACGAGTGCTTTGACATCAAGGCAAAACAAGCAACAATCAAAACAAGACCAAGAGGACAGACCAGCAGTGGAGACTTTATTTAACCTTAGTTTATTTCATAATATGCAGTGCAAGTGACACGCCTGAATGGGAGGGAACCAGGGAGAAAACCGGATGGTACGGTAATATCGAAACAAACAGAGATTCATACCTGTGTGCACATTCCAAAATCACAGTTCATTCATGCAATTCAGGCATTAACATCCGTATCGGCAGAGTTTCATCATTGGAAGACGAAGATTTTACCAGGGACCAAGATAAAGAAAAATGATACATGTGCGAACAAGAGCCACACACAAAAGCAGAAATCTCAAGCAAAAAGTTTTCTGAAAACTGATGCTTAAATGGACCAATTTTTAGGAAATCTTGACTCCACAAACACTGCAATGACGACTACAGTTCAGAGTTCTCTTTTTATTGAGAAATTTGTTTGCCTACTTTTCCAAAATCACTTGAGAAAGTTTTCCTTTTGATACTTATGAAAATGATAGGGCCATTGAGAGGTAGTGCAAGAACTGTCCAGGATGTATGAGACGGAAAGGCATAGTGAGTGTTGCCCCACTTGTTGGCATTACCAGCAGTCAGTGTGAATGGCTCAAGTTTCAGCTTTGTCCAGAACTATAGAATAGATGATGTCACATTCCGGGACATCAACGCGTCACAAATAGAGTCATATCTCGGAAAGCGTCACTCTGGAATGTTCAGTTTTTTTACTGCTAATTTCTCTAAGTCTGCAGACAAATTTTGTATTGGTATGTTTTGTTGGGGGTAAAAAAAAACAAACCCAACAACATTGAAAGGTGAATTTTTTTTGTTATGATCGGAAGAACGGTAATAATTAATTGAGATGTACATGTATTTGTATTTTGTATTCAAGGGGTTTCAGACTATAGTCAGAGAACTCTATTCTCCACTGTAGGAATACAGTCAACTAGGAAGTAGTCCAAATCGGTAATCAAACGTTCTAAAGAAAGCCAGAACATGGACGCATACTGGATGCTCTGTTTTCACGGATGATTTGCCTGTTTTCAGAAGTTATTTGTTGTAAATACTATTGCGCACTTCCCATCCTTTGATAAAACAAACGGCTGCACAAATCCATCGAGCAGATCCAAAGTTATCGATATTTACAAATTTCCCCCATTTGGAGACGTGTATCACGTTTGTCTGTAAGAAAGATGAAGACAGTTGTGAAGCAAGGGTCTGAAGTGTATGTGTAGGAATGCTAAAATTGAGTCTTTGAATTTAATCTGACTGCAAGCCGTTTTGTATCGAGCAGGGGATACAAAAATGACCAGGGCTGCATACTTCTCAAAATGAGTCATACGGAAATGGAACAACTTACCAGACCTTGTCAAAGCTCATCCCCCTCCCCACCACTTGTCGTTACCCCTTGTATGCGACACAAACGTGATTACTGCTGACTAGACCTTGGTCTATATATCCAAAAGATCACAGCGTCACAGAGTAAATATGCAGACATCCAGCTCTGTGACCAGTAACGAGCCAACACATTTTGTCCTTGTTCAACACAGTGGCACACACAATGCAGCCCGGACTTGAGTCCACAGTGAGGAGAGATTGTGAAGAACATGCGTCCCAGATGTTCAGCCCTCCATGCTGACTCAGCGCCAGCAAGACGTCATGGTACACCCACACCTGTTGGCTGAAATTTACAGTGGAAATTGCATCAGTACAGTATCAACAGTCTTGGACAAATATGGCTTGACAGGCAAGAGTAACATGCAATCAAATGCTTGAGTAGGATGTGTATTGTTCACTAGCTTGACTGGCAAGTCAAATTAGGAAATTTACTAATTAGGACTACACTAGCAACTAAGTTGAGTACTGTAGTTTCAGTTTTGTGGTACATGTACAAATCAGCCAACGCAAGAATCCAATTTTTTTTTTCACTTAGTTTTTCCTTTATGGTTGAAGAGAGAGCACAGTTAAATATCAGCCTTTATAACCAAATGTTTTATGGCAATCTTACCAGTCTCTGTACACTTCTCTGTCTGCCTTGAAGCTGCGCAAGATAGTCCCTTTGGAAGTTGTGGGGTTGACTGCGATCAAACACGGCCCAGACCTGCCATCTACTGGCTGGACATGCTGGAGGAGATAACCCTATGGGAGAAGATACTGACTTGTCAAATACAGCCTACAGATTCATTTGCAAAGCTTCATTTGCCTCTGAAAACATAGGTACTAAAGACATTATCCATACTGTGACAAATCAGTTATACCAGTTTATCATTAAGAATTTCTCGCCAACAGCCAGCCAGCTTATAAAGTTTTTAAAAGACAACTCATGTTTCAAAGCACATCAAAATGAACATGGGCAAGATTTTGCAAAATGAAAAGAGTGCTCACCCTATAGAAGTAAGATGAGAACAACCTGGACAATGGAGGTACACTGTCAGGGACAGGTACAGTCAGCAGCAGGACACCTTTCGTCACATTCCTGTCAAACATAATGCACTACATCACATACACATGTACTACAAACTGCCATGTACCGCAATGTTCAATAAAAATGTTAAAGGATTTTTGTGATAATGCAGGACTTGTGTAACTTTTGCAAGTATTATTATTATTATTTTTTGGGGGGGGAGGGGGGATTTGTTGTCCACACTGGATATCTGCCTTAGAGATAACTGATTAACCTTAGTCTTGCTGAATTAATTTGTCTTATGCTGAAAAAGCCATAGAGGGAATATTCCGTTCTCAGCACCACCTGGGTTAAAAAAATACCTTCATGTCTGACACTGACTTACAATGTACAACAATAAAAGTGTTTCTCTGCACATCAGACGAGTCAGAGACTTTTGTGTTAATGCAGTGCTAAAGGCAGTCTCTTAAACCTAAAGTTACCAATACACACACTTTCACAGCTGTACCAACCAGACAAGCATCTTCTGGTCATCTGTGAGACCAACTGCAGCATCAGGAAGCTCTCCTACCAGCTGCAGATCCACAAGCTGAGCCTTGACCATCTCCATGTCTGTTTCTGCGCTAACACAACCCTGTGATGTGTCCAACATGTGTGTTTTCCCTCTAGTGTAGGCCCTGTCTGTAGCAAACACTAGCACTGTACTAGGCACAGTGGGAAGCCCGTGGCAGAACAACCTGAAACAAGAGGCAGTATTGGACTGACCTGTTTTTCAACAGTTCATGCACAGCAACAGTGGAGCATTAAGGCAATGAACTGTGTGTTTGTGGAATCTGAGGTGATCATTATGGTAACAGAGACTGATGAAGGCAAAATTTGTCACCAATCATGCGGTGTGGTAAACTGTTCCTCTTAGTTCCTCTGATGAACTTTAGGCTGCCCAAGTTGAAATTAGGCTCCAAGTCATTCAAGGCTACTCTTGTCATCTGCTAATGAGGTCAGTGACCTTCATGCACTGCATTCATACGATGGTGATAATCGAGTCCCTCAGTCGGGATCATCATGGAATGATCACCAGTAATTTTTTAATGCACTGACCAATGAGAGCATCAAACTCAAACGTGATCGCATTCAATACAAGTCGACTGAGGGGCTCCTACAGTTGACTAACTGCAAACAGCGATATTATGCTTATATATATATAAGAAATGTTTTTCCCGTACAACTGTCAAGAACTGGTTCTTCAGAACCCACCATCCACACACACTTGTGCTGTTACATTTGTACTGCAGAACGGTGCAGACGGAGATTATTTAGTTTTAAATGTAATCTGTTTCCCATCACTGACAGTGCTACCTTTGTGGGACAACTGGTGATGTGAGAGGTAGGGAAAAGCGGTGTGTATGCAGTGTTGTCCAGTGATAGATGAAAACATCTGCAAATGGCATCTCCGAGTCAACAACAGAACCCCTGACACACACCACCAAACTCCCGTCCTCTGAGGGAATGCTGCACGCCCCTTCTGCATGGCTGTCCTGAAAGTGAAACAAACAGTAGGATACTAGGAAAAGTGTAAAGCAGCATGTGGCAGGATGAGCAACTCCCACTGTGGCAAAAGTCAAAACTGTTTCACACAGACTCCGTCACTACTGAACCAGTGGTCTTCCCAAAATCTACTTCAGAACTTTGTAAACTTGTAACATTGCTATCAACCCCATGTGACATATATATCACTGGCCCAAAAACTGTGTTCACTGAGATGGCCATAGTTGCAGCTACAGTCTGTTTCAAACAAACTTGTCACTTGCCCTTGGGTGGAGCAGATGACAGGTGTACTTTCTGGCTCATGTTGTCAGTTACACATATCTAAGCAATGACAGTCCAGAAATGATTCATATTTTGCACACATATAAATAGTATTATGCTGTTGTCACTGTCATTAGCCCACGTTGATCTGTGGCTAAAATCTCATTGTGTGCTTAATTACAAAGAAATTGTGACAGACAGATATTTTCTATGCAAGTACAGTATATATAAGAACTATTTGGGACCTTATAATGCATGTGTACCATACACAATTGCTCTGTAAGAGCAATACTCATTCTGGTAGATGGGGTGTCCTTTAACCACATCTTTTGTCTGTTCAAGATAAAATAAGACGCTGCTAAGCAGCGCAGCTCTTGGGGCATGAATAAATAGACATGACTGAAGCACCACCTTGAAAGTGCTTTGCTGTTCAAAGAGCATCAATAATGTAACCCATGTACCTGAGGCAGATACCAGTGCAGTTCAGCCGTCCATGTAAGACAGTCATCCTGTGTCCACAATGTCAAGGCTGTGGTCTGGACACTCAGTATGTAGGGAGTCTGTTCATCGTCTGACGTTCCCGCCACAATCGCTACTACTGGATCCTTGCACCCTGACTAAAACAGACACCACCATAAAAAAACTCACAACTCAAAAAAAAATGATTGCAATACAAAAGTCAACCCCCCCCCCCCCCCTTTTGTTTGTTTGTTTGTTTCATAGCACCCTTCAGTGAAAGTGAAGGATCAAGAGTACTACAGTAGGGTTAACAGAGAAACTGATGACTACACAGCACACTGACCTCAGCAGAACCACAGTATGTGAGAATAGAAGCAGGTCCTCTCTTCTTTTCAGACGACTTCTCCTTGGAAGGAGTGAAGACAGCAGTTGACTTCTTTGTCTTTTCCTTCCCAATTCCACCATCCTGATCTCTGAAATTGTCCTCAGCTTGAATGCACCTAGTCCCCATGTTGGCTGGCGTGGAAACATCTGCAGCCTGCAATCTGCTCACAGTCTGAGTCTGGCACACACTTTCCTTCATCTTTTCTGACTTGTAAGAAGTTTCTGGTTGTGTACTGAAGAGACAAGGTGAATCAGCCATGTCTACATTCACTGTCTGCTGAGGTGTGTGTGGTGGGGAAGGCAATAGTTCAGGTTTCCTTGATGCCTGGCCTTCCTCGGGGCTGTGGCGTTCTATACGCACCTTCAGTGGGTCTGAATGCAAAACACTATGCTCATCCAACCTGGCTGGGACTTCACCATTTTCATCTTTGGCAATTCTGACATTTTTGATGCTCACCACGGGATGACGCCCTTTTCGACTGAGAGAAACCCTTCGCAGTGGTACTCTACTGTCCTGCTGTACAGTGTTCTCAAGAGACTTGTTTGTCTGGCGTCTTTCTGAAAAAGGTAAATCTGCAGCTCTTTTGGAAGAAACGTTCTCACAAGTGCCTTCACCAGCTCCAATGTGCGTATTATCATAGTCTGATGAGGACCTTGTGTCGATTGCACCCTTATTCAAACTCACAACTTGTTTAGTGCCAACGGACACAGCTTCATGATTTCTGGTAGCACAAGTTTCCTGTGTGTCAATATCCACAACTGTTGTGTCTGATCCACTGTACCAACTTTCTAGTCCTGGGATCAGTTCAGTCTCTGGAATCACGTCTATCCTTTCCGAGTCTGTTAACACAGTGCTGTCATTCTCGGTATCACCACTGGACCTCTGATATGGAATCTTGGTTTTCAAAGCAGAAGTGGGAAGAGTGAAGTTTATGTCTTCCTCTGCCACGCAAGTTCTGTCATCCTGAGCTGACTTCAAAACTGCACCTTTGGTGTTTGCATGGACCATCGATTCCTGTTGCTGCGAATTCTCTGCTGGCAGATTTGCTGGTTTTCTGCTAGTTTCCACCAGACCACTGATATCGTCAGGAAGTTTAAACTCAACGAAAGACGTCTCTCTCTTTGCCTCATCTATCAGATACTGGAACAATGAAGACAGGTACAAAGCCTTCTTTGATTTCCTGTGTTTTCTAACAAGTCTAAACAAACTGTCATGTCTGGCAGCTGGAGTATTGCACATACTGGCTCCAGCTGAATCTTGGGAGCAGGCCAGTTTTGGTTTGTCATTACATGTACTTCCAAAAGCAAAGGAAGATAAGCGAGGGGATCTGCGCTGCACCAAAGCTGTAGATTGTCTTCTCCTACACCTGCTCTGACTGCTTCTGTGATCCGTAACTTGGGACGCCTCTGACAGGAAATCTTCTGCAAGTTCAAATTGTGAAAATGGGATGATGTCAAGTTCTGTGTATTCAGAAAACTGTTCACTGTTTGGATTTGAACCATGACGCTGGGAAAAAGCGGCTGAAGATGGAACTGTCTGTGACTGTGATGTCCTAGGTTCAAGTCTGCTGGCATGACGAACATGGTTAGTATCATTATTCATGTCTCCACAATCAGGTCCCACGCACTCCACTGATTTTTCAAGCGTTGGCGACTTCTTCGGCTTCAGCTCTGAAGTACACTCTGCTGTGGCTGTCTCATGCTGACTGCTCTGACAGGACTCTCTAAGTTCAGTGTCAAAAACAGGAGATTCTTTACACTTTGACTGCTGTGGAGAGTCTGGGTTACAATCACCACAATGTATGTCCAAAATGTCAGCATGACTGGAAATCGACCTTATTGCTGTGTTGGGGTTATCACCATAGTCCCCACAAACCTGATCTAATACGCCATTTGCTGACAAAGGAACATCATGCTGAGTGGCCTCTGACTGAAGGTTCAATGTGAAAGTGTCCGTGTCATGGGTATTACTATCAGCTGGCAACAAACAGTCTTCTGCCCCTGCTTGTGATGGTATGCTACTATTCAGATTCAGAGTAAATGTGTCAGTGTCTGGGTCCAGATGAATCCCTGGGTTTGTCTGACTATTTTCGACTTCGGAGTGTGAGTGAAGATTTAAAGTGAAGATATCAGTATCGGATACTGATGGCATCTGTAGAACTTGCAGACCCTCAGGGTCAATGTCAGTGTATGCTGTGCTCCTGAAGCTGGGAGTAACAGCCAATGAGTCCAGCTCAAAATTAGCTGGCTCCATACAAGGCTTGGCTCCACTGTGTGAAGAACTTGCAGTTTGTATCTCACTTTCACTGTTTGTAACACTGTGTTTACAGTTCTCATTCTCTGATGATGAGCTTTGGGGATTTCTTAGCAAGGTATCCTCCACATCCGCTTGTGCATTTTCTTTGGACTTCAAATGTGGAGACATGTCATGAGTTTTATGCACCTCATTCTGTTCTGTTACACCTGTCCTTGCAGTTTTCCCTCCACCTGCCTCTTGCTCTCTGTGACCTCTGTCAAGTTTTGCAGGTGTGATGCTCTTTTTAGCAGCCGGACCTTGCCAGATGCCGTGTTCTTTTCCTACATCAGCATTAAAAGCCGTACCATTAGCACCTGGCAAAACAGCGCAATCTGCCTGCAGTCCTGCCTCTGAAGGTGTGCCGTCTAGACAGCCTGCACCGGAGTCTGAGATCCCTGTTTCACCACAGTGAACAGATGTTCGAGCCTTGCTGCTGTAAGATGGACTCACAGTCTCAGCTGATGCCTGGCCATGATCTGCGGACTGGGAATTATGTTCTTGGATCTTCCTCTTCACATGGGCCTTTACTCTGGCAGCTCTTCTTGCTTTCTGAACAAAAAGCCCACAATGCCTGTCAAATGAGGTGGTCATCCGGTACACAAACTAGCACAATACTGAAACAGCGTATGTACAGCATACAGACACTCCCTTCAGTGATTAAGAAACAGGTTTTTACGTGTGAACATACCTGCACTTCAAACAGACCAGCGCATAGGCAAAAGTGGCCTAATCATCACTGATCAACTATACCATACTACCGGTAAAATGTTTTATGTTGTATTCCACAGAAAAAGCCAAGGCTATCAAGAAACACACAGCAGCATTACAAAATCATAAATCAATCAGATGCAAACCTCTAACTTCTTCTCCTTTTTGGCACACTCTTTCTTCATAAGTTCAAGTTTTTCCAGCAACTGAAACAGTAAAATATAGGATCACTGTTCTTCTAAAGTTATATAGTATACATTGTCTCAACATTACCAAAAGCAGCATGGATTGAGGAAACAGTTCTTAGTTATTGATGCAGCAGTCTACATGGTAACTAGAGGAGCAACGCCTCCTTGGCTCACTTGTGAGATGGGTCAAGGTCATTCAAAAGAGTATGTTTGTAAAGCTATCACTGTCTATCCTGAAGTAAGATGTCTCTTGTGTTCATAGTTCCTAAGAAAAAGGCAAATGGCAACATAACAGTTTTCCAAGGACAGCGTGTATCACCTTGACTTTGGGTCAAGGTCATTCAAATGAGATCTGTAAGTGAAGAGCTTATCATTGACTATCTTTATGCCACGTTTGATAGCTCCAGTTTTCGCAGCTTCCGTACAAACGGTAATGTAAAATTTCATAACAGACAGCTGTATTGACCTTGACCTTGAGTCAAGTTCATTCAAAAGGCTATGTCTGCATAGGTCTCATTGCTGCCTATCATTTTGCCTTGTTTGGTGTCTCTGCTGTTTGTTGTTTCCAAGAAAATGCTAACGTTAAGGACTCCGGAAAACATTTTGAGTGGCCTTGACCTTGACTCAAGGAAATTGAATACAAGTATGCCAGTACAGGTTTTGACAATGTCTATCACCGTACAAAGTTTGATGTCTCTGGTATCCCTAGATTTTGAGAAAATGGCAATTGTAAATTTCCAGTGAGACAGATTTAGTGACCTTGACCTTCAGTCAAGGTCATTCAAACAGTATGCCTTGGAAGGTCTTACTGCTGTCTATCAGCAAGCCAGGTTTGGTGCTTCTGCCATTTATTGTTTCTGAGAAAATGTCAATGTTAAGGTTTTGGAAGCGTTTCCGCAAACAGCTTGTATGGCCTTGACCTTGACTCAAAGCCACTAAATACAGGTATGTCGGTAAAGGTGTTGTCAATGTCTATAATCATACAAAGTTTGATGTCTCTGGCTTTTCTAGATTCTGAGAAAATGCAAATGTAAAATTTCCAAACAAACAGCTTTGGTGACCTTGAACTTGGATCAAGGTCAGTCAATATGGTATGTTTTGAAAGGTCTTACGGCTGTCTATCAGCAAGCCAGGTTTGGTGCTTCTGCCATTTATTGTTTCTGAGAAAATGTCAATGTTAAGGTTTTGGAAGCATTTCCGCAAACAGCTTGTATGGCCTTGACCTTGACTCAAAACCACTGAATACAGGTATGTCAGTAAAGGTGTTGTCAATGTCTATAATCATACAAAGTTTGATGTCTCTGGCTTTTCTAGATTCTGAGAAAATGCCAATGAAACCCAGCAAACAGACAGCTTTAGTGGCCTTGACCTTGGGTCAAGGTCAATCAATATGGTATGTTTTGAAAGGTCTCATGGCTGTCTATCAGCAGGCCAAGTTTGGTGCCTCTGCTATTTGTAGATTCTGAGAAAAGGCCCATGTTAAGGTTAACTGCGGACACACAGACAGACAGACAGACAGACAGACAGACAGACACACAGACAGACGACGGAGGGCTATTACATAGACTCACTTTGTTACACAAGTGAGCCAAAAATACTAAAATGAAAATGACATTTGAAGTTACAGGTACTTAACTGTGTACTGATCTGAAACTTGTGCTGTCTTTACGTTTAATAATAACACTGGCATTCACTAAAATTCCCCAAGGAAGGCTAACCAAGG
Organism: Batillaria attramentaria; assembly: GCA_018292915.2. Taxonomy (NCBI): domain Eukaryota; kingdom Metazoa; phylum Mollusca; class Gastropoda; family Batillariidae; genus Batillaria; species Batillaria attramentaria. Next base: position 662,658 of record JACVVK020000341.1, on the reverse strand, counting down.
TAAACAGACACAATAATTTTGGAAAACAAAACCAACCAACCCAAAGACCAAGATTAGCAAATACCAATCAAGCATAAAAATGCAAGTGTAGTGCTGAAGTTTAACTACTCAAACAGCAACGCATAACGTACAAGCTTTCTGTCCATGTCGAAAGCTGATGAACGTTGACTGAATGCTGGCTAGATGACAGCTGATCTAGATGTCTGAAGTTGTGCAATACAGAGCTTGGCTTAGAAACTTGTCTCAGTCTGCGCGTCTTGCATGGTCACAGCTCCAGCTTGGAACTGTAAAAGAAATAAAGTTTTAAAACTCATGACAGCTTGACACAGAACACCTATGACTATAGTTGAAGATCAAATATAACTTGAACCGCTGCAAATGTCAGCTGTACATTCAATGGCCAAACACAGCTTAGTCAGGCTTAATTATGAGTCAGATTTCAAACGTTCCACGGTAAAAAGCCAAACCACCACCAGTGACAATTCAAGAATTTGCTAGTTGCCAGAGCCTTGCGCTTGGTTCCGTTAGTGAACGTCAAGTACTTCAAACCGACAGTTGTGGATGAAGTGACTGACTGATGAATATAATGGTGAAGGATTTGAGTGTGTGTGCGTGTATGTGTGTGTGAACATGGATATGGATGGGGGTGGGGGAGATGAATTTTGACTTGCGGCCGTTCTTTCTGTTTCATATAATGTAGTAGCAGACCCATCAAACTGCCCGCACTTAGGCCTCAAGGCCAGTTAAACGTATCTGAGAAATGATTTGCTACATTCATCTTCCAGTGTTACGCGTGTCTCTGATCTTCCACAGAAGTTTCCCTTTAGTTTTCAGAAACTGTCGTCTGCTACACGTACATTTTACTACAAGTATGTATTGTGGCACGAACAGGTTTTGAACAAATTCTGATAACAATACTGCTCATTTTTCCAGTTTACTTCCTCACAGCTTGGTTGTCTTATGTAAGCAACGATACAGAACTGTATTAAAATCCAACAGACCATTCCTCTGCTCCGCTAATAAGCAGATTTGCGTGTGTGTCACACTGCATTGGGTGCCGAAAATCAATTTACCGCCATTTCTGGCGCATGCGCACCAAGGCAAACCTCAGCTTCCGACATGCGCAATGGTTTCAATGAAAATGGAGACTGAATCAGAAGGAAAACAAACATGTTTACAAACGTCGATTTCTGTTGTCTTCTGCATTTAAGAGAGACTTTGACGACTATGAGTCCATAATCAGATGTTGGACTACAGCCTCGTTGGTACGTCATTGTGAAATATGTGCCACATTCAACATGTGTGAAGCGAACAATTTGACGCAGTCACCACGGGCAGTGCCGAGTTCAAAACAATATGATTATTTGCTCAAATTTTTGCTCGTGGGAGACAGCGATGTTGGCAAAGAGGAATTGCTGTCGGGAATGGACGATGGTGCATCGGAATCTCCCTACGGATACTCAAGTAGTGGTAAGTTCATTTAGTCGATTTTGATTGTGACGTCTACCTCGGAGTCAGAAATACGACTGCGCTTCGAACATCAGCAGCTAAGCCTCTTCATCGTTTTCATGATCACCTTCGTCGCTGTGGACATACTGTCTTTGTCTCTTGATATAAATAATGTTAATATTGATATTAATTGTAGATGGCTTAGTTGTTTAGCAGTATCCTTCAGCGTGCGATCAGCGTCCAGCTGCGTATGCATGTGATGTACACAAAACAGGAATGAAGATGAGAGAGTACCTAAAGTTTGCATGGTCATACTCATAGTCGCAGTCTCATGCTGATGAACAGGATGCATGCATATCATGCACAGGTCATGAGCAAGTCATATGGGTACCAATAGACAATATCATAAAGAAGTGCCCCCGCCCCCACACACATGCACACAGACTGGTCAACAGAGCCTGGACAAACACCGCTAGCAGACCTCCCCCCCCCCACCTTTTCTGTGCCCCCACCCCATGTTAGTATTGTTACCTGCTGCTTTACAAGTTAGAACAGTTTTCAGCTTACCTTAGCATAAGTTAGATCAGTCTCATACTCTTAATAATTATTATTATAGGAGTAATGTAATTGGTGTCTTAATGCTAGAAAGCACATAATATTTTTTTTTAGTTGGCAGGTTGTGGTGCTTAACCTGTTCAAAGTTTGGAATATTATTATGATCTTTGCTCTCTTTTTTCCAGGCATTGACTACAAGACAACAACAATACTTTTGGATGGTAAAAGAGTGAAACTGCAGTTATGGCAAGTATATTTTTTTTGTATTGTTTGATAGTTTCTTTAAAATTTCAAGCTTTTGTAGCCTTTGGCTTTGAGCAATAGAAGATTTGCTTTTATAGGAGATTGCGTGCATTTTGACAGATTGTTAGTTTGCAAACACTAGTCTGACTGGAAGTAATGCAGTTCCCGTAGTAACTACTAGTATGAGTCTCCAAACTCCATAAACTTAACTTCCCTGATATCATTTAATAAATGATTAAGTTGTTGAATTATCTTTTCAGGGACACATCAGGCCAAGGACGTTTCTGTACCATTCTGAGGTCATATTCCAGAGGTGCACAGGTAATGTGTGTGTGTGTGTGTTTTGTATACTTAGTAACTAAGTGTTGATTCACCTTAAGTATCCTGAAGCGTAATCAAGACTGCATATTCAAAGTATAATTCATTAATTGGCATCTGAATTTAAGGTGGCCTGTATTTCATTCTTACAAGGTACATTTCAATCAGTACAGAGAAAAGGTGATGAACTTAACTGTATTATCAGTGTAATTTGAGTGGTTTCCATTGATGGAATCTATTTTTGCTGTTTCTTCAGGGAATTTTGCTGGTGTATGATATCACAAACAAATGGTCCTTTGATGGAATTGATCGGTGGATCAAGGAAGTGAATGAGGTTTGTACTCTTATTTTACCCCCCCCCCCCCCCCCCACACACACACACACACACAAACGGGTCAAAATGTACAACTAAAAGAGTCGAATTTAGATTGATTGTCAGTTTGGTTGTTTGGTTTTCAAGACTTGTTCTGGCCACTAGTGCTCCTCAGTTTGATGTCAAAATATGGTTGAACGTCCATTTTGGTAAAAAGAAACTGTTGTGTTAATCATACTTTTTTGTGGTAACCTCAAATACTGTTACTAAACTATGATATATACTGTCTCTCAATTAGTCAGTGCTTGTATGTGCTGCATTTTCCTGGAAGTACTCATTGTTTCAACTGTTCAAGTTTGTTTGGTTGCGTTTGCAGCATGCCCCGGGAGTTCCCAAGATCTTGGTGGGGAACCGGCTCCACTTGGCCTTCAGGCGACAGATCAGCGAGTCATACGCCGAGCTGTACGCCCTGAAGAATGACATGGCATTCTTTGAGGTTAGCCCGCTCTGTGACTTTAATGTCACGGAATCATTTGCGGAGCTTTCTCGTCTGGCGCTCAAGCGGAATGGGATGAGCAGAGCTTGGGGACACAACAAAGGTAAATGTCAGGGGCTCCTTGTGGAGGTGGTCAAAGGGGGGGGGGGGGGGGGGGGGGGGGAACTGTTTGGTTGAGGGGTGATCGCTTGTGCTGTGGTTCGGATGGTGCGCAGCGAAATCAAATATCGTATGTTGTTGATCAATACTGGTGAGAGATAGTGACTAATATTTTACTTTGGCTGGTTGGTCGGTTCTTCATTGTTTTTCCTGATGGGGTTCAGTGAAGATGGTTGTACATTTAACCTGAAACTGGTTTGCTCCATGGTTCTGGACCAGACCTTCAAATTCAAGATTTTTAGTGTAAAAAGCGTTCGAAAAGTTATGGTCATTACGGTAATCTTTTTGTCTAAGTAGGAGTAAAGTAAAAAAGGTCAGAAAAAACAGGAAGAATTTGCTGTGAAGTTGCCCAAATTTCAATCATATAATTTCTTCAACAAGGGCTTTATTGGAGTACGAGTACTACTGGGAGAACTAGAAAATTACATTGATAATCTTTGTGTCTGTAAACAGATTAATAACTAATATTCTTTAAAAATCAGTGCTGTGGATCAGGTGCTGTACGAATTCATGTTTGTTACAGTACTGAGTCTCCAGGAGCTTGCCTGTCGCACCATCGTGTCCCAGACGACCATTTACGGGATCGATCATCTGCCACTGCCGCCCACGCTCAAGTCCCACCTCAAGTCGTACGCGCTCACCAACAAGACACGGGCTCGTATGCTCAGTTTCATGCACCGGGACAAACACAAAAAGGCCAAGTACCTTAATCCACAGGACTCGCCTCCCATGAACTGCCGCAAAAGCTGCATCATCAGTTAGCGAAACGACTCTGTACAGTGGGATGTGTGTCTCTTGTGACGAAAACGAAAGTGTGGTTGACAGACAGCTAGAGAGAGAGAGAGCGTGTTTCATGGTGGCTGAACTGTGAATTCCTCTGTGGAGATGCCAGCAGAACTTTCAGTTGTGTGTGTGAATGTCTGGTGAAATGAACCGTAGGCTGTGCAGCCAGAACTGCAATTTATCATTTTGTGCGTGTGTGTGTGTGTCTGCTAAAAAGGATTCTGTTCGTTGGGCAGTTGTTTAGGTGCTAAACTGTCACAACAGACTGTCAACTGTTGCCATCGGCGTGCACAAACCTGGATACAAAACACTGCTGAGGTTCTAGTGTTCAAGTGAAGTGAGTTGCCAGTGATGACTAGGCATGAAACAAAAGATGAGTACAATCCAGATGTGCAGTGTTTTTCACATGAAAGGATTGACTTTTACCAGTTTAGTTGATGTTGCTACGGTTGAAGTTTTCTGTGTCTGGCAGGGAGAAGCTTATACAGTACAGTACATTCATTCAAGACTTTGGAGGGGGGGGGGGGGGCATTCCAGATACAGAGATGAAATGCTGCGATGTAGGGAGCTTGCCACTGGGGATGATGGAACTGAAATTTCAAAATGTAAATGAAAAAGTAAGACTTGCCGTGCTGAACGTATACATGTATAAAGAGTGACATGACTGCCGCAGTGTTTGGTAAAGATGCAAAAGCACCTCCCGTCTCAGCGTGTTTTAAATGCGACGTGTATGAAAAATCAAACCTTCAGCGATTAATTTCAACATTTAGTGTTTATTACTGTGAGAGTAGTGTGAGTTACATGTACTGTGTTGTGCTGGTGCGTGCACGACTGCTAAACTACGAATCTCTTAATTTTCCTTTTTAGCTGTGTATTGTCCGCGAAAGGAACTGATAGAAACTTGTACCTTGTATTGGGATCTTCAGAAAGCATATGATGAGTATCAGGATTTTGCTCAACAGCAGGAGAGACTTCTGGTGTGTACAGTTAAGGTGCAAAACCAGTGATACGTCGATCGTGTCTGTGCTCAGAGTCTGTACCGATTTTGCAGGGAGAATGACAAAAGAATGGATAGCAATGTTAATTTGGTTGAGTTTGTTTTTGTATTGTTTTTAGTTGTTGTTTTTTGTTTGTTTGTTTGTTTTTTAATGTGGGTGGGGTAATATGAAAAAGAATGCTTCTCTTGGTGCTTATCAACTAACTACAACTTCTCAACTTGTCTCTACAGCAGCATTACAAATTATTTTGATTAAAAAAATTCAACACTTACATGAGAATGAAACGGTTGAATATCATCATAACACCATCTTCTGTGGTTAGACGTAGTTTTATTTGTACGGACTTTTACAGGAGTTTGTAACTCTGCACTGATGATATTTGTTGCGAACATGTGTAGATTTTGTTGCGTTGTAGCGCCGGATCACTGTTCAGCTTTGCACAGTGGAAGATGGTGGTCTGTAGAGCTGGCGTACACCGTGTCATCAAATTCTCCAACTTACTGCAGTATTCATTCAAAATCACGTGTACACTCAAATGGCTTCATTGTGGTCAATCTTTTTTATAGTCAGTCCTGGAATAGTTTGTAAGTGCTGAGTGTGTGTGTTCAGTCACACACTTTAGAAATCTTATTTGCTCTTACATTGCAGCAAAGTAGAGACATACATGTAATAGTGGCAACCCTTCTGTTATTCATGCTCAGTGATTCAGTGATTGGTGGGGGGGGGGGGGTGTTTTTTTCCCCCTGTGGGGATGAGGTGGGTGGGTGTAGTGAGTTGACTCCAGAAGCGAACAACTTAGAAAGGGAATAGATGTTATGATTACAAAGGGAGTGTATGCATCAGCCACATACATGTCTGCCAAATGTCTGCAGTCAAAGAGTTTGTTGAACATGGCTGCTCTCCCTTGCTTTGGGGTTCGAGAACTGGGGCTCAAGCGAGAGTGAAAGATCAATAGAAAAGGTCATGCCTTGAAATGGTTGTTACTGGCACTGCTGGAAAACTACTGTCTTTAACAGTGGGTTACGGTAATGTTGCTGTTATACAGGTCAGTGTTGTAGATGTGATCAAGCGGTGTTAGTGATATATTACGTTAGGAAAAGAAAACCTTGTCTAGTGCTCACCTGTTCCGTAGCTCCTGTAATGAACAATTTTTTCACTTGCTCTTGATGTTTGTGTTAATGTGTTTGTTTGCATTTGCTCAGCATCTTTATTCCTGCATCATTTACTTCGCTATATAGACCCATGAGCTTTGTCTTTCTTTCTCACGGCCCTCTCCTGTGACTGCTGCTTCCCCATGTATATATATGTAACATCCGACAGCATTTCCTTGATCAGGAGTCCTCACTAGCAACCAAGATGATTGTACATGTATGTATTGGTTACGTCTCATTGTTGTCACTACTACCATACCTATCTGATCTCCACTGTCAATGTTTACCAGTGTCAAGAAATTCTTCATGTACAGCCATTAGCAGACACACCTTTTTGCACAAGGGCGTTAGCCGTACATATGGCCAACGTACTAAAGCATGTTGAATGTATAGTACGATTTCCGAACCTGTCACTAGTGTCGGTAGATTTGATGTGTAGGTCATAAGCTGTTTCCTACTACCAGCAAGTCCTCAAAATCCAGAGCAGATTAAAAAAAACCAGCATTATTAAATTATCCCCCTTACTGTGCATCACATAATATTTACCTAAACAATAACCCATTGTTCACACACATTCTAATTTCTTGCACTTTCACTTGTGCATCATGTCCAGACACTGAGTACAGCGTACACAATCTAGAAACTAAAACTAATTTGTCAAAACAGTTTGCTGCTGTCACAATACAGACATGGGCCTTAACCTTTTTGCCAGAGTTGCTTATCATTCCATGTGTTCGTGTGTATGTGTGACCCCCACTGCTAACTTTGTAATACTTTTTAGCATGTTGTAAATTAATACATGCAGTAAATTTCCTTGACACTGGTAAACTGCAATGAGGATATTATGAACCAGCTTCGGTGCATTTACTGCAGTAAAACCCGTTGATGCCAAATGAATTCTAGTTCACTCACAAGAGGGTTGATTGTTACGTGTAACACTGGTGTAACTTTTTGCCAATTGATCAGGCAGTTGTCCATGGTGTTTTACACCCCAGTCCCATGTCATGTCATTGCTGTGTCAGGTCATGCCACACGTCTTTGTTAGTCCTGATGTCCATATGAGGAGGAACCATTTCAAAATCCTCTTGGGTGTTGGATTTGTTAGTTTGGGGAACAAAACTGGGAATGTGGGTTGACTTTACAGGTATTAGTGTGAGTACTGCCAAGCTAGGGTTTGTAGCTGGCCATTGCTTTACCATTGTACTGAACTAAACAAAGATGGGAAGAGAATTGAACTTGATAGAAATTGTTTTCAGGGACAAAAGAGTTGAACACTAATGCTCTAGCTATTTTCAGTCATTCATATAGGGGAGATGTTAACCACTAAATCTGGATGTTGAAGGATGGTAAAAATTGAATTACCCAGTATAACTTGTAATATTTCAAATTAGATATTGTTTGTACAATTACTCAGATTAGTTCTTCAACTACATTTATCCAAGTTGAGTGATATAGGTTTCTGTTGTAAAACTGTGCATCTTGATATGTGGAACAGTGTCAGTAATCGTGTCTTATTTACACCTATATTTTATGTATTTCATATCTTCCTGTACAGCTGTGATACAAACACGTCTGTAGCTTTACAATCATGGGACATGAAGTGGTCTTGCATGCTGGTTTGTCGGTGAACATGTTTACTAAAAATCTGATGCATTACTCTGCGTGTGTGTGTGTGTGTGTGTGTGTGTGTGTGTGTGTGTGTGTGTGTGTGTGTGAGAGAGAGAGAGAGAGAGAGAGAGAGACTCAAGACGCAGATTGTGTATTTGTTCAGGCCATTGACCCATAACAAGATGTGGAACCGTGGGCTGTTCCCATTGGAGCAGCCTATCACAGAATGCCAAACACCAGACAATTGTACGCATTAGATACGTACATGTATGTGTGTGTGTGAGAGAGAGAGAGAGAGGTAATGATGGTGTAAAAATGTGTGTGAGAGAGAGAGAAAGAGAGAGAAATGGTGGTGTATGTGATTTTATCCTGAAGAGCAGATGAAGTAACACATTCTGTTGGTCAAGATCATTGCATTGTTGCAGGTGTAGAATATCACGCCAGAGCAGCACAGTGATCTTGACCCAGTCCGTTTGTGTTGTAGAGGCTGTTCCCCTTTTTCTGTGGTATGTGTGGTCTTTGCGTACTATGGTAGAAGTGATCTTATAACCCGATCATCATGTTTGTTATATAACTTTACACGTCAATTTGTTCAGGTGCTGTAATTTTTTGTTTCGTTTTTCCTAGTGTGCTTCGTGGTTACGTCTTTCTTGTACATTGTAGTAGATGTCAGCTGACAAGTCTTAGTCATGCACACATTCTGTTGTGAATTTGATGTGCGTTAAACATTGTGTTAAAAAGTGGTGAATCACATCTTTTTCTAGGATCAAAATCCCTGGCTATACACTGCTTCCAGCATTGCTTGCCATTTCCTTGCATATTTGACATCTGTTGTCTTGAATGTGTCATTGTGTATTTTCCGTGTGTTTATGTTGTCACGTGCCGGTACACCATTTTGAAATCAAATGGCCAAATTTACATTGATAGTGATGCTTACAAAATGTTTCTTTGCATCCATGATTCCCTTTCTTTCTTTGTGTGTGTGTGTGTGTGTATGTGTGTGTGCGAGAGAGACAGAGAGAGTACAGATGTGTGTGTGTGTGTACATGTGTATATATGTGACAATTGTGTGCAGATTTCATAATGAGTAATTATCAAAAGTACAGTGGATGTCACAAAAATTACATGAATGAATTTTGTGAACATAGTTTTACCAGTACGTGCAGTTGAATTGCAATTCTACACTTTACCCGGTTGGTTACCTCTGTATGTACATGCATTACTGTAGGACATGAATTTTCCTGTCAGTTCAGATGCCAAACATCGTAAAACTCCACAGTAAAGGTCAAGGTCACCATTCATGGGAAATAACTGCGGACTTCTCAGGGAGTGGGCTTTTCTTGAACATGAAAGAAAAGTCCATTTTCTTTGAAAGTCTTACTTTGGCCCCTGTAGTGGGGAGAAAGCCGTGGATGCTGGTTTCAAAAGCATTTCACTTTCAACAGAAACTATGCCATTGTCTTTTTCTTCTGAATCAGAATGTTGTTTATCAAAATTTACCTATCATCTGTCAGAAATCTCATTGTGTTGTTATTTTTGTCTTTTTGATATGTGCAGGATTAATTGTCATGATCGTAATGACACCTGTTTTGTTGCTTTTTGATGTGACGTTGTCATGGTGTATACTTCCTGTCAGCACTCAGCATTTTGAACTTGAAGATGTTGTATTGAAGAAAGATAACAAGCATTGGTGAGCAATAAATTGAACAGCTCAGTATGAATTCATAGTTTACTTCTTTTGTTTTGCTCGTATATATATGTATCTAGGTTGTGTGTGTGTGTGTGTGGGGGGGGGGGGGGGGCTGGAATAAAGCAGCAGCACTTTTTAAAAGTTATTAACTGATTAATGTGGTCACTATTCACACACACGCACACATTGACACACACACACACACACATGCATAACATACTCCAGATCATTAATATAGCGAATTGCAGATATGTTATTTGAGTCATTTTGAAGACGTGCATTTGCACCAAATATCACAGTCTGAACTAGGTACAGGTACATGTATACACAATTGACATGACTAACTGTACAACAGTAACAACAGACTTGCAACCAGCATCACCAGCTTCTTTATCCTGGTTGCAGAGATGATTTTGCAAAGGAGTTGTATCAATGACGAGCGCTTGTCTCCTGCGTGTACATGTATGTACATTGCCTCCCGGCTTTCTTTGGATAATCTGCCTCTGTATTCATCCCCTATTCGCGCTGATAGAGCACACAAACGAAGACTCGTCAAGCTTAGCGCCACACACACACACACACACACACACACACACACACACACACACACACACACACACCACCCAAATAAAAGACATTTTGTATGATGTAACTAGCTTGTCAGCACGAGACACATGTTCTATTTCTTTGGACGTTGCTTTCATGGCACACGCTACGTTTCGCTTCTCAAGTTTCCAGCAGTTTTCAAATCCACCACAAAGTCTCCTTCAGGCGCTGTGTCTCTCTCCCAAGTCTTTGCTCTGTCTAGCGCGGTCTTTGTCTCTGAGCCGTCTTTGTCCACCTCAACGTCCTTTTCTATCGCGATGTCCCTAAGCATCTGTTTCAATGACGGGTCGTCCCCCTCTAACGCGTTGTCTCTCCCTGACGCACTGTTTCCTTCTGACGCATGGTCCTTCTCTGACGCATCGTCTCTTTCAAATGGCTCGTTCCTTGCCGACGCATCTCCTTCTAACACCAGACCGCCCACAATGCCTGTTGGATTGTTGTATTCAGCAGGTTCGTCGGCATTCTCTGGCGTAGTTTTACCTCCGTCTAACCCATCTGGTGGGCCCAACGTGAAATCTCTCACTGATTCCTCATCCTTTTCAGACACATTGTCCTGCATCATATCAGGGTAATCTGACGTCGTCAGCTCTGTGGACGTGGTTCCCGGTCGGTCTTTGAGCGGCTGGGACAGCAGAGGGGGAGGGGTTAAGGTCTGACCTCTGTTGAAGGACGCACGTGAGGGACCGTCCCTCCTTCCCTTATACAAGTCCTCGTCCGGAGGGACGAGCGACCCGGAGCTGCGTGGATTCTGGAAGTCGTCAGTGAGGTGGGCTGGGTTCACATACTGGAACTCCTGGTAGGAAGCGGCTCCTGGGAGTCCGCTCGTCCCGTCTGCTGGCTGTGGGGTTAGACAACAATGGTTGGTGTCGTTAGTTGAAGCCAAACTTAGCGCACAACTTTTAACAAAGTGTGTTGTTAGGTTGACAGGATTGTAAAAGAAGAGGATATACTTACTAACAACACACTATGAAATTCCTGTGGGAAAGGAGAGGAGTTTCATCACAAATTTCATTTCTTCTAGATCAATAAACACTCGTACTATCAACAATGGACAATAGCAAAAATGGCAACAACAACAACAACCAAAAAAAAGCAAACCCACAAAAAACCCAAAAACAAACAAACTAACAACAACTGTGAACTCCAAACACAACTTACATATATCCATCATGCAACCTCGGAAACAAAGGAAAAGCAGATAGAGATTATTTAATACAGTCAAAGTGAGGCAAGAGCCAGAGAAGGAACGCTGGCGGTTAGTGGTAACAAAATCATGGTGAACGAAAGGCAAACAGTAAACAAGTATGTAGGGACGTGACTAGCTTAGAGCGGATTAAAGAAATGACTAACTACAGATGGTTACGGACAAGACAGAGGTCAACGCTTATGAGAAGCGCAAGCCTAAAGGGTAGGAGTCACAGACTGTCTTTAGTACCCTCTAGTCCACACATGTGTACGTGAAATATGTTAGTCAGCAGCAAGATTTATAATAAATTATGTAATTACAGCTTGTTGCTGATTGGCTCGTTCCAGTGCCATCGTTCTCTCCTCCTCGCGCGCTTTTTGTATGGGCCTGATGACGAACAAGAAACCCATGATGATGGCGAACACTCCCATGAACAGACAGATCCCCCCAAACGTCATCACGTCCACGATGTAATTGTCCTCCCCGACGACGACCAGAGCGATGCCGAAGCCGATGAGTCCCAGACCCACAGCGGCCACAAAGATGATGGCGGACAACGTACCTTGACCACGTGACTTTGGCACAATGGAGAGATCACGTGTTGCTGCCACGAAACGTGTTGTATCGAACAGTTTCGGTCTGGGGCCTGTCTTGGCCTTTACACCCCCTCCTTGTGGAGCCGGCGGTGCTTTGGCCCCACTTGGAACCGCCGCTGTACTACCGGACTTTGGTAGGGGCGCCACTTTACCGCCTGGCATTTTGGACACTCAAACCGGCCCGAGGTAAACAAAATTAAAAAATATCCGTTTCCGAATACCCAAACGAAAACACTTCATACGTTACATTTTCAAGACACTGGTTACGTTGTGTATTCCTGTTGAAGATTTCGTGGAAGTAATCCTTTGCGAATGTGGGGTTGTTGTTCAAATATAATGCCCATTGACGCCATACTGTCTCACAGGGTTCACAAAATGACGCACTTTACAACACAGACGGCAACGTTATTGTTGCTGCCTCGCCAGATAACACCGACCCAACAGCGGGAGAATTCCTTGTCACTAAGGACACCATACTCGCACACACTCTATCAGCGGAACCACCGAGATGTGATCTGAAACGAGAGAAATGCGTTTTAAGAACCGTTGTGACGTCAGACAAACATCACGTAACTAGACTATCAGAACCTTCACTAAAATGAAAGTTATTGCAAACTGGAAGAACACTCAGCAACATGTATTACGCTGCAAGCATAGCATGTGTAAAAGCTGCTATGAGAACGTGTGCATTGGCTGGATGGTTGGTAGGTTGCTTGTGGATTCAAGTAACGTACTTTCCCGCCGTTGTCTACAAACACGAGGCAACGAGGCAAAAACTAGCGCAGATTATCGGCTCTCATCCGAGATTGGCACTCAGGTCCCGTGCATTGAAACGCCAACACTCTGCCGGTTAGACTGTCAGCGGCAGTTTGACTGACTTTATGTTAACTTCTGAATTCGATAACGCAGGAACTGGTTGGATAATGGCTGTTTTAATGGAGGGAGGGTTGTCTCAAACAGACATGCCTGCGACGCACAGGTACTTGAATAAATTTGGGATCTATTCCGGGTAGGGATAAAAGTGTCGTGACAGACTGGGCAAGCACGAATACAAATAAACCACTAATGAATTGGATTAATTATTCACACTCCAGGCAAAATCAGCGTGGTCAGAACCCATTAACGGCAGTACTGGATGCTGTATCGACAGTGGACATGCTTGCCTAAGGAGAAAGGACAATGGAAAAGCGCTATACTGGGCTGTGAACTATTTCTTCACGGAAGTTCGTGCACGAATCTGCTTTTAGCACGTTTCAGCTTCATGTGAAAATGTCGATTTCTTTGCTGAAACCGTGTGATAGCAGGCTGCACAAGGGGTCTCAGATTCTCGCCCATGTGTTCGATATAATTGATATGAAGCAAACAACCGTTCATTGACCGTTGGATGTTTCTGTATTCATAATGAAAGCTATCACACTAGCTACAGCAGCAGCGCCACCAAGACACACAGACACATGAGTTCACTGCCCCCCCCCCCCCAACAAAACAACAACAACAAAAAAACAACAACAAAAAACCCCACAATAACAACAACAAAAACAAACAACAACCAAAAAAGAAAACCCCACCAAAAACCAAAAACCAACCAAAAAACAACCAAAAAACCGCAAAAAACAACACCCCCCACCTCAAAACAACAAAAAATAACCACACACACACACACACACACACACACACACACACACACACACACACACACACACACACACACACACACACACATCCACATCCTCATACCAAACGATATCTAAAATACTGCGCTATCTAAAATACTGCAATATGTGGCTACATGGCCCAGTCGCATCCTCCATGTCTCTTTTCACAGCGAGTACCTATCAACAATTTCTACTGGAACTGTGTGCAAAATGCTCACCGACTGTTGGACTCGCGGAGCGGTAACTGATCGAGAGGTTATGCCAACAGCCGGTTCCAAAACATAGAGTTGATACGTACATGTACTACTACTCACGCGTCCTGAATTAGCTAACACTACTTACTCTGCAGGCGAGCCATAGTTCCATTTCATGTTTTGTGTTTTGATTGATTGGTTATATGTGAATGAAAGAAAGCAGACTTGCCGGTGTAAACATTTGAGTCCAAATCCACCATAGTAAGTAATGTTGCTCTCAAATACTCGTGAGTAGCTTATTGACCTGGGCGCTTTTGTTTGAACAATGTACAACCACAACTGTAAGCGTGCGTTCTACTGAATACCCGAGTAACTACGGGAGGTGAAAGCCTAAAAGAACGATATCGCTTTTGACTGGCGTTTGTGTTTCTAACAGTACTCAGTGGTTTGTGGCCCGTGTGACCTGGAACCAGTGTTCACTGCTCACACTACCAAGCAGCAATACTATAGGGAATAGTCAACACCTTTGTATTGCAACATCGTTGAATTTAGTCGTCACTTTGCCTCTAATACGCAGACTGACGACTGAGGCCAGTCACACAAACTAACACACTGCACTGATATATGAAGAACTGTGACTGCTAAACGTATGCAGAGGACATCTCTTATCACTGATCGATGATCATTGATGTATTCTGACTTGACTTGACTTGACCGACTACCTTTACTGTCCCTTACGGGAAATTCGGGATGCTTACCCCCGCCGTAGCGACCCAACATACCTAATTACCTATCCTGTTTTCAATTTTGTTTGGGGAGGAAAGCCGGATAACCCGGAGGGGAACCCCCGATGAACAGCCCGGCAGTCAGATTAACCCCCCCCCCCAAAAAAAAACAAAACAAAAAAAAAACAACAAAAAAACAACAACAACAAAAAAACAAACAAAAAAAACCCCCCAAAAACAGCAGCAACAACAACAACAACAAAAAAAACAACAACAAAAAACAAACCACCGGTATGACATATCACAAGCTCGACCTGGGCTCGAACCCACGTTTCATCGCCGTGACAGCGGTGACGGCCGTTCAGTAGCACAGAGGCTTAAGTCCGACGCGCTACCCACTACGTGTACTAGTATTAGACCACCGCTCACCCTGATGTCTGGGTAATCAATGTATTCCTTCAGCTGACCGTGCCACGCGACGTTATAGTCCTTATGACTGACATTTCTGCTGCATGGGTTAAAACACGATACTGGTCACACGAACCCGGCTGATGACCGCAATATTAGATTTACAACCATCTCACTTGACCTTATCAAAGCCTTCATGGCGCTAGAACAAACAAGGTTATCGGCATATAATGGCTTTGTCCACACGCACTTCAAACAACACGCCAAAAGATCGAGGTATTCACTCAATCACTCCGTCATATTTAAAAGAACATTTTTGGGTTTGGGGTGGGGGTAGGGTAGAGTAGAGTGGTGTAATGTAGGGTAGGGGTATGGGTATGGGTGGGAGGGGAGGGGAGGGGAGGGGAGGGGGGGGGGGGCCTCAAGCACGGGCTAGCAAAGCTTTAATATCTTACTCTGTCTGTATCATTCATTGTCTGTGCCATTTCAGTATATTTCTCTAGGTCTAGAATTACCAACCTGGATTATAACAATTATTTCACCTGGCAGCACTGTGTATAATGATAAACAGTACCGTCTCAACTAGAAGTGATGTATAATACAGAGGTAAACAGTAAGAAACATAACGTCTAACCGTAAGGTCCTGTCGATATAATTTTGATTGTTTTGTAAACATGGTTATATCGTGCCTTCAAGGTATGAACAAACACGAAAATGTGTGTACATGTAGTTAAAAGCCGAGAGCTGTATGTAATCAATAGCAGACCACGGCCACCGCTTAAAGCTTACTCGTTGTGAATGTGTACCTGAGAAAGACCTCCGTGTCCTGGCCTACTGACTTATTCATCATACTGACTATGCCAATTCAATTCCCAATTGCAATGTCCATTCAACATAATTATAGTGCACAGCCCTGGGGCTTCCACATGAAAACTCACAGCAAAAACAAACCTTACCTGTACAGACTTGCAGCTACACACAGCCGACGTTTTCACAACAAACACACACGTACAATCCTTTCGACAGCGCCTCAATCGATCAGTTCTGTTGGTCACTGAACACAGCACCGGTCACTTGCCTACGCGTGTACTCTACCCCTGCTGCTACATGTTTACCCTGTGCAGACCGCTGAAAACGCAAATTTCCCAACTCAGTCTTGGTCCTGTCTATTCCTTGTGGTTGTCGTAGTCAACAGCTTGCTCTCTACGCATTTTGACAGCTCAACCGTGACGGCTGACTGGACTGATCAGTATTTCACGTCTGCGCCGTACCAATATCGGTTCTAGTTGGTCGTCCAAACACATGCAAACACGGCGTGTGACGTCAGGCTTGAGTGTCAAATGTCGCCGTGTAGTGTGTGCGGCGATCCACCCGGCCCGGCTGTTACGGGTATTTTGAGTGGCTTGAGCAAGGCTGTCCTAAGCGAAGCAACAACTGGCGTTACACGGCGCGTCACCGTGACGGGCTACGAAATGCGTGTTATGATTATCGTTTGCAGCAAGTACCGAGGTGTATTTAACACTGTGTGTGTGTGTGTGTGTGCCGGTGTGAGAGAGAGAGAGAGAGAGAGAGAGAGAAAGAGAGAGAGAGAGGAGGTGTTTGTGCGTGTGTGTATCTGTTTTATCTGTCTTGTGTTTGTTTTGTGTCTTTTGTCTGCTTTTTACTTTGCTCACACAAACATATATATCTTTATGTCAAGCGCCTAGAGCTTATAATCAGGTTAGGCGCTATATAAACAATAATTATTATTATAATTACACGCTGCCTGCCTACGGCGAGAACTTTGCTCTGTAGTGTCACTGATCCCGTCAGCGTAACATGACGGGGCCGCTTTGCAAATGAGGCGAACCGTTCGTTACACGCAGACTAACGCCGCCAGGAAAAATCAATGACCTTTCATGCTGCCCTTGTTTCAGAAAATCATACCATGCGTTGAAATGTCACACTGAATAGATAACCATGAGGAATAACTCTACACAATAGTCACGCATGATTGATCAGACACGTGTTGAGATAACATGTCATCGGATTTAAACTAGACGTATAGCATCATCGACAACAGAGCTGACAGAGTGTAAACAGGCTTCACGCTGGTTGCGAAAGTGGCCGGCCCGGGCCGGGCACAAACTTTTGATCACCATTGGCAACGGGTAAATAATTTTCAGTCCCTGAGGTGGCGCTTTCATCGATACTCCGAGTGCTCTTGGTGGTATCTTCTGTGTAGTTGCTGAAAAGGCTTCACTGCCGTAGGCTGTTTTTCATGGGTGCACACAGTGGCTTGCGCGAAATGGGACGGAGCATAGTCGCTTATTCACTTACACAGCGACTTGTGTAGCACTCACGCACGCACTGTGAAACATAATCAGTAATTGCGGAACGCTAATGGTGTAGATGCACCCAGACCGGCTAGACTAAATGAGAATAGACATGTTACTTCTGTGCTGAAGGTGCAACATCTCCGTGCAAGTCTTCTCATCAGTCAGTATACACGGGTTGCAGTCTGTATTATTCTGCTTATCTGTGTCTATCAAGTGTGTGTGTGTGTGTGTGTGTGTGTGTGAGAGAGAGAGAGAGAGAGAGAGAGTGAGAGAGAGAGAGAGAGAGAGAGTGGGTGGGTGGGGGCCGGCCGGGCGGGGGCGTCCTTCAGTTTCCACCACACTGATATGGGTGATATCAAAGACGGAACAACGATGAAAAAGCCAGCACAAATGTTTGGCACCAGCCGGGATACCAACTCACGACCCGAGCATTAGAAGTATCCCCGTGAGAGAGAGAGAGAGAGAGAGAGAGAGAGAGAGAGAGAGGCGGGGAGGGAGTAAGGGGAGAGTATTTCACTCATGCCAGAACATTTTCCATATGCACAGTAGTTCAGTCCCCTGAACTGGAGTGTGCACGGGTTAACTTGTAATGCTTTACGATACTAGTCTAGTACTAGTTACGCTAATGATTATTTCCAATCACCAGACATGTTTACCAGTCAACCAACGACATACAAATCAAAAGAATCGCTGAATTAATTCATTACAAGATTTATTGCACACGAATTTAGAAATCAGGTCGACGTAGACATACGAGTAAATTCTGTACATGCCAAACTACTATGAAACAGAAGCCCTGTACAACAAAGAAAATGAACAATATCACTGTTTGTGTGCTCTTGTATTCTACTTTGTCCAGCACATTTATCACAATGCGTTTGACTCTACATGTACACGATGAAACGTTCCGAATAGACATGATCTATGATACAGAGATACTGAGTGATACTGAGTCGGAGTGATTTGGTAAAACTGCCATGCAAGCAGCATGTATCTTACGGCGTCTGCCACAGTGTTAACACTGTTAACAATTGATTCATGACAGTACCTGAAACACCATTCATCTTTTTTTTTCACATCAGGCGTCTAAATACCGAAGAGTGTCAGGTAACACGTAATCTCAACCTATAACTTGACAGGAAAAACACTGGACTCAGAAAACAAAACCAACCAGACACGTAACCAGCCAGCCAACCAACCAACCAACCAACCATTGAACCAGCCAGGCAACCAGCCTACCAACCAACCGACAAACATACGAATTTAACAGAAAACAGCTGCACAAAGACGCTTGTCGTGACAATCATCAACGATATCTGGAAGATGAGGATAAGAGATTTACAATACACCAAAAAAAAAATAAAAAAAAATCGTGTATCCTTGTGGGAGGTTTAAGTCTTCCACAAACAAGTCAGGTCTTTGGTGAATATCGTTGTCTCCGTATCAGGAACTGGAGAACTACTGAAACGTACAGTATTCTTAAAAGTGCTATTATACATGTCTTTGGTCAAAATCATTGATTGTAGTCGTTTCGCCATTTTGAACACACACACACACAGACACACGCACACAGACACACAGACACACACACACACACACACACACACACACACACACACACAAACACACACACATCAAACACTGATCGTGTGCATCGCCACTGCTGACAATGACAACAAAACCGTTTACTCTCTCCTGGGATAAAACTAAGTTCAACCCGACAAATATGAGATCGGAAGACTAGGATCGCCACAACAAGAAAATCTGTATAAGTCAAGAGATGGCAGTACAGTTCACTTCAGTTCAGATCAAGATGGCGTCTGCGCTCAAAATGCAATACGCGTTCTACCCCTCTCTCAGAAGTCTTCCCAATGTCTTTCGGACGCCTTCTGCAGCAATAGAACTGGAAAACAGCGTCATTTGACAGAAGTTCGACACGCAGTGGCTGGCGGTAAAGCCCAGGTCTTGCTGAGGATCACAGTCCACAGACAGTTCACTACTACGGGGATACTGTGGAAATTTTGTGTAGTCACCCAGTCAGTCTCAGAATAATTCACACAGTCACACTGACACTAGATATCAGGTGCAACACGCGTCCGTGTTACGCGCACGCAGAACATGAAACGGTTTTGAAAAACCTCTGACACTGAAACTCCTCCAGTTTTACGAACACTCAAGTCTCAAATCACTAACGCCATTCACTCATTACTACAGGGATCGTTACAAACACGACTGAATGTCTTCCTGTCAGTTGTACGAGTCACAATAGCAAAGACTTCTCTGAGCAGCCCGTGTTTTGCCAAACTGCCATTATGGCGTCACAAATATGCTTGCGTCACTACACGTGACGCGTCAGGCGTGCGAGGACATGTGACGCGTGAGATGATGCCGCTCTCGGAAAGTCTCGTTACAGATGTTACACTTGAGCTTCTCCTCCCGCTTGCGCTTCATGGGGTCAAACTCGCGCTTGTGGTGGGAGCGCATGTGGTAGACGAGGTCAGAGGTCATGCGGAAGGTGGCGTTACATTTGGCGCACCAGTTCTGGGACAGGTTCATGGCGGACAGCGGGGCGGACATGAGGGTGGGGCTGGTGCTCTGCAGGATCTTCTCCACCATGGGGTTGTTGGTCTTCATGAAGGGGACGGGACCCAGACCGGCCGCCTGCCGCTCCCCGCTCGTCAGGAACATACCCGGCTTGAGCGGGAACCCGGGCGGTCCGTGCGGCGTGTCACCGTTACGGATGTTAGCGAAACTCTCAGTCAGCGGCCCGACAGACGGGATGGTGGCTCGGCACATCTCCAGCAGCCCGGGTGGAATCTGATCAGCCGCGGCGAACGCCGGGTGATGGGCGTTAACCGGGTGCATGTGGCCGGAACCCGGCCCGCCGGCCAGTCCCAGCGGTGGAGGAACCATGGGCAGACGCGGCATATACAGACCCATCAGTGACCCGGGCATGGCGGGCAAGCCAGCGGCGGATGTTGGCGGGCCGGGCAACCGTGACATGCTGGTGATGGGCGGGGCGGGGCCTGGCGGAGCGCGGGAGACCGACATTGACATGGACATGGAGACAGCGCCGCCTACAGGACTGAGAGTCAGCTTGTCGTCACCGCCAGCCCGGGACGACCCCTCGCTACTCGACCTCTCCACTTCCGGCGACGCAGACCGCTCCACTTTCCGGAACGCGCTAGCGATGTCGCCATGGTCGTCCTTGGTTACCAGAGCAGGCGGCGATTTCCGTGGAGACCTGTCCAGAGCGGATACGTGTCTGCTATGGTCGTCCTTCGCCGGGGAGAGTCGTTCGGCTTTCGGCTCCGACACTCGCTGGAGTTTTGGCGATAGTGACTGTCGCAAGGGACTGACCTCACCGTGAGCTCTCTTCATCCCGGTCAGTGGCGGCGACCCCCTCGTCCTGTTTGAGTAGGGAGTGAACTGTCCACCAGGGCTTCTCTCTCTCGGACTGCCTGTCGTGTGGTGCCGCGTGTCCGTGGATGACCGGATCTTGGTGAGGTCAGAAGCTGCTGCTGGAGGTTTCAGTGACTGTCGTGACGCCACGTTCTCGTTGGTGCCGTTCTTCCGGTCGGCAGCGAAAGGTCTGTTGGGGCTGAGTTCACTGAGGGTGTAACTACACTTGAACTTGATGTGCGCGCGCAGCGGGTAGGGGTAGTCGAACGTGTCGCCACAACGTGGACAGATGAACAGTTCTCCTTCTGCACACAAAACAAGTGAAAAACTTCAAACTTCAAGATAACATAATTTCATGTTGAAACATAATTTCATTTCACAAATGTTTGTGCACACACAAAAGCAATCCAAGTCGAGGCAAAAGGCCTGTGTATCTGCTGGCATCCACAGAGTACACATTTAGGCGAGTACAGACAGAGTACAATGTAACAATTGTTCATATCTAACACATTCAGAGCTAGCCGATGTACTCGGCTTCGCCCAGAATGACGATGTGACCTGTGTAGTGAGTACTTTCTGGTCTCCCTGTTTGGCGAGAACTTGTTTGACAACTGACTCTCAGGCAAATTGAGTGCTTCTAAATTGTACTCTGTAAATAATTTTCCTTTGCTACAGCTGGTGGAATAATATCCTGGTGGCCAAACATTAATTCCCCCTACCCCCCCCCCCCCCCAAAAAAAAAGAAGAAGAAAAATAAGAAGGAAAAATACAATTTCAAACAACAAAACAACAGCAAAACAACAAACGCCTCAAAACCCCCAAACAACCGACACAAATTGCAGCACAACCAACCAACCATACGCCTGACCGGGCATCCATCACACATGAAGAAAAGTAGAAAACGCACTTGATTTCACAAGTTGCAATTTCAAATTCAGATT
This sequence comes from Batillaria attramentaria, assembly GCA_018292915.2. Lineage (NCBI taxonomy): Eukaryota > Metazoa > Mollusca > Gastropoda > Batillariidae > Batillaria > Batillaria attramentaria. The sequence continues at coordinate 640,864 of JACVVK020000341.1, read as the reverse complement.
TGAATTTAAAACATACGTTATAAACACCTAAAACCATCAACAAAAACCCCACACGGTCCTCATGAAATCCGTGACTTACCCGAGACCGGGGTTCGCGGTAGCTCAGGGATGTGGAGGAGCTGAGCGAAGTCCTTGCTGTACCAGACAAGCAGCTCTTCCCCTGTCCTGATGATTCGCAGAGACCGGAAGTACACCTGTCCCGCCTTCACATACGCCTCCATGTTCTGCTCGTCTGGGTCACGTGCCGGCTGGATGTAGGGCAACCAATCAACAGCCCTCAGCCCCTCCCGCCTCTCCCCAGGGTCCATCTGCACACAGACGTTAGTTATACAGTGTTAGAATACTTTGATGAGACAGATACATGTAACTTTATTGGCCAGAAAAGGAAGTCTGTCATATCAGTGTCAGTGAGATCATACAAGGAGTGCTGGCTTATAAAATCTTTCTCTCGGAATTCGGATTCGTCGCTCCATAAAACATAAATACAAGTAAACGTCACACAATGTCACCTCTGCAAGAAACGGCTGTGAGAATCTTGTTTTGTTGACGTCATGGTTATTATGACGACATTATGATGTCATAGTTGGCCCTGAGACCTGTCAGATTTTAGGCGTGTAAAACAGGACGTTTTAGTCAAGAAAAGTTTCGCTCTTGCATAAAAAGGTAAATCTACAACGGCCCTGATGAGTCAAAGTTGTTCTGCCCTCGCGTATTGAACATTTGGCAATCAAATCGTACGTACCTTGAGAACAATGCCTTCTGGGCGTTTGTCATTGGTCAGCATGCCGATGAGGTAGGCGGGGTCAGCAGGAGTGACGTGTGAGGGAAAAGGTCCAAAGATCTGTCCGTAGTCAATGTCAGTCACTGTGATCACGCCCATGTTTCCGCTAACTCCGGTTTCTGTGAAAAAAGAAACAGAAAATAATGTTACTGTTGTGCGACCATGTAACGTTAGTTACACGTGGTTCTATGGCGGCAAAGGTGTACCATACGTGAGATTTTCAAAGTCCGTCTATTTCTTTATATACCTTTCCAGTTCTGTATCAAACGTTTCCGGTCTTGTCTCAGACTCATTCGGAAACAATAACAGAGACACTGCCAAGAAGCTAAGAGAGCAGGGCATTTTTCAGTTTCCACTTATCATAAACAATGGCTGTTTGTCAACCACTGCGTAACAGTCATCACCACGAGTCGGGAGAAGACAGGTAACATTTAGATCCAAAATTTTTTTTTCCCCTGAATTAAAGAGATCATGAAAGAGCTAACTGTTCCAGCTACCAGTTGCCTTCATCTTGAAATTTCGAGAATATCCCCTCGCCCAGCGATCTGCTGGTGTGTAGAGTGTGTAGACAGCTGTCGATGGAGCAGCTTGACTGTCAGACAGACAGGGATAAACTGCCTCCTGGCGGACAGTACCTCGCCGCTTCACCAGGCCCTCCGCGCTAAGAGTGGCCGGGTCTAAACGAAGTAATTTCGGAGCTTGTGTGACTACAGATTCGTCGCCAAATTCAATCCGCCATCCCAATCCCGGTCGCGTCAGAGGAAAGCCGGCCACTTAGCGGCGAGGGGAGGGGTCACGGGACCAGATAATCTCTTCTAACGAGAATATGTTTTGCGGGGTCGAGTCCGATTTGGCGCTTTCTAGAATGGACTGGCGGACAGCGGGGCAGACAGACGGAGACTGTTTCAAGCGGTAATGGACCAAATTCAATCCTCACCACTCTCTTGTTCGAACACCAGATTGAATCCTTTGGGCAGGGAGTTGTTGTGGGCCCTCCCTGGACTGTCTACGGCAGTAATCCTGTAATCCTGCAGGCGTCTATTGAAATCCTAGCGCAGTCTATTCAAGGGAGAAAACCTCTTTAGGGTGCCGTGCAGAATGTGTTAATTAAAGCAGCGATTGTTCATATGGATTTGATTGGGAACCTGCTTACCGCGTCCAGCAGAGAGTTGTCTGCCCCAAACCTGATTACGCAGCTAGCTCTCGTGTAGAGGAGGAAGGATCAGGTGCCCCTCTTCACGATTAATTGCCTTTAATTCTGCACGCGCACCTCACGCGCGCGACCCGCCAGATTGTTCCTGTGACGCCGGCAGGGTGATTGTGGGGTTTGCCAGGACTCATCTTTTCTCTCAGCGACTAACATTGCCACTATTCAGGATGAATGCGTGGTGGACTTCTCTGGGTGTCTTGCTTGAGACATCCACCTGATTGTTATCACCTCCGCGATGGAAGTTAACCTCAGGCTAGGGGTCATGGTAATGACTCACTGAAACTCCCTATCTCGAGACCTACCTTGACCTCTTCGTCTTGCAAATTGCACCGGAAAGAAAGGACCAGGAGAAGTAAGCATGAATGTGCCGTTTTATCGGCATGCTGATGCATCTGAAAAACTGAGCGGCTTGACTGATATTCCGGGATTCAGTTGCAGACAATCCCGATCATCCTACCAGGATCCTGGTTTTTGTCCTGACGACAAGACACAGCCGTAAATCCATTACGGAGCCAGGATTTAGATCTGTGCTGCTGCTGCCTCTTGAAAACCGAACGCCTCCTGTCTTACGTAACCCGGGCAGAACACCGGGTTTTCAGGGGAAAAATGGACAGCAATTTATCAGAGAGGTGCACCCAACACTTTGACACTGGACACACGTGCAGCAGGACTCCGGCACCGAGTCCAGCAGTCGATAGAGCTCGCCAGTATCGACACTTCCAGTGAAGCCATCATACTAAAATGGCGACAATCGTGTCAATTCCCGCGCCAAATTGCGCGATACGTAGAACAGAACCCTAGCACGAGCCGCTCACTGCTTCCCCCTGGAGGGAGACAACTGCAGAAGAAGAGGAGTTAGCGGACTTGGGGCGGCGTGAGTGTGGTATTAGCGGTGAAATGTTGAAAGAATTAGTCTCGATCTGTAGCCAGTCAGAGCCTAATTTGCCAGCACTGTTCGGTTCACCAGGGAGACGGGCCCCCCAAAAGTAGGATGGAGTCTGCTACAAGATGTTCTTTAAACAGGTAAGTATATTCTTGTCACATTATCAATAAACACCAAGCTTCAGCAGATCAAGCGGGTTCTTCAAGGATGACCGAGAAGAAGAAGAAGAAGAAGAAACTGTCTTTCAAGAGCCGGCTTAACGAATGGTTTCAAGATGATAAACAAGCTTGTGGCTTCTTTACTTTGCTTTCTCTTGGTTTTCCCTTCAGAGGAAAGCTGGCTTCGGGACGGGTCTGGAGATTAGACGGACAAAACTAACCTCAGGATTGGCTTTCTTACGGATACAAACTTCGTCACGCGGGCTTCCAGGACAAGTGCCTTCCGGGAAGACTTAGAAAACATTAAGACAGACCACAACTTGACAAAACCAAACGAGGTCAAGACAGACCGTCATACGAGAAAAACAGAAAGGACAAATCACGTCAAAGCAAGGCAATGGAACGACAATGGGCGATGATTTTGTCTCATTCCACAAACGACTTGTGAGCATGTGATGATGTGAGATGCAACAGACATACGCGGACAGCGGTATCACTACGATCAGCATGAAGAGTAAATCGATATAAAGCCAGACTTACTTCACTGAAAACGGTTGTTCAAAGATGACACCAAATAATGTTCGTACAAACTGCCGCAACCCTTTAAGGACAGCTCGGAGAACACACACACCAAATATACCTCCACCGCTCCCCCCCCCAAAAAAAAAAACAAACAAAAAAAACCAAAAAAAAACCCAAAAAAACAAAACAAAAACAAAACAAAACAAAACAAACCAAATACCCCAAAACAAACAAACAAACAAACAAAAAAACAAACTAAACTAAACTAAACACCCCCCCCCCAAACAACAACAACAACAACAAATAAAAACAAAAACAAAAACAAACAACCCCCCCCCCCCCAAACCAAACCAAACATATCTAGTGAAAGAAAAACCCTACCCCCAAAAACAACCCAATTCCAAAACAAAAACAAAAACTTGAGGACGTCACGACGAAGGATCAAAAAAGGTAAACGAATCCAACACTGCCTAAGATTCGCCTGGAGATAGTCGCTTCTTGCTTTCTGGGCGTTAAAAACCAATATTCCCTCCTCCCCTCTAACCGGATTAGCTGACTATACGAGTAAGGACGTAATTACGGGTCGGAACGCGGCTCCAAACCTTCTAAAGATCGCCCGCACCACCCAGAAAGGGCATCTTGGTCATGTCAGAGTGTGTAATTCCGGGTCCAAGAACGGCGTCCAATCCAGATAAGCGAAATTAATGTCAGGCAGATGTCTTCAGAGTGCGGCCTGCGCGGGGTAATTGTCTCCCCTGCAAAAAGCAGCGACCCCGCCTTCCGGACGGAAAAATCAAATACCCATATTTTTTTTTTTTCAATCTTTACTGGGACCTGCCTCCACGAAGACCGAAGGCTAGAAATCGGCCCTGATAGCTCAAGGGTTGTGTGCATTATGTGTGAGTCTGTCGGTGTAACATTATTCTATCAAGTGCATGCACAATGTGAGGGCCTTGTCACATTTCGTGCCAAACTAAACTTGAACTGAATTCTACTGACCTCAAAACCCAAGAACGGCTATGCCCTTAAAAACAGACAAGGCCTCGCCAAAAAAAAAAAAAAAAAAAAGGAAAAAAGAAGAAAAAAAAAAGGTTCTGGGTCGTTTGATCTACATTTGTTTTAATGGCGGTTCCGTGAGTCCTGTTCACCATATCTGTCTGTCTGTCTGTCTGTCTGTCCTTTGCCAACCGAACTTAACTTTTGAAACAGTTTTGCTCGTGAGTGCGCCTGTACGCTCGAAATACTCTATCTTGATGATTAGTACAGCTCTTAATGCCATACAATGTTGTCTACACTTTCGAACGGTCGAACATTCAAATCAGTCGTGCGACTGTTGTTACACAGAATACTCGAGCGCCCGGTATGGTCGCCGCGTCATCAAATGCTTCTGTTGGCTCAGTGCCAGCATTAGAGACGCTGTCACTGTCCAGGTGTCCAAGTAGTGTGGTGATAGATACCACGAAAACAGCACAGGGCGATCCGTGAGCATAAAAATAGTAGCATTCGGGCCGATCGTCGGGGGTTCTCTCCGGGTACTCCGGCTTCCTCCCCCCTCTGCTTTGGAAATGTTCAGCCCACCAAATTAGAAAAATAAATGCAATTCTAAATTCCGAAATTTAAATAGCTGAGCTGACCCTTCGCACCAAGTGATTGTAATGTGTTTATGTCCAGTGTGTGAGAGAATGCGTGTGATTCACGTGAGCGTGCGTGTTGGGTTCAGTACGCGGCGCTTTGAGCCGATTCATGAAATTGGGTAAAGCGCCTATACAATACTCATTATTATTATTATTATTATTATCATAATTAGCATTAGTATCTGTACAAACAAAGTATATAGCTAGCTGCACGTCCAAGCATAGTGTGTGTGTGTAAAGTTTGTGTTATGTACAATTATATGGATGTAATTTAGAAACCTGAAGGTAGGTTTTTTCCTAACAATATGAACCCCCCCCCCCCCCCCAAAAAAAAAAGGAGAAATGCTCCCTCAGCCACAAACAAAATAACAAGAAGGGGGTGGGGATGGTTTTCGTGGCGTCCACTTGACGCTATCCTGCTTGTAACTCTGACGTATTTCCACACCGAACTGTCCATAACCAGAATGAGAGGGAGCGAGATACGGAGGGAAAGGAAGGAAAAAACGAAAGAAAGGGGGGAAGAAAGGCCAAAAAAAAAAAAAAAAAAGAAAAGAAAAAAGTGAACGACGATTCAATCAGGCGACAAACAACATGTCACGTAGCATGATGCAATCACCAGATCACGGGCTACTTCTCCCCCCCCCCTCCCGTCCCCCCATAACCCTTCCCCCTCCTTCCCCACCTCTCTTTCTGCCATCTTTTTCTTGCCGCGCCCCTCATCACAATCATGGACCGGGCCGCGGATCGGCTCTTGGCGGAACTCTCTAATACTCCATGATTTGTTGGCCGCAGTCCGAGATGATTTACACAGTCTCGCCCAAGTTTTCTCGTCTTGAGATCGACGTCATTTGAGGAAAGTTTTTGGTTTATTTCACCGGGGAGTGATTGAATGTAAAATTGTTATTTCTCCTTCAAAGTCAACTGGACACAAAAACTGCCAGCATGCTAACTTATATTACTTGGCGGGAAATTGTTTAGTATTGTACCAAATTATGTACCAGCGGCTTGTTTGCGTCCATTGAAAACTGTCCGGTTAGAAACTGGAGGTGAACTGTGTAGTGCGGAGACTTAATCACTTTAGTCACAGATCCATGAGCATGACGTCACTTACAGACAGTTTCACTTGAAAAGTTAACCTTTCGTGTTTTGTTGGTCCTCCATTCCAAAAGCTTATGTGGTATAAGTTCAATATCCAAAGCGTCTCATGTAGAAGGCGGATGGGGGCTGGGTGAGGGGGGAGGCGCTGGGGGGGGGGGGGGGGCTGGGGTGGATATCGGAAAGGAGAGGAAAGTAAGTTTTGCTCAAAAAGTTTTCCTTTTGTACTTGTGTTCTCCACTGGCAAAATTTTTGTCAGGTCTAAGTTAAATGCCCGAAGTATCAAAATGAAGAGAGAGAGAGAGAGAGAGAGAGAGAGAGAAGAAGAAGAAGAAGAAGAAGAAGAAAAGTTACAACAAAACAAAACAAAACCGAAAAAAAAAAAGGAAAATCAAACGCACAGAGAGAGACACCGCCCGGTTGGCCGACCAGGACACTCACGTACCGACTGCACCACTGCTAAGCTCCCGGCGTGACCCGAGCTTGTGCGAGATGAGGAGCGGGACAGAGGGAGGAAGCGACTCACGCACCAGCATGTGGCTTTCTCCATCCACCAGCAGCTCATTGCGTGAGGGGAGATTCCCTGATAATGGCGTCAGCCCGTCCAGCCCGCGGTGTCACGATGATGTAAGGCTTAAGGCCAAATGACAAAAAGCGGCCGGGGAAACGCATTGACCAAGATGAAATGTACGCAGTATGCTGGCACGGCTCCTTAAGAGATATTATTGCTGGATGCAGGGTGGGGAGGGGATGAGGGAGGGGGAGAGAGACCGAGAAATTGGGGGAAGAGGACATGGGGATGGGTGGTTTCAGGGCAGACAGGGGTCACGTTTTGTAAATTGCATTTCCCTCTCGATTTTGGCCCAATAGAAAGGACATTTTTGTCATTGTGTCAAAACGCGAAATATGAATTTATAGTAGTCAGAAATTGGTTCACTAGGGAAAACACACAGCGCTTGCTGGGATCACACTATACCAGAAGGTGCTGGAATCCACTTGACTTCACAGACAAGCAGTCACTGCTGGGGTACTGTGATACAGATTGCCGCAGATTTTTCATTTCACCATTTGCATTAGTTCCAGTCTGGTTCGTCTGAATGCAGCTTCGATAGTCTTTTGTTTGTTAACCACAGACTAGTCTGAAGGTGGGCCGATTCATCTGACTCAGGAGGCCTGACTCAGATTCCTACATTCACAGATGCTGTTTGGAGCATTGTGGGGGCGGCGGGGATTTTGACTGTGTGTCGATTGGGTGACAACTTGGGTTGGAACAAAAGGTGTGACAACTATAGAATCATACCGTGACACTGCAACCGTTAGAAATCCCGAAAGAAGTCGCTGTACGCTTTCTGTGTCGTCCGACAGGTCCGCAAAGACCGAAGCTATAGGTATGGTAAATCCGAAACAACGAAAGGGGACTGTACTGTTTACAGATGGCGGCTGGTACAAATTTTCAACGCAAGATCGTAAATCAACGCTTGAAACACTCATCTACCCGCGCGTAAACAAGTTTTTAACAGTAAGATTTTCAGGTTCTTCTTCGTTTCAGTTTTGCTTTGTTGTTCTGTGCTGCACGAACCTGTATGCGCCATGGACAGAAGAATTCCAACCGTGCTTTCCAAATAGTGTGCTACAAATACAAATACTCGTCTGTAGAGTTTATAGTATACGGACTAGTCTCGAGGTAACATGTTTCTGTCGGGGTGAGGATGCAAGCAGATTATTAAATAAATAAATAAATGGCGCATGAGCATTGTCATGGAGGCAACGATGGTCACCACTATCATTTTTTTTTTGAAAAGAAGACAAGGGCAAATAACTAGCCAGAAGACAGGACGAGTTTTGTGACCCTGGCATATCGATCTGAAACCATACTCGGTGCGATTCAAAGTAAAATATATTTTTACTTCCTGTTCAGTTCAGTAACAAAAATCCTAAAATAAAGTCAAAGAAAAAGAAATAAGTAACTATACCATATATGTATCCATGCACACCAAAGACCGGGCCACAGAGCAGAATTACTATGATATACAACTTATGAGAGAACTCGTGTTTAAACAGAACCTGAGTATGGAGACCTCACACTCAGTCGTAAGACGGAAGACAGGTAACTAAAGTGTTTCAATCCCCAGAGAAGCAGGAATCCGCAAAAACAACACGTAGCTTGCCGTTAGCGGCGGCACTAGAGACGGAGTAGGGGCATCGGGTGATGTGACAGAACCCATTGGTGACGCGCTCGAGGACAGACAGAAGCCATTGGCGAGGGTTGGGAAGACATTTAGAGTCTGCTGGCCGCGGCTCATCCGGCCCTCGACAATCGCGCCGCTCGGTGAGGTGGGCTCCGCTGATTACAACTCGCGTCCCTGGGGGATGGAGCAGCACGGAGAGAGAGACGCAGGGAGCGGCGATTGTTCCACCAAACGCATATGTCTCCTTCAAAGGCAGATGAGGCCTAATTGGGCGGCGCGAGTGGGCCGTGCTGGTGACGAGAAATCCGGGGCCAGTGTCTGGGGGAGGACATGATGCAGAGGTTTGTTGCACGACTCTCGGACACGTCACGTGTCGCTCTGTACACGTTGCGGGCACCACCGGAAGTCAGCTGGCCGTTTAATGCCTTGGGCGTGAGTTCGATTCCCGGACTGAGAGCAAACAAATTTGTACTGTTTTTTGTTTGTTTGTTTGGTTGGTTTCGTTATCCCCTTTTCGGTGTCCACTTCCGCGATGGAAAAGGATTGTTAAACCAGTCAAGTGTGCACACAGCTGGGGGACTTTGAGATCCCTCCCTCCTCCCCCCAAAAAAACAAAACAAAAACAAAACAACAACAACAACAACAACAACAAAAACCAACAACAACAACAACAACAACAACAACAAAACCCCGTTTCTTCACTGTGGTAGACCCCGTGTTGAGTGACAGACGATGACGGACAATCAGTAATGCACTGACTGACAGTACCGACCAAACGACAGCTAAATGGGCATGTGTAGATTGTCGAGAGAAGGAGAACCCACGTCACGTTGTACTAAGACGCACGAATGTTAAGTCTGCAAAGGTACGGTTCGTTTAGAGTGCGTAATATGTTAACAGTTGTCAACGCCCGTCATTCACTGTGCGTGTTGTCCACTAAATGTCAAACATTCCAGAAATGGTCTACAGTTTTACAGTAGGCTTGAAAATAATAATAATAATAATAATAATAAAATCGGCGTATCTCTGTATCATGGAGCAAACTATAAACACTGAATCCACGACCATAACCTTAACTGTGTTTTCTCGGAAAATAGAGTTCTTTTGGGTTCAAGATTCAAGGTATCTTACCGTCCACATGAAGAAACCTGTCTTTCGGCTTCGGGATTTTACAGATAAGATTGAAAACTTGTGAAAAGTGTGGATGTACGATGGAGACACACCACTGTCTCAGACAGCCTGAAAATTCCTGAAGACGTTTGCAGAGGCACTTGTGACGGAAGTGACTAAAACTACCTTCATTGCTGGAGAGTGTTTAAGTCAGGTGGCGGTATCCTGTGATTGCCTGGCGGCCCCAAATTAAGGGCGACTGTGTCGCCAATAATTTCATCAACTTGCTGCAGGTCCCGCCATTTTATGGGCCCTAATTCCATTTCCCGCCAACATGGGACTTTAATGGAGAAACATTTGTTGTTAAGACAATATGTTCTCCAAGAGGCCAGAATTTATTGCCACTGTAGAAGGTCGCCCTGCCTCTCCTCCCCGCCGACTAATCTCACCGCGGAAAACTCCGCGTCGCTTGCGAAGGTCCCCTAATAGATCTTTCAGGCAAAATTGATTTCAGGGAACTCTCAAACACATACAATCATTCGCAAGGAAGTCCCAAACACATACAATCAGGGGGAAATCCGAGCAGCCCCTGAGATTCCCGGTCTCGGGAGATTTACAGGGCGCGAAAATTGATTCGCAAATAATCGCCAGCGACTCTTGTCCAGGGCGAGCGATGGGAGGCTGGGGTCCGGGGGTCGGGGTCCAGGGGTCGGGCCACTCTGTCGTAAGTTGGCAACCGACTGTCAGCGGCGAGTGAGCGTCAGTGTGTTGGGAGAGGACTGGAGTGACTGAAGTCAGCTCGTTCCATATGCACATCAGGGTCCTCCTGACTTGGGCAAGTTCCATCTCGTGTACAAACTCCTCTAAACCTTCCACGAGGGTGATTACAGGTCAACTTCGGTATGGTAAGCAAGAGCTTCATTTTGGGACAACTTTATGCAAGATCCTTAGACCAAGAGCAAAAGAAAACCAGTAAATTTAGCAACCAACCAACCTTCACTCCAACATCATTATACGGCTGGCATACCTCTGTGTGTGTGTGTGTGTGTGTGTGTGTGTGTGTGTGTGTGTGTGTGTGTGTGTAGCGGGGGGGGGGGGGGGCTGTCTTGAAGGAGCCCCTGGGGGGGGGGGGGGGGCAGAGTTCGCGAATGTCTACCCTTGGTAGCAGAACGGTCCTACTAAGCGTTAAAACATTACGCTCACAGTTTCAGGCCCCCGTCCACTATTTTCGTGGCGAGATCCAATACAGATCGTGCGTTCCTGTCCCTAGACCAGCTTGTTT
>JACVVK020000341.1:565000-625000 GCA_018292915.2 Batillaria attramentaria | reverse complement strand
CTGACTGAGGACGAGTAAGGTAGAGAGGTCAGGGCGGCACACTGTGACATGGTCACCCAGCAGTGCATGGTCAACTAACGGTCAACGGGCACCCGGTGGTGACAGTGCAGGATGCTGACACGGGGTTTCCACACAACAGGCGACTCGTCAATGGTTCAGAGACGCTTCATTGTCCCCACCCCCGCACTTCCATCCCGTGACCTGCACCACACTGTGTCCAAACTGTCCATGTATGTGACTAACTTGTACATGTATGTGTTGTTGTTGTTTTTAAAAATTCTAGACAGTTTATTATCGTCGGCATGGAGACATCAATTTTTACGAGAGAGAGAGAGAGAGAGAGAGAGAGAGAGAGAGTGTGTGTGTGTGGGGGGGGGGGGGATACTAGGCGTGGTGAGGATGGATAATAATAATAATAATAAATGGTATTTGTAGGGCGCATTTCTTTAGAATAAAACTCAATTCGCCAATCACTCACCGACACTCACGCACAATTTACAGACTGTGGACACGCATACACTGGTGAAACTGACACAGAAAATTACTGGATGTGGGTTGCGCTTCACTGAGCATTGTCAGTGAATTTTTATGTCTTGTATTTCTTCGTCATGAAGCTCTCTGAGCCGCTACACAAAAAAACTCTTTATTACTGTTAATTTTAGATGCACGAAATATGTATTATTGTTACATACACGAGGTAAATGAAATTGTACCACTATAAAACTGTTTAAGTTTGTCAATCCAGGGGAAGCCGGGGTGGTCGAATGGTAGAGCGTTGGACTTCTAATGCTCGGGTCGTGAGTTCGTATCGCGGCTGGGGCCAAATATTTGTGCTGGCTTTTTCATCGTTGCCTCGTCTTTGATATCACTCTATGTGGTGGAAAAGGACGTTAAATCCCCAAACACCCACCCACCCACCCACCCTTGTCAATCCAGCTTCCTTGTACGGGTGCTACACACAAATCCAGACATGGATTCTTCCCCCACTTTCAATCAAACACAACGATGCATGGTGATACATGTATCACGGAAGATATCACTTCACAGTCTCCCCTGTAACTGGACACAGTCGGAATCCTCGCTATGTTTGCAGCACGAAAATGCCCACGGTCTACTGCACTGTCGCGGGGTCAAGACTAAAGGATCAAACACGGAAGTGCCGAGAGTAGTACTGGATGTGCGCGTGAAACCGTGAAATTGTCTCTTTATCCGCACGAGTATCTCTGTCAGGGCGGTTTCACTGGACGAGCGTGGTAAGGAGAAGAGACGAGCGATAAGGGGGTGGGCGTGAGTGGTATTCACTCTATACAGGACCTGCCGCTTGAAACTAGACCCAGCGACCAACTGCCCAACACTCAGCCCTAACAAGGCGACAAGTCTTTGATGACGAAACTTCCCGTAAGCGACAGCGGCTTGCAGGCCAGAAGCTACAGGACAATTCTTTACAGAAGACTGACCCAATCAGCCGCAAGAAACTGTCCCACTTCACACGAAACTGTGTACGATAAGAAGCATCGACAAGAAAGTCGCCATCGCTTGACGATTGACTGGGAATTATGGGATAGATAATTGTCATCACTGGAGCAGATAATTGCTGAAAAGGGGCAAGCAGCGGTGGTTCCATGGGAGGTAAGATGAAACTGATGTGTTGTAATTTGTGATAGGATCAAAAGACTACCGAAACACCAGACAACGCTTGTGAGCATTGGCGCATAAATGTTGAGGACAATTCTCTCTGGTAAGACAAGACGTATTGGCAAGTGACTCGCATTCACCACTTATCTACACTGAAGTACTTGGTATTCTGTTTCTTCTTCTTTTTCGTTGGTGTAACTCAGGTGTGATGCATCGTATTATTAAGGGGATTAGTAAGGGGATTATTAAGGGGATTATTAAGCCTTTAATCCGGCACCATAGTTGTCTGACATAAGTGTTTTCTGTTTTATTTTTTTGTCATGTGGAGAACAGTCAGCGAAAAAAAAAATCAGTGATCTCACAAACCAGATAAAAAGCGAACTAAATGATATTTACACCGTTAGATTGGTGCTGCGAATGCCTATGTAATACGCAAAGACTTTCCTTTTTCTCGTCAAGCGCGCGCGCACACACACACACACACACACACACACACACACACACACACACACACACACACACACACACACACCATTGACTTACCGACAGTGGGTAGAAAAGGAACTCTGTTTCTTGCGACTTGAAGAACCTGCTGAGTCAACTCGCACCAAACATGCCGAATTTTCTGATGACACCTTCAACTGCAAAAATGGAGAGGAAAAAATGTATGAACACCACCAACAATTCATCCAAACTTACTACATTTTGCCATTTTTTTTAAAGTTGTTAAAATGTTTAAAAAAATTCTTTCACGAAAATTCCATAATTGGAAACGTGAAGGACGGCCCTAAGTTAAGAAGAACCAGGTACTCGACCTTCCGCCATATTAGATCGCTGTCTGCACTATTAAAAGGACTACTGTTCCCACGTCTATTGTGCTCGGGTTGTCAGTTCAAATCCCTGCTGGGGCCAAGTTTTGTGCTGGCCGTTTTCTCAATGCCCCGTTTTTTGTTTAGCAGCCATACGTGGTGGAAAAAGACGTTAAACTCCCAAACACCCACCCACCCACCCTCCAACATTTATTGTAGTGGAGTCTAACATCATACTCCTTAGATACACGAACAGTTACAGCAACACACATGACGCTGGTACTGAGCAAAGAGAAGCCAAACCGCAAGCCGAAAAGCACAGCGTCTGCCATCGCTGTTATCTTAGAATTTGGAAGGAGTGGAAGCCGTCTCGTGCAGCCTTTCTCAGTTGGTTTAAACAAGTTTATTGCAATACAGTTTGTTCAGAGTAAATAAACAATTTCTGAGCATGAACAAGCTAGGCTTATAATAATGCTCAGAGGTCAACAAACAAGTGCATGTTAACGGAATTGCAATGGCGGTAATTATAGTAAATTAGAGCTGAGAGAGAGAGAGAGAGAGAGAAAGAGAGAGAGAGAGAGGTGTCTATGTGTACTTAAAAAAAAAAAAAATCTCCGCTGGGCTGCGCTAGGCTCTGTCAAGGAAGTAACGTATAACTAAAACCTAAAAACCTAAAAACGTGCTGCACGAATTATAAAATCCTGAACATTAAAGAAGATAGTGCAGTTTTCTTGAGTAGACAAACGACACTTGAGTTACCGCGGTGAAGGAGTGTGTGTATGTCGGAATGTTCTCACTTTGCATTGCATGCGGATCATCTGGGAAATTCAGGCAAGACTGAACCTAACAAGAAGACTGAGAAGAACAAGAAGAAGAGGAAGAACTTGAGCAGAAGAAAAGAAACTTCAGAAACAAAAGAAGCAGAAGTAATTTGCTGTGTGTCCTAACTACAATGTGCTGGTTTAACTTTTGTAACGGCCTGTAAAATGATTAAGTAGGGATGAACACAAGCTTCGTCTACCTGTGGGGATTATTTGTCACAACGTGTGGTCTGTGCGCATGTCAAGGAAGTGAGTGATGGGGTTCCCGCCGCCGCAAACCTAACGTCCCAAGTCAGCTCTTGGCGATTACTACGCGCTATCGGGAACAGACATATTGCAGGCCCGCAGTAAATCAGGGAATGCGCGACGGAGCAGAGTCCACAGCACTGACAGAGTAATGCGCGCGAAATAAAGCGAAAAGATGCTCATGACCTTTGATGAATTTCTCTTCACGACCCGGGCCGGAGTTTTGTCGACGGAAACAGAACAAGCGAGAGCTGATAAGTCGCCTGGGGCTTGTTTGTCCCGCGATTAAAAACCAAGAAGGTAGCGGGTCGGAGAGACAAGAGATGAGAAAGTGGCGGCGGTAAATCAAGGGGGATTATGCTGGAATCAGCGTTTCAAGGGGAGGCCATTTGTAGGGATTATGGACAGGCGGCAAAGCAGAGATTCTAAGACAGAATTTGGACTCTGGGACAGAACCCAACGAGCAGAGAGAGATGATTTTTTTTTTTTGGTCTTCCCACTGTGATCCGCAAAATGCGTGTTTTCTTGTTACTGTCCGCTCTTAGGGTGACTGATTGATCTCAGAGAACCTGTTAGAATTTGTGTCATGTAAGTCACAGAGTCACAGGGTCAAATGTGGCAAACCTAGCGACCTCAGCCGTATGTGAATTACTTAGCAATATCTTGTCTTCCACCTCCACTACCTCTGTTCGGTTTGTTGGATACATTAATCTTAACTCAGCAGAGATGAACAATCATGGCAAATCAGTCGATTAAACAAACAAACAAACAAACAAACAAACAAACAAACAAACAAACACCCTCTGATTAAGAATAAAGAAAAACATTTGATTGGACTGACTCTCAGGCTGAAGAAACAAGGGAAAACCTTTACCAAATTTGGTTTCCTGAGTTTCTGATTGATTTGACTGTTTGGGAGTATTGCATATTACACACTCGTTGGAGTGAGCGGTGGTCTAATAGGCAGCACGTCGGACTTAGCCGCGAGGCTATTGAACGGCCGTCACCTCTGTCACGGCGAAGTGTGGGTTCGAGCTTGTGATATGTGATACCAGTTTTTCCCAACTACCGGGCTGCTCATCGGGGGTTTCTCACCGGGTTATCCCCCCCCCCTCAGGGGGAAAGCAGCCTGACTGTTCCCGAAAAGGACAATAAAACAGTAAAAAAAATAAACAACAAAAAAACCCACACACACCCAAAACCAAAAAAAACCTAAAGTTATTATTTTCTGAAATAACGAATGAATAATAATTAAAAAACCCACAAAAACAGTAAAACTTCAAAATCCATAATTAAACTGTCCAGTGTGATACGATACGCTCATTATGAAGTTGCCATGGTACCGTCGTACCAAAAGACTAATCATAAGTGTTACCTACACTTTTCGGCAAAAAAGCTTCGCATAGCAGTTTAGTCGAGCGCATTTCTTAGTATCTCTTTCATACCCATGTATACTCTTGCCCTGGAATTTTCGTTTACTACAAATGTCAGATTCAGTTTTTGTCTTGATGAAGAACAGTTTTGAAATCTGTGAGAAAGAAGGCATACGCGAAATAATAATAAAAAAAGTTGCAAGCCTTAGAAACGTACATACTGGACATTTTGGTTGTTGCAACTCATGTACAACTGTGCTTTCCGCAGCCCTAAAAGAACAGCACTAGAATATTGAAGGGTGGGGGGAAGAGGTCAGAAGAATTGGTGCTGGTGTTGAGGAATTAGGTTAATGACCAAGAACAATGTTTCTAAAGACAGACATAAAATCGATAGAGAGCGCGAGGTGCGGACACTGAGTCGTGTGTACCAGTGCAGTCTCATCAAACCGGCCTGACTGCTGACAGTTCATAGAATCCATTCAAATCACGAACTACGACTATGCAGATTATACTAGTATTGTATCGACATGAAACAAACAGCAAAACAACTGCGACAAGACAAGGTTGGATAGAGCGTAGTCAAGTGAAATAGTTTCTGAAAAGCCGCTGGGTCACACGTGTCTTCAGCACAAGAATGTTTTCCACCTTTAGCAGACTGAAGTATCATGAAACAATTCTCGCTTTCTGTAATTAATTTTTTTTTAAAGAACCCAGTGTGTCCGTCTGAAAATATGTGACAAATGTGTGATTTTTAACCCCCCCCCCCCAAAAAAAAAAAAAAAAAAATTCCTCCTAAATTTGTAGGGTTTGATTCACATAATGCTGAATGAGTTCAACTACAAGCAGAATTTGACTGATCAGCAGCAACTGTTTGCACGATAGTCAAACTGACTTGAAGATGTTTGTGTCTTTGACAGTAAAAGGAAAATCTGTAAATTAAAAAAAAAAAAAAAAAAAAACAACAACAACAACAACAACAACAAAAAACCCGAAGTGCCATGAAACTATGATACGACTCCTCCCCACCCACCCTACTTCGGAAGCTCAGAGATATTGTCAGCCGTAAAAAGATTCAGTCATGAATTCACTTCAGTGTTTCCTAACAATCAACGGTCCACTGTTTTCAATGTCAGTGTGGCCGGAACATGGTAAGTTATATACGTATAGGGCCGTACAACTACAAGTGAAGTGCATTTGCCGAAAGGAAATGAAAACTATGATTTGTGAAAGAACCCACATATTTAAATGTTTACAAACACATTTAAATCCAAACACTAGTGACTTTATCGATTCTTTAACTAAAAAAAAAAAAAGAAAAAAAAGTAATCCAGCACATACATAAAACATCAAAGATCATGGAGCATCATTAACGAGAGTAAAGAGGCACATTGACACAACCACATCCACTCATCACTTGAATGTCATCCTCAACACGCCTCACTCACTCCTCAAGAAATCTCACGATACAAGCAGATAATTATATACATAGACTATCTCTGTCACAAGTCATGATATTTGTCAGAACTTGAGGCACAACTGAGCTGTTTATCAAGTCAACACACTGACTGAAGTGGTTGGTTATCACACCAGAGACATGAAGGAGGCGACACTGAAACACTCGTGACCAGTACAGGTACTCACCGTTCTCCCCAGTAAACACCGCCACGCGCTCTCACTCCTCGTGCCAATAGCCAGAAGCGGGTGATACGCGTGCAGACACACACAAGAACAAATCCACCGGCAACACTGCTAATTGTGAGAGGCAGCCAGCTCTTAAAAACTAGCAGCTTTTAATCACAACACTCTCTCAAATGAGCTGCACTGAACAGCTATCAGCCCCGGAAAACGAGCAGCGTGAGAGGGGGAAGACGCGATGGACCGTTACCTCCACGCCGCATGGAGTCAGACAAACCAAACACCCCCCCAAAAAACCCTCCCCTCGGCTGTCACTCTCCGCACAGCGTCATCATATGGAGCGCTCTGATTGGCTGGCGGGATGCGAGAGGCACGAGCGAAGCGAGCAGACGGACGAATGGCGGATGTCTACACAGTTGGCTGGGGGGTCCGGGAGGGGGTGAGGGGAGGGGGGAACCAGCTGGTGTGGCAGAGAGCAGCTTTCTCGCTCCATTCATCAACCACACGCCGCCCTACCCCGCTACAAGCTCGGGACACGGCAAAACAAATCATACACATCTATGATCCTGTTGTGACCGACACTCAATGTTGATTTGTCAGCATACTTATCGTACTCAGCATGTGAGTGAGGCAACTCAGTCTTTGACCCGTACTGTCAGTACTCGGGACTGCCGATTTGATAAGAGCAGACTCATGTTAGGACGACACATAAGCCACATATTTGTCATGTGTTATTTCTTCCGATGTGGTGACCCTATTGTCACAGTCTTAGTGGGCAGACTGTCCAAATGCGTTCAAAAACATTCGCCGCCGGGTTCACTGAGTCAGTTCGCAAAACGCCGTTCGTAACGGGCTAGGTAACAACACGTCACAAATGAACTGAGATGACTGAGCAAACGGGTCAGTGGGCACGGCCACCAAAGCCACAAACAGCAGCATGCCGTTCACATATTCTATGGAGGTGTCTACCACGGTCTTTGAATACCACTTTGTCATTTTATTTTATGCATGTGCCAACTGGTGCATTTTTTTTTGGGGGGGGGGGGGGGGGGTCGGGGCCGGGGCTTGCGAGGGTCGCGTCGGTTTTGCCCTTTCTAACGCTAGACTACTGCTCAGTCTGATGTAAGCGTTCGAACATGGACCAGACCTAGCCATATCGATTGAAACAGTCACTTCCTGTATTAAAAATCCACAAACCCGCAGCAGTGAACGTTTAGTTCGGGTTATAAAAAAAATTCTGGTGGTAGTGTGTGTGTGTGTGTGTGTGTGTGTGTGTGTGTGTCATACTAGTTATTTTATCTTAGACTTGAAGGGGCGTGGATGCAATTATAACAGAACTGTATTAAACTGACTTTCCCCTACCCTCTCCGTCCGACTGTTTTGATTCCACAAGAGGAACCGAGGCCTTAGGGATCGGAGGTACAAGACAAGGGACAGGGGACGGAGGGGGCGGGAGGGGCGAGGGGTCTGGTGCTATTGTTGTCGGCGTGTTCCGTGGACTGTGGATGGGGAGGTGACTGTTTTCTCACCGTCCCTCGCCATCTGTCCCAGGAAACAAAAGCAACTGTCTGTCGTCACCACTTTACCCGAGGTGTCCGCTTCCTGTCTTTTCTGGTGCTGCTAGTGCTACTCTCTATATCCCCACTGTCCACCGACTTTCTCGCTCAGCTTCTCCAACTTCTGGTCTTGCTGACTTTAGCCTTTTTTCCACGGTACTTTTACTGACAGCTAAAAAAAAAAAGCAGCAACAACAACAAAAAACAAAACAAAAACAAAACACCAAAACAAACCACAAAACCAAACAACAGCAATACAAAAACCCCAGCCAGCCAGCCAGCCAACCACCACCACCACCACCACCACCACCACCACCAACAACAACAACAACCGGGATTGTTCTAGACTGTTTTGTTTCAGAGGCAATACCGCAGACAAAACGTGCATAGAATTGACATTGACGTTACCTCTAACGTCAAAAGGGAAGTGCGTAATTAATCTCTGACTAGTCGGCCTTTTTACGAAATGGCAGTAGACACTTCACTACTTACCACTCGCCTGAAGTCACCTTCCCAGCCCTCCCCCCCCCTCCCCCCACCGACCCGCCTCCCCCTCCCTCCACGACACCGCACCACTCTCAGAATTCAAACCGACGATGACTGAAATTTATACAAAAGTGAAACGACAA
The DNA here is from genome assembly GCA_018292915.2 of Batillaria attramentaria. Lineage (NCBI taxonomy): Eukaryota > Metazoa > Mollusca > Gastropoda > Batillariidae > Batillaria > Batillaria attramentaria. Next base: position 616,296 of record JACVVK020000341.1, on the reverse strand, counting down.
ATTTTGACCAATGGTGTGTCGACAACGTCACGCCTCCTGCACGTGACGTAATTGGTTCATGTCGTCAGCCGGACGCTGGCGTCAGTTTGCTTGGCAACCCAACACGCAGTACACGTGCCCTCACACACCTAATCACGCTCATGTAACAATTACAAATTTATTCATTTTAGCCGGTTAACCAGATCAAGTGGTTCCCTCCTCTCACTTCCAAAGACGGACAGCAGCGTGTGGAGAGCGCCTGCTTCCAAATAATCTCCAGAAAACTGTGCGGAAATAAGGCGACAAAAGTGGACAGATTTGTTTTCCTTTCTTATGTAACGACAATCAGTATGTAAAAGATTACCATAGGAAATCAGTAGAGGTTTTGATATAAATCAAATATGTATCGCCATGCAACTTCTGTACTGTCAGCCAGTATCAAATGCTAAAATGAGTCGAACTATTTCAGTTCAGTTCAAATGAATTCAGATCAATTCAATAAAAACAAAAAAACAAAAACAAAAACAAATCCATAAACAAACAAACAAACAAACAAAAATAAATAATTTTTGTGTACATGGATTTAAATTTGGCTTAGTGGGAGTGTTCTACTATGATTATACTCGTGCCGTTTGCTGCAGTAAGAACTGAGCGTTCATGAACCGTTAATCTTGCCTGTTTTGCCGCACACAGGGCCGAAACTGAAAAAGTTAAAAAAGGTGCGATACTCATGCCTGGTACCGGCGAAATGTGTTAAAAGTATAAGCGATGGAAAGTTTATTTTTTTTTTTTTTTAAAGACAACGAAGGCTTCACCAGAAACTTGACACAATGATGCAAGATCGACGAGTGTTGTATAAATATTTGCCGCACATGAACTGTTTCGGTCCAGTTTGTTCAGCGCAATCACCTTTGTGGATGACCGAGACAAAATTGTCACGTTGAAATCGTACTCGAAACCGATCAAATATTCAGTCAATACTCCGTATGATTCTCAGTGACCGAACGACTGTTTGCCATGCAGATTACCGGAATATACAAAGCGACGGGTACCAAGACTGCACGAAATGCAACTATTCTATTGAAAGGGTATAATGATGTATTCAGACAGCGAACTATAAACAGCATTGTTCACTCTGCATGTCGGTATGACCAGCCACAGTTTCCAAGCGGATGGATTTACGCCACTACTGCTCTGCGAGAACGCGGGAGTGTGGTAAATGTCTCTGTATTACGGAAACTAAGCCACTGACTATACTCCATCCGGAGCCGTTCACTTCGGTGACCCGTGAAAGTTTGTCTTTTTCAGCCGGTGCTGCTTTCACGCCACATGTGCTTGCTGTTTTCATACTGAGAGTGGGCAGATGGGTGGACAAGCGGGCGGCACGGGGCGTGAACGCGCCCCACAAACGTAGCGGTGTTCACTTACAGTGTGCACGTGCAGCAGTTTGCCAAACAATAAATTAATAACGCGTTCAGTCGACTAGTCTCCATTTCACTCATTGTCGATTCACGATACACACGTAGTCTTGTCTCAAAAGCACTATGTGGCAAACTGCACCAGTTGATGCTAGAAATATGCAGACTTGTTTACTGACGTGTACACACACACGTACAAATATCAAGTGTGAACGCTAAAAATCCCTTGCTCATTTCTTTGGAAGAAGAGTAGGCTGTAGCCAGTGGCGTGGAAAAATAGACTGAAATACTGTCGCATGCACCAGAGTGAATAGTAGTGTGAAGGTTTGCACATACAGTAGCACTTAGCGGCAGCAGGCTTTCACTGCATCGTCTTCCATCACTGCGGCGCATTGAGCATATAAAAAGAGAGACATGTACGCAGAGGAGAAGTCTACCATACCATACCATACCATACCATACCATACCATACCATATGCAACTTGTATAGTCGGCACGGTGCGGTGTTTTTCGTTTAAAGAAAAATGTTTTGTTTTGTTGTTGCTGAAAAAGCGCTTTAACATTCTCAATACACCAGTTTTAGCAAATTTTCATGGGGGGGGGGGGGGGGGGCAGTTATTATTTATTCTATAATTCAAAGTTAATTAATTTCTTGATGCGGAGCACGCGATATCACTCGTGTGTTATTATCACAGATTTTGCTTTGTGTTCGCGCGCGTGAGTGCGTGCGTTTGTGACAACGATATGTCGCCTGTCCTTGTCCACCCCTCCACACCCCACCCCACCATATGCCAGGCGTGAGTCACGGCGCATGCGCCGAGACAGTCAGCGGCAGGTCGCGTGGCCGAGTTCGTAGCGCATGAAATGAGAAAATAATGGATTTTAACGCTCACCTCCCCACCGTCACACGGCACCACTCGCTGGCTGAAAGTGGGGGGAGAAGGACGCTTGACAATCTACCCGCCGCAACTCGGGTATCAGAATACCCCCCCTGCTGGTGTTTGAGTTTAATGAGCACTTCTGTTCACCATCAAAAGTGGTTTTTGGGTAGGGTCACGCAGGCAGGCACACAATGACAGGGTAAGTGGCGGCAGTAAAAAAGGTTTCGGCAGTACATAATACCCGAGCTGACTGGAAATATCATTACTATGCTAATAATTCTGGCTTTGAGGAACAGATGTCCGACATTTGGTCAACAGTTTTCGTCAATATGCGTGGAGGATTGCAATGGCTATGTTTCTTGTATTTTAATCACAGACAGGAAAGAATTAATAATAATAATAATAATAATAATAATAAGTATTGTATAGGCGCTTTACCCAATTTCATGAATCGGCTCAAAGCGCCGCGAACTGAACCCAGCACGCACGCTCACGTGAATCACACGCATTCTCTCACACACTGGACATAAACACATTACAATCACGTGGTGCGAAGGGTCAGCTCAGCTATTTAAATTTCGGAATTTAGAATTGCATTTATTTTTCAAATTTTGTGGGCTGAACATTTCCAGAGCAGAGGGGGAGGAAGTCGGAGTACCCGGAGAGAACCCCCGACGATCGGCCCGAGTGAACGGTGCCACATACGAGAAGGAAAAATTCTTTGCCCCGAGTGGGACTCGAACCCCTGACCTCTCGCATTGGTGACAAGTCTCTTAACCACTAGACCACCGACCGCCCCATAATTACAAATGCGAACTGAAAAATGCCGCAAACAAACAAACAAACAAACAAACAAACAAACAAACAAACAAACAAACAAACCTTTTGTTTTATTTCTAGAAGCGTGTTGCGTATTACATTCACCTGACAGGCGCGACACATGAGATAAGTGAAACAGTTTATCTCCCCTTGTTCCGCGCTGAAGAGAGGAAAGAATCCAATGTGTAGGCAAACACTGAAGGTTCACGTGACCACCACCACCACCACCACCACCACCACCACTAACTTTATCAACAGCAACAGAAATGTTGCCGAGCAAACTTGAGCCGGTTCGGTCATCGCACCCCACCCCCCAAAAAACAAAACAAAAAACAAAACAAAACCAAAAACAAAAACAAAAAAACAACCAAAAACAACCAAAAACAACCCCAAACCAAACCAAACCAAAACAAAACAAAACAAACAACAACAAACAACAACAACAACAGAAAACAAAAACCCAAAACAAAAAACCAAACCCCAAAAAAGAAAAAAAAAGCACACACACAATGAAAAACAAAACAAAACCAAAACAACAACAACAACAAACAAAAAACAAAAACAACACTGACCAAGAACAACAACAAAAAAACCCCAACAAAAATCCAAAAACTAACAAACAAAAATACAAAACCAAAACAAAACAACACAAAAAGCAACAACACAACAACTTGACAACAACAACAACAACGACAAACACCTCCCCAAAACAAACAAACAAACAAACAAACAAACAAACAAACAAACAAACAAACAAACAAACAACAACCAAAAAAGCCAACCCAACAAAACAACAAAAACCCAACCAAAACAAAACAAAACAAGTCCGATCTTAATCATAACAATAAATAACATTGGATTTAATAATAAGGCATAAACAACATTCCCAAATTCATACATTATCGAAAGCGAAAAATGAAATGAAAAATAAAACTGTAGGGAAGAATTGAATTAGAGACAACAGATCTGTTTCATTCCTGGACAGTGGGCCTGCATAAAACCCGCGGTCAACATCTGCGACCCAGCTATGCAAATCAGTCCTCAACGACGCAATAAATATTTCATCTCGTTCATTTAGAAACGTAAATATACCCAAATGACGAAGAAATAAACACCCCGGGAGAGAGGCGCACAACACTGCCAGATAAAAGGGACAAAATGCAAATGGAGAAAAAACCGTGACGAATAATACAGGGATCAAATGTCTCATGGAAAAATCAACAGTTGGGAAATCAAAAGCGGCGTTTTCCCTCTCCAGGCAGCTCCACACAGCCCCAGGCAGACCTCAGACTGAGTCGGACCGCGAGGGGAGGATTATAAATTGATCAGAACCCGTCGTAAAGCGCCAAGAACTAAGCCAAGCCATTAGAACGTGTCGGGCGAAGTATGTATTTTCCCCCTGAATTATCCCGCAGTAGGATGTGATAGATCCGGGCCCGTCTGCTCAAATTGAATCACGGAGGACGGGGGTCCCTGGTTCACCCCAGAACCGCCGAGCTGCATGGCGACGCAGCAAAATGTTCGCTCAGACCCTGGCTGACTCCAATCTCAATTAGTCGCCACCAGTCGCTAAGTGTCGGCGTTATGAATGGCCGCGCTAATTAAGCTTGACGTTAACTGCTGCTTTTATAGCGAGTAGCGTTTCTCACAACACTCGCTCTTCTCAAGACAAGCGCGATTTGGCCGCGTAATGCGATTACTGCTTTCTCCGGGAGTATCGCAAATATTTCGAATGTTTTCCACATGGTAAATCGTTAACCTTGCCCAACACACACGTTGACCGCAACGGTAGGCAAAGCCTGGAGAGGAGTGTTTGTTTTTGTGTGCCGTTTCTCTGTTGGCCCCTTCAAGATGCAAATTGGGGGGAAAGTGCCAGCCCGCATCAGTCAGAGAGGCGTCAGTAATCACATTAGGCCCTGCATACATCGCTTTGTGTTCGGCTTGTAGTTTTCTCATATTCGTCAATTCCTTCCACTTTGGCCTAACGTTGCGGGACATCAGTGCGCCATTTTCTTTTTGGGTAAACATTGCCGCTTTCAGTTTCGGACAGGGGGAGAGAAATGTTGCCATCCTCGGGGGATAATTCACTTCTGGTAGTGAAGCACACACACACACACACACACACACACACACACACACACACACACACACACACACACACACGCCGACTGATACGCTCGTATTTTTGTCCTAACAATGCCGTCGATGACATTGCTGAAGTTTTCCGTCAGACGGTTTTGTTTAACTCCCCCTGAAAGCCCTTTGTTGCAGGACTGAATCAATTGTTGCCACTACCCCCAAGAAAGTCTTAAGTCGATTGTTTCAATTAGCATGCGCGCCGTTAACGGATTTCGGCCGAAACTGTTTCACAGATTGGAGCGAATCAAAACTAATGTTTAAACATATTTGTCAGATCAACCGCGTGAAGAACCACAATCAGATTTGGAGAGATTTGCGTCACGTTTGAACTCGTCAGCTTTTTGAAGTGGGAGGATTATATTAGTTTGTCAAACACCCCAGCTGCTGGCGAGAAAACTTGATAAAAACGAGGAGAACTTTGTCGGCTTGAAATCACAAGCCAATTGTCCCTGTGTCGATGTGATGGGTAATGTTTATCAGATGCTTGTGTTCATTGTGTTCACATTGCAGCATAGAAAAATGTATGGTGCCAAAAAAATAAACTTAACCCTAAACACAAACAAACAAACAAACAAACAAACAAACAAACAAACAAACAAACAAACAACGTAGCGTTGAAAACGACGATATCCGCCGACAGATTTGCAGACAAAACAGGAAATTCTGTTTTTTCTTTTATCCATGCCAACATCAAATGGACAACAAACCGATCAAACTAACGAAATAACAGGGCTGTGTTGAAAAATAGGGGAGGTCAACATCAGGGGCAATCAGTCATCGAGTTGAGTGGGTGGGTATGTATTTTAGGAGTTTAACGTCCTTTTCCACCACGTACGGGTGATATCAAAGACGGTGTAACGACTGAGAAAAAGGCCAGCACGAATATTTGGCCCCAGCCGGGACTCGAACTCACCACCCGAGGACTGAAAGTTCAGCACTAGCCATCAAGTGGAAGTTACATGCACACTTACTTTGAACCGGAGTACATTTTGTAGGGGGGAGGGGGGGGGGAGAGGGGGCGGGACAGCCAAATGGTAGCGCGTTGGACTTTCAATGCTTGGGTCGTGAGTTCGAATCCCGGTTGGAGCCAAATATTTGTGCTGGCCCTTTCCCGTTGCCCCGTCTTTGATATCACCCATACGTGGTGGAAAAGGACGTTAAACTCCCAAACACCCACCCAGCCATCCACATTTTGTACGTCCTAGGAAATGTTTTTCTTGAAATGTTCATTGTTACACCTGTCAGGAACTCCATTCCAGTGTGATGTTTGTTTCGTCACAGGATTGATTTGGTGAAAAGAAAAGACTTCACCTATTTCAATCTTTTTCTTGCAGCATGCTTTTAAACGCAGGAGTTGTCAGAATTGTGTATAGAGAGGACAAGCTTGCTTTATTGAGGTTCTCGACGGGTTATGGGGCGGAGGGATAAAAATGATTTAGAGATTGATCTGCTTGTTTGTTATTTCAGTTCCCCTGGCAGTTGGAGGGTTAATTCACTCCGGGAGCCGGTTGTTCTGGTGCGGGAACTTCTGTTTTAGTGCGATTGCCAGGCCACGTGAAGCGAGGGTCAGTGAAGTGTAATGCGCGTTTTGACTCTTGACAAGCCGATCACAAAGTTTTCTTTTCCCACCCATCCCGAACCGTTCACGCTTGGGAACACGGAACCCCACGCGCACAATGCACGCGTCAATCCTACCCCCGGGCTTCTGCTCCCACCCTCGGGCTTCTACGGACGCCATGTCCACGGTGTGGGGCCCTGGGCTTATGAAAGTGTCAAGTTATGATCACAGGCGCATGCGTCAATTTATGACGACTCGGCGCATGCGCCCGGACGCTGGACACGTGTAAGACGGAAAAGGGGACAGTTGTGAAATTGGCGAGTCCGTGTGATGAATGGAAGGAGGTCAGAGGACAGCCGGCGGAGCGCCTGCCCGCCCCACACACGCAAGATTGGATCCGTGGCTAAGTAATGAAGTTTTGTTTGTTCCGATGCTGCAACCGTGCACCCCGCCTTTCACGCAACCGTTGGCCGTGTGTGGTGCTGTTGCCAGAGAGCCGGGTCCTGATGGCGGGCTGGGAGAGAGGGGCTCTGCCTTTCTGTCATGGGACGTCACTTCACTATGGCAACAGAAGCTGGTCCTCAGTGCAGTGCGATCGTTAGCAACCTCAGTAGTCAAACAGTAATTTAACATCTTACGTCAGGAAGAGTGAGTGGGTTTGACAACCTGAAGATCCGAATTCTGGTTCACTGTTGACTTTCTTCAATGAAGCAGGGTTCTCCTGATGGGCGACAAGGTGGTGTTGGTAGCTGGTTGTTGTACAGCATGAGGTCCGCTTGTCACAGTCTTCACTCACAGGTCCTGATGACCCGACAGTCTGTAGTCTTTGTACTTCTCTCTGTACGTATTCCAAATTAAGCGTAGGAAATCCCACAGGACAGTTTGTAACAAGGGCACTATACTGCTGGTCGGAGTTTACAGGAATGACACGTCCATCCAGGCACCCCTCCCCCTCCCTCCTTCCATGTCTACAGTACTATGCAAATATGTCTACAATAACCAGCATACATATATATACTCTTCCAAAAAAGAAACTTGACACTATCTAAATGCAATACTTCCGGAAACTTGCTAACTCTTCTGAAATAGCAGAGGTGTTGTTGTGCACAGGGCTTAACATTGTCGCAAAAAAGGCACATTTCAGCGCTGTGCATCGCTCAGTGTCAGGCTAAACACGTTTTATTTGAATCCAGATTTGCGACTCATACAACTTTCCCGTGCGTAATAGTGAACTGCAACTCAGTGTGTTGTGACCTCTATTACTGGGGATTAAACAGGCACTGCAACCATGGGTTTCGTATCTCAGACTACGCGACAGTGCACAAAGAGAACATGCCAAGGTTGACAGACACTCAACGCAATAACGCCATTGGCCGACTGCAAGCAGGAGCGACTCAACAAGCCGTGGCCACACACTTTGGTGTTTCAAGACACAATATCGCTGCATTGTGGGCACGTTTCAACAACACTCGAAGTGTCCATGACAGGCCTAGGTCAGCTCGACCTAGAGTCACCACTGCGGCCCAGAATCGTTACATCCGGGTCCGCCATCTTCGGGATCGCACCACGACAGCAACATCGACAGCATCCCAAATAACTGGACTGCGAAGAATTTCCGATCAAACTGTTCGCAACCGCCTCAGAGAAGCAGGACTTTTGGCCCGAAGACCAGTGCGACGGAACGCGTTGAACAGGCGGCATATGGCAGCACGTCTACAGTGGTGCCGGCACAGAGTAGGGTGGCCACGCGCAACGTCCACACACTACTATGGCCTGCCTGTTCACCCGATTTGTCTCCGATTGAACACCTCTGGGATGAGTTGGATAGACGCGTGCGTCAGAGGAATCCATCACCTCAGACACTTCCAGGTCTCCTTGCTGCACTCCAGCATGAGTGGCAGGCCATCCCGCAACAAGTTATCGCCAACTTGATTGCTTCTATGGGTTCCCGATGCCGAGCAGTGATCAATGCAAATGGCGGTCACACCAGACATTGACGTTTCATGTACCCCACTCTCTTTGACAGCCTGTACAGCCGTTCTGCTTTTCTCGGCGAGTTTCATGTTCTGAACATTTGAACAGCGATTGTTTCCGATACTGTTGACTGTATTTTCTTTTTTCTACCATTGATGTCTGATGAAATATTAAGCTGAGAAGTGGGTGTCAAGTTTCTTTTTTGGAAGAGTATATATATATATATATATATATACACGTGTGTGTGTGTGTGTGTGTGTGTGTGTGTGTGTGTGTACTAGTTTGTGACGTGTGTGTGTGTGTGTGTGTGTGGGTGCGAGATCTTTTGAATGGACTGTATTTATGACCGTACCTGATGTATGTAATGTTTGACATAACAAAATGACGATTAAAAAAAAGGGATTCAGAGGATCTCCTGACACACCCAGGACACCATAGTTCAGACCAAACAGAAAGTCTGCGGTCATCTCGGTGAAGATCTGGATATGCTCTTGCAGAGAAGAAGGCGACGAGTGCACCTCACTTTGCTAGATAGACAGTTTGCATTTCTTGATAAACTGTCGCAGTGATATCCCTCACAACACAGAGAGAGAGAGAGAGAGAGAGAGAGAGAGAGATTTTCCCAATTAGGAAAAAATCCAGCATATCTGTCTTCGTCGCTCAAGACTTACAATTTCTCTCTCCAAGAAAGCGACAGAATTACACAAAAGTTCTCGTATTCAATTGACTCTCGGCACAGGGTCCTCCCCGAGGGATCAGTCCGGCCGGCTCCACTCCTCGTCCCGAGCTGTCCTCACTCGACAAACTCTCGTCTCAATATGGTGCGATAAGAGCGGTCGTGATGACCCTGATAAAACATACGCCATTCTCCCCCTTCATCCATCACCCGGCGCGGCACATCCGTCTCCCGGGGGTCAGCTCCTGTCCCACGATCTGCAGGCGGAGGTCAACTGCCTCACAACACCCCGCCAGACGCAGGGTCCTGGGGGTGGGGACGGGCAGGCAACTAGGGAAAAGCTGGGGAGAGGGAGGGGGTGGGGGGATGGGTGGCATGGAGGGTTCCTCAAGTTTCAAAACGCTGAGTTAAAAAAAAAAATGGTGCTGAAGGCCGAGCAACACTACGTCGTTCGATGACTGAACTATGTATTAGATAGGTCTAACACTTCATGAGCAAGAAGAGGATCAGACCAGTCATCCAATCAGGCGACTAAAGGTGGGGGGGGGGGGGGGAGGGGAGGGGTCGTCCTGTTTCAGAATTTGATAGTGGTCTTGTCACGGAGAGTGGTCTTGTCACGGTCAGTGGTCTTGTCAAGGTAAGTGGTCTTGTCACGGTAAGTGGTCTAATCACGGTAAGTGGTCTTGTCACCGAAGTGGTATTGTCAAGATAAGTGGTCTTGTAGGTGGAGCAGTATCACAAGACTTAGCCTTGTTGGTTGTGTCGTGACCTAAGAAACCATCATTGAATCGCCACCATGGCATAGTTAGGTCTTTTGAAGTTGTACGTTTTATCCCAATACTAAGGTGAATCCCAAGGCAGAGAATGGTTCTGTACAAGTTGACAAAGTCACGTGACTCGGCCTCATGACTGTCCGATCTTGAACCGCAACGTTTAGTCACGCCAGCCATCTCAATTTCCTTTCAGGAAAAGTGGATATACGCCAGCACTAATGTGTTTTCAATTACCTACGTTGACCACCTCAGCAAATGACAGGCGTGCTGGAGAGAGAGAGAGAGAGAGAGAGGTGGACAGAAGATGGCCGTGATTGGGTCAGTACTAGACGGATGGTTGTTGGGAGAGAATGTTCCGGAGAACCACTCTGACCAGATTGACTTGATGGTCTACAGATAGTGCTGTAGTGGGGACGGGACGCTGCCGATCGTACCACCAGCAACAAATGACCCGTCCCTCTCTTTCTCTCTCTCTCTCCCTCTCACAGTCTCTCTCTCTCTCTCTCCCTCTCTCTCTCTCTCTCTCTCTCGTGGAGTACCGCGCCAGTCCATTCTGTTCCGGCAGAACATCCATCACCCCGGCCTGGTGGCAAGCGGCGGGACACTCGGGGAGTCAAAATCCCAAACGAGAATAAACTCAAAATTGCCCGGCGCATCCTCTGAGGCCTATTGAGCAAAGGGGGAGGCACAAATCGAGATGCTTTGTTACCTACTGGCCGGACACGGCTTGCCAATTACGAGACGGAGCTGTAAACGTGTCAGAGAGCGGGCGAGATGTATCGCTTCTATTAGCGCACTTGGCGCGAGCACGCTGCAAAACGGATGGGCCGCACGCGAGGCAGATGCTCCCGGTCGCGTGCCTGAAAGGGACAGAGAGGGGCTGGTGAGGCGAGCATGTGGAACGCAGGTCACGAGGACGACCAGGCACTCCGGCAAATGGACATGTTGTGAGAGAGGGAAGAGTGTCTCTAGTGTCTCTGGGGAGAACCACGTGACCATCTCACAAACCACGTTCACACGTGAGGTGCGTGCTGCATATTGCTAAGAACACTCGCGGGAAACTCGCTCAGCGCCCGGATGTTCGTGCTGCATATTGTAGCGTCACTCGCCAACAACTTGTCCCTGAGTGCTGGCCCCTGGAGGTAAGGGGGCGCTGCTAGCCTGATGGCATAGCTAATCACAACTTCTGTCCGCAGCACCAGCACCGCACGCACAGCTTTCTGTCAATGATTCTTTTCTCCGTCATCTTTTGCTGTTCTGTCGACTAGACCATCACTTTTGGGTAGACTAGATCGTCACAGCGATTTTCAAGGAAGTGAACTGTAAGCAGTATAAGGAACAGGTCATCAAACACATGTATACTAAAGTTTTATTGTCTACACACATCGTCAAAAAGCCAGGCTGGAACAGTATCTAGACATTAGTAAACTTTAGAAGCAAAACCGAATTTCATCTCGTTCTCGCGTCGCCTCGCTTCGTCAGTGCACGTTTTTTTTCTTTCTTTCTCGGACGGAACAAATTAAGTCAGTAAATTGGACAACAGTATAATTATTGCTGTTTCCTTTGTGAGTGGACCACGAAGACAGAGGAAGAAAATTTACAGCCACTAAAGTTCAAAGTACAACGAAACAAAACAAAATTGACGTATTTCGTTGGCGCCTCTGAAATTCACCATTCTCTCTCTGGAGTCTTACACAATTTTAATTACACGTTGTTGTCCCGGTGGGATGTGGGGATGTTGTGTGGTTGTCGACTGCCGCTGTACGTGACATTATTCGGATGCGTGTCAGTCGTTAGTCCTAGTGTTGACAGTCCTACACCGATAGTTCTAGGTGTCGATAGTCCGAATTGTCGATAGGCCTACGGTCGATGGTGCTACACTTACAAGAAGTTTCGTCAGTCCTACGTATCATTAGTCCTACGAGTCGATAGGTCTGTGCTCCTTATGTCCACACGTAGGACTAATACATAAGACTGACGAGACTTTGCTAAGTGTAGAACTATATACACGTAGGACTATCGACACGTAGGACTATCGACACGTAGGACTATCGACACGTAGGACTATCGACACGTAGGGCTGTTGATCAGACAGACGTATTCATAATCTGTCCAGTTCAATTATCTCGAATTGTAACCCAGCAACTTAGAGATGACTTTCTGCTGTTGAACTTTGCTCTGTGGTGAGCTTTGCAAACGGAATCACTACTTTCATAAACCAGCAATGTATCTCACAGCATTTGTCTGTTGAATTTCTCTTGGGCATATAAGGGGAGCCGGGGTGGTCGAATGGTAGAGCGTTGGACTTCTAATGCTCGGGTCGTGAGTTCGATCCCGGCTGGGGCCAAATATTTGTGCTGGCTTTTTCATCGTTGCCCCGTCTTTGATATCACCCTATGTGGTGGAAAAGGACGTTAATCCCTAAAACACCCACCCACCCACTCTTGGGCGTATAAGACGTGAAAATGACAGCAAAAGATATTTGTAGCACGTCCCTAGTTGTGAGAAAAAGGTAATGTACTTCACATAAGAGACGGCCATGAGATGTAGTTAGTCCGGGATATGGATCTGTCCACAAGTACATGTAATCTGAATCTTCATCAGTGTCTATCAGTTGAGGCTGACAAGACATGCATCGTGTGACAGTACCAGATCTTGCACAGTGCTGCTGCAAGTCCCGCGGTTATTTGGACCCAGCCACACGTATCTGTCGCTCCAGCCAAACGCAATTTTCAGTCTGTTCCCCAGTCTGGGCCCCCTGGTCCCAGGGCAGGCCGAGCGTTGCCGAGGGGCGGTGAGTGGGAAGTCGGTGATGATGAGGTTCTGATGGGGTCCCTGCCGCACTCGACACCCGCCCGTCTCTTCCCGCGTCTCGCCTCCAGCACACGGCTCTAGCTGTCCTTACAGTACAGGACAAGGAGGGCATAACTGGTTAGGCTGTGTGGACAAGTGTCGTTTGGTCGATGTATGTGTGATTACAGTTGAAACCACACACACACACACACACACACACACACACACGCACACACACACACACACACACAGAGCATTTACACCGCCAGCTAGTGAGTATCCTCAGTGTGTTGGGGGAGAGCCGAATGGTTGAGCGTTGGACTTTCAATGTTCGGGTCCTTAATTCGAACCCCAGCTCGGGCCAAATATTAATTTTGTGCTGGCCTTTTTCTCCTTGCCCCGTCATTGATATCGCCCATACCTGGTGCGAAAAGGACGTAAAACTTCCAAACCACCCGCCCACCCTTTAGTATCTTGTCTAGCTGTGTAAAGGCAGCTCTTCCAGACATGGCCTAGTAGGCTATGCTGGAGCCAATCGCTGCGCTAATCGTGCTCGGCTCGCTGTACTGATGAGGTCCGACGTTCATCATACGCCCGGCCTACTGCACGCTACCCCGCCACTCATGACCACTTTGGCCGTGTGGAGATGGACCCAGTCTTGCCTGACTCGCCTAAAGGTTGCCACCATTACGAAAACGGTGCCCAAAATATTGGCCTAATCGACCCTATTAGCCCCCTGATTCAATTTTGCCCCGCGAAATTCTGTCTGACATCTCAACAATTGCACAAGTATGCTCAAGGCCTGTTTCGATTACCTCTCACCAGCTTCGTCCTCACCGGCGTTTTCACCAGCGAGTTTCCAGTCCGGGGCCTCGAGATCGCCATCTTGCCAACGCATCGAGGGGAAAATCACCTAACGAAGGAGGGGAGGAGGGCGTGCAAAAATAAGTTGCTAACAAGTTGACTGGAATTCAGCGCGCATCTTGAAGCTTAACTACATTTCTGAGGTCGCTCCCCGGCAAACGAGCGAAATTGGTAATGATGGAGTCTGTGAGAGGGGAGATCACTCAAGCGCACGGGAGACCCGGTACGGGGGAGAAGCGAATCTACAGGACGTGACGCGGGGCAAGTTGTCGCGCTTGTCCGCCACCCATCAGGTGATATTTTCAAGGCTGATTTGATTGTGTTCGGGAAACAGACCTCGGCACAGCTCGGCCCTCACGCCCAAGTCAGAGCGTGGGGGGAAATTAGCTGCCTCTCGCTTTCCAAACGACCCGGTGGAGAGGAGTCCGTCCCAGAGTGCAGCAGGAGGATGTGAGAGAGAGACGTGAGCAGGGTTCACTAGCAGCAGGCCGGCCTCTCAGGGTCCTAATGGAATAACAGAAGGGCCGGCTAAACACACGCCCATTGCGGACCTGCCCCGATAGTCCTCACTCTCAATGAGGGGCTGCCTAAGTCAACCGTCTTCTCATCAGCAGTATCCTCGTCTGGAAAAAAACGGCCTAAGCGTCATGGAGTTGATAGGCGCTTAGTCCATTTTTCCCGAATGACGGCATAGCATTGTCCTGGGGCCGTGGTCACGACGCGTTCGTAACTTTTCCGCCACCGATTTACGCACGCGAGGGTCCGTAACTTACGATTTGTGATCAAATTGGGTGGTCATGACGTTTGCGCAGAGTTACGGCCGCTCGGAAACCCTTGCGTATTGTACACCACCTAGGAGGGTGTCGGAAAGGTGCCGTAGCCTTTGCGTAAATCTGAAAAATGGCGGCCCGCTTGATTTACCTGAACTGCAAATGAGAAGAGCATTGCGACGGGAAAGGGTGTTCCGCGATCGTACTAACCCTTTTGACTTGTACGACGATGTGGACATGCTTCAAAGGTTTAGATTTAGGAGGAGAGACCTGCAGGAATTGTGCGATCTGCTGTAGGACGACCTGAGGCACCCGTGTAGATCTCGAGGGGGCGCGTTCAGTTCACTACGCACCCTGCAATGCAAAGGCCTGTATGGCCGGCCGTACACACATCGTGGGTTGATTTGTGGGTTAACATTTGTTGTGTGTGTTTCGGACTAGTTCAGTGCTGAACGCACTCGGTCAGTCCTCACTGATCAGCCACCACCTTTTTGATCGTATGCCTGTCAATGAAGGTCTCATCAGTTCATTGTGTTGTGGACCCGAAATGTGTGGGTTCCGAATTCAGAGTTATGGTCGAGTCATGTTTCTCTGCCGTAGCAAGTCAGGTTAAATGCGTGGCATGTATGTGGAGAGTTCTTGATTGAGGTTCATTCCGTTGGTTTTCTTGCCAGTGAGCCTGGGACATACGGTTTGTACGTGCAGTAAATGCTTCTACTGGTTGTAGTCCGTCCAATGTTGAGATAGAGACTGCTAGGAAGTGGTCTATATGCGACCTGCATGCTCTCCTGATCACACTCTCCACATACATGCCACGCATTTAACCTGACGCTACGGCAGATAAACATGACTCGATCAAAAATTCTGTAGTGAACGCGTACTGAACACACTGACCCCCTCTACTCTTTCACGCTTCACGCTGGAAGGAGAATTTGTGCAGGCCACGTGATGGTGTTTTCCGTGGGAATCCCAGGGGTCCCACACCTATCTAAAAATAACCCGTACGTGACACCGTTTCCAGTAAGTGCGCGTCGTGACCGGCCAACTAGCGGAAGAGATAGTTTTCACGTAGCCACGTACGAACTTACGATCCGCAACCCATTTGCGCAAAGAAATTTGCGTTCGCGTCGTGACCACGGCCCCAGGATTCGACACTTGGGGGTGGTGTCTAGAGCGGAAATGACGTGGCAAAGCATGGCAGGAAAACAACAGCATACTATATTTTTAACACTAGGACGGCTTACCTTCCTTTGTGTTGAAGCAGCGTGCCAAACCAGCATTTGCACGGACCCATTCCGCTTGCGTGTCCGGTCAACTTGCTCAATGCCAACTCGCTCCAAACAGTTAACGCCCAAAATTGAAATCATCTCGCCGCAATGTCAACTTTCTGGGTTTAGTTAGTGTGGTCGTACTAGGTATGAGTATTTGCGCGCGCGCGCGTGTGTGTCTTTGCAGGGACAGCACAACAGCAGTGGAGGCCGGTAAAATCATATTGCAAATATTGTTAACTCTTCTCAAAGCAAAATACACACCAAGCACGTTATGATGCATGTGCTAGATGTAGAATGGTAAAACTACATGGACAAGATTCTTCTGTATGTTTTGCTGTTCGCCTCAATTGTTTTCACTGGTCAGCTCCGTGTTTTTTTTTTTTTTTTTTTTTGTAACCATGCAGCTAGACAGAAAAAGCGGAACTTTATATAATGAAAATTGCAAATTTTAAAGGACAGCAAGGAGAAATTTACACACACACACACACACACACACACACACACACACACACACACACACACACACACACACACACACACACACTCTCTCTCTCTCTCTCTCTCTCTCTCTCTCACACGTTACTAAACTTCTCCACACAGCTCGCATCTTCACTATGGCCAAGCTCTCTTCCCCGGCCTAAAATGATCCAGATTAAGAACTCATTTCGGCTTGTGAGTTTTTGAAGTTTAAGGCTCGGGTCACAGCGGTTATCGTTTATTTGCAGACCATGGACGCCTGTCCCAATAGCCGTCTCTGGAACCGGTTTTTGAATGTTGCCACAATTAAGCCGCGAGTCAAAACAGGAGAGACACAAGACTCTGACCTCCCGCTCTCTCCGACCATGAGTCATTTTTTTATGTGAAGTATTTATATTGGCATTGCGAGAGAAATGGCTCCCCTGCCTGACAAATGCCCGTATGATGACGGTGCTCTGCCATCTCTTTTCTCTAAAGCGTCTCGGTCGTAACTCCTACCAACAAATACTAATGACTAAGATGGCGACAGCTTCCCTAAAGATCCGGGCCCGAGTTTTGCCGCGCTATGACAGGAGCTTCAGATTAACAACCAGTCGCCACGATTTACGCGCCTCTGATGCGTCTGCTCACAAAAACTACCACTGACCAAGGGACACCACTCTGATTATCTCCCCTGGTCGTAATTAGGCACTATTACGATGGCGGACAGTGGTTGAGGTCAGAGTTGTCGTGGGAGAATATTTCTCAGGCTGGCGGCCCCGTGTGTAGGCAAGTTTTCCAGGCGATAAATCTTGCGCCAGGAGTGAAGACGAGTCAAATTCACGTATTGTGGGGAGTTGCTGTCTGCCAAGCCAGGGTCATTAGACAACATTTTTACTTCTCGCGCAGAGCTCGGGCAATTTGTCGGTTTGTTGTGCTCGGTGACACGCTCGTTTGAGTTCCTGCGCCTCGTTTCCGAGCCCAGGCCTCGCGCACCATTGGAGAGGCAGGAGTTTTCCGGGGAGGCAACTCTTGCAAATGTTCCTGCTCACTTGCCGCGCAATTCATCATCGTCCTCAGCCAGCGCGCCATTTCTGGGAATGATCGTTAATTATGTCGCGCGAATGTTTCAAGCCGCCGACTCCCGCACCACTGATGCTATTTCTTTCTTTTATGGGAGCAAATAGATGGATGTCGGAAGTGGTCTTGTGGCGGCACCAGTGCCTGTTGCCTTCACGGGCGGGCTTCCATTTGCACACGGGTTGGGCAAACAAGGCAAGTAATTTAGCGCTCAAACTTACGGTTAATTGCACGCAGTTATTCCGAACTATATGTTCCGTATTATATGGAAGGGGTGGGACACAAGATATATGTGAAGCATAAAGAAAGTAATCAGTAAACTTGGCATGCTGGGACGTTCGTCAGCATGGGTTAGCCAGAAAACCATTCATCGTCTTTCCCCCCATCTTGGGCTCCGTTCAACCCGATCAGGCGCCCGCGACACGACAACAGTGGGTAAGGTCCTGTAACAAACTTTGTCCAATATTTCTACGTCAAGTCGTCTTCAGGGAGATCTCCAGAATAAATTCTTGAATGAATTCTTTAATTTTAGTCGTTTTGTCGGGCTATTTGTTCGCATGCATGACGCGACTAGAAATGTAAACTGCACTGACTTCGCTAGTGAGCCAGGAAACCGGCGTGGCGCTCAAGTGGAAACTTCAGAAGGATACACTTAAATGGTCATCAGTTAAACGGACAATCCATGCACACAGATAAAAAACCTTGAATAATAATAATAATAATAATAATAATAATGAGTATTGTATAGGCGCTTTACCCAATTTCATGAATCGGCTCAAAGCGCCGCGAACTGAACCCAACACGCAGGCTCACGTGAATCACACGCATTCTCTCACACACTGGACATAAACACATTACAATCACGTGGTGCGATGGGCCAGCTCAGCTATTTAAATTTCGGAATTTAGAATTGCATTTATTTTTCAAATTTGGTGGGCTGAACATTACCAAAGCACAGGGGGAGGAAGCCGGAGTACCCGGAGAGAACCCCCGACGATCGGCCCGAATGAACGGTGCCACATACGAGAAGGAAAATTTCGTTGCCCCGAGTGGGACTCGAACCCCTGACTTCTCGCATTGGTGACAAGTCTCTTAACCACTAGACCACCGACCGAAACCTTTCCTAATTGTAATTGGTTGGTGGTTCAGGGGTTTAAAGGTTAAGTTCGTAATAAGTTCTTCGGGGAGACACTGCCGCTGACAAAGCTGTAAGACTGTTTGCCCAATGAACAGATGTTCCTTTTGGTCATTGCGACCATTTTCGTGACTGTGCGGTTTCTAATAGTAGAAAAATACGACTTTCTTTGGCCGAACGCTTCAGTACCTGTACTACACGCCGAACGACAAAGTTGCTGGAAAAAAAGAGCCGAATGGTCTTCAGCCCGCAAGCAAGTAACGTCGCCTGCTCAATACACGGTACGCTTAATATTGATTGTTTTGAACTATTTATTTGTTGATTTATACTGAGCCTGTCTTAATCTTAATTGCCCGTTTCGGGATGAATAAAGTGCAATTGGATTGAATTGAATTGAAAATACAAACGTAGAACAATATTTATACGCCAACCCGAATCATCACTATGGTTTCAGAACCTGTATTGTGTCCTCAAGCTAGCTGGGAATCGAACTCGAATCACAAACATTGATTCAAATATTAGTGATATAAAGAAACAGCGACGCATTTCATTCGTTCTCGTAGACTGTGTTTAGCCAATACACGGCAGAGTAAAGGGGCGTGGCTTTGGTCACGGGACTTGCCGCGTGGAGTCGTCTATTGAACAGCAATATCAAAGGAAGGGAACAAACAAGTGCCACGCATACACAAAACGAAACATCAATGACGTTTTCATCATTGCGGTAACACTGAAGTACAGACGGACAGTCGAAAATGAAAACAAGAGACACGGCACAAGTCCAGCAAAACAACTTTAACTAATATCGCACGGGACAGGCTGTTAACTCAAATGATCACCGGTATTCACTTATCTTAGCTTCCATACGAACCGGATCTTGTAAAGACACGAGATGTATGGAATCACGTCAGATACATGTAACTCGCTGTTCAAACTCGCCCTAAACACGCCGCAGTCTAAATCGAATTGCACCGCTCCAGAAACGAGCAAGAACAGAAGAAAAACTGCCGGGACTGGCAGACAAAGAGAAGTCGGAACATTTCTCATTCCCCCATAAAATAACTCAATTGAAAAAATCAGATGCATGGAAAAGGTTTTATTATTCTCGTGAGATAGCACGCGCCATCAGGGACGTGCTATTGATTGGCTGACACCCATCAGAGGGGAGACAACAAGCCGGGACCATGGCGGCCACGGGATTGCTACTGCCCCTGTCCGACCTTTCCGCGCCACAGTTTCGTACTTGTCATAACTGGGCCGGGAAAGTGCCGCTAGAGAGGGGGGAAAAAGCCTTGCTTCTTTCTGCTTTCTTACTTCGTTTCCTGGCCAATCCGTCTGTTGTTGGATGGGAGACGCCATCTTGGAGCCTGTTCAGTGAACCTTGAGGTCGTCTTGACGTCTCTAGAGAGGCGTGCCGCCTGGTTGGCTGAACTCCTTGTGTATTTTTTTTTTTACTGGGTGGTCTAGTTGTATACTGTTTGTGCAGACAGTTTATGTTCATGCTTCTTTTGTTGTCTGTCTGTGGAATGTGCAGTTTATCTGTGTTTGCCTTATTTAGTGTTTGCTTCAAAGGATGATGGAAAATTCCAAGAAATATGACCACCCTGTTCTGATAGAAAAAGCAAATTTATACAACTTCAGCAAACGCCTTTGTGGAAGCAAAGGTCCGAGATGAAGTTAGTGTTCAAGAAACTTACGAAAGTGTTTAACTATTCCCAATTTTTGGGCAGATGTACCTGAACTGTCATTGTACAGGATTTGGAAACCGACCCGTTCACATTAGTCGTACTCACGCGTCAGCTCATAAAGCAAACAACAGTGAAATGTGGAACACACACACACACACACACACACACACACACACACACACACACACACACACACACACACACACACACACACACACACACACACAGAGCATGCATGCGGAATGTAAAACGTTTTTTGTTATTCAAATCCACTTTATCCGTCCCTCCCCAACAACAAGAAGCAACACAAACGACAACTACTTACAAAGGCACATTTAATAAAACTTGAATACTTGTTTCACAAGAGATCCACGCGTTTCTGTTAGAGTTTACTGATGGAGAGACTGTGTGTAAGGCCTGACTGTTGTGAAGTCATGTGGGCGTGATGAGGATTGACTGGAAAGGCTGCCACCAGGAGGCTTACAATCGTGTGCATGTCACGTGACCACGCCAATACGATCACATTCGTAATGCATCCCTAGCGAGTGGAGCGCAAATCATATTTTTCTCCTGTGCGGGCGCTATAATCATATACCATCTCCAATTTGTGTTTAAGTGAGGCCCGCCGAGGATACTTCATCTGCCAGTAGGCGTGGAATATGTCTATAATCACACCTGATCGCCATAACTACATTACCCGTTTGTCTTTTGAGACTCACACTCGCGCAAATACGTTAGCTTTCACGGACCCGCAGAGAGAGGCTGAAATTTGCGGCCCAGGCTAATTTCATTTGGCCATCGTGAGCCATTTACTGCTACAATATTGCTTCCCAGGCCTCATATTTCGCGCATGGCCGGTCCTAATTGTACTGTCAGCGCGGGACGGGGCCCGGGGGGCAGGGGCAGGACAGGGGGCTGCCAGGCGGCAGTCAAAACCTACAGGATAAAAAGTCTACCCCAAGTTTGACGAGCTGAACTCGTTCCCCTTCATTGTCACCTTGGGGGAGATTCGGGCATCAGCTGCTGGAGGATGAGGCGACAGTCTGGATGGACTTTGGACGCTGTTCCGTGACACGTGAACAAATATCAGTTCAGTTGCGCACCTGGATTTTTGAGTGGCGCCGAGCTTTTTATTTAAATAGAAATGGTTTAGCTGATGACTTTGTCCACAAACAACCAGTATTTGTCACGCTGTGTGTCTCCTCACACCCCACACTAACAAACCATTCCACGGTGTATGGCCCCAGCTGCTACAAACAATTTCTACATTCCAGAAGACACGAAGACAGACAAGCCGTTACCGTTGGTAGACCAAGTAGATCATTCTTAGACCCGGCGGAATATGCTCCAGAAGCGAAGTATTGTGCAAGTCAGGGTAAATACATGCACAGGTTTCAGTTTCAGATGTCAAAGTCAACAGTTCTTATATCCGACATATGGCTACATCATAATTTTCTGGCAGTCAGTGAAGTACGACACGTGACATAAGTACCTGAAACACAGTCCAGGTAAAGAAGATGTTTAAAGTGCTTCATTTACACATGCGTGAAGAGATTGTTTTACATCTTATTCTCTTTAACAGACGAGTGATTTATCTCACGTGTTTCAAATTCTGGCCCTAACCCAAACTCATATTACGAGATTTGCGATGTTGGGGTTCACATTTTAAATTGAGACATGTGTCTCATCGTAGCTGGTGGGTAAGACATGAAGTTCCGAACATAGCCCCAGGTCGACTGCAACCATGGACAGAACCGTGACGTGGAAGTCTTCCAGTGAAGGCAGCTCACTACTTGCCGTTCCCGCCAGCCCCCAGGGTGTGGAGCTGCAGCAGGCTGGCAGACATTGAGATGCAGGGCAAGGGGGGCGCCACTGGCGTGGCTAATACTGCCCGACGTGACCAGAGAGGATGATGGGACGAGGGCGAGGCCCGGGTCCCCAGGGCTGCGGCCCGTGGGGTGGGGTAATGGGCAAACTTCGCCACAAAGCTTGCTGAAACAGTCTCCAGTCTAGAATAGGGAGGTTAACGGTTTCTCAAATAATGTACGTTGTTTGTAGTTCGCTTTGCTGTCTGTACCAGTGTAGAACAGGAAAGGTTTCGCAACAGTTTGTGGTTCACTGTGCTGTT
This sequence comes from Batillaria attramentaria, assembly GCA_018292915.2. Classification (NCBI taxonomy): domain Eukaryota; kingdom Metazoa; phylum Mollusca; class Gastropoda; family Batillariidae; genus Batillaria; species Batillaria attramentaria. The sequence continues at coordinate 593,897 of JACVVK020000341.1, read as the reverse complement.
TGTGTCGACCACCAAAGGATTATGTTTTTTATGGCTCAGACAGTTACTTCCCCAGACTGGGTAAATTTGACGTGTTGATGATAAACATTTCTATTCTTTGTCAGGATATTCGTATGCTATAAACAAATTATAGTAGAGAATTGTAACACACACACACACACACACACACACACACACACACACACACACACACACACACACACACACACACACACACACACACACACACATCTGCTACACAGGAATGGTTTCAGAAAAGAAAAAAAAACTCACTGAATTTACATCTGTCATATTTCATTTTATTGAAAACTTCATTCGACTCGACCAAACCAAACCATAAACATGTTCAGCAACATTCACAAACACAATAATGATGTGAATCGTGTACGACAACTTGGTCACACTAACTGACACTGACACATAAACAAACCATGACACAAAACGAAACCAGGCAAGATTTATATGATACTGGACGAACATTTATATTAAGCATGTCCGATTGTTAACATCTCTATCCTCATCAATATGACATTGTAATTAACAGAAACACAACAAGAAACACAGTTTTTGTCCTGCAGTTCAAAATACAAAAGCTGAAGGATTTTGTCAATAGTGTGACTTGAATGGGTGAAACAAACAAACAAACACAAACGGATATTGGAAAAACCAATAAAAAGAGATCAATATAAAGTTTCTGCAATAAATTATACGTGGAGATTGGAATGATAAACAGTACAGACATCTGTCAGTACACTGAGTGGTTTACAGACAGACGACCTTGTTTCCGTCAGTAGAATGACGTTTGAATGACACACAACCATGAGTCTGACGTCAAAACACACAGACCTGACGCCCGCCCCCCCCCCCCCCCCCCCCCCCCCCCCCCCCCCCCCCCCCCCAACAGAACCAGATATACAATACAATTCACAACCCCATAAAACAATTACTCTGTTTATTTATCTAGCGTAGTGCCGGTGTCAAAACGGCGCCAGTAAACCGGCATATTCCTCTTTATCTAGATGTTGCAAATTGAAACAGTAAATACACAGTTCTGTAGCGCATCGCCAAAATTATCACTGTGTACACAAAGTTGTTGATCTGCACTGACATAGTTAAAATAGTCAGTTTAAATGTATGGTTTTCAAGCTAAAGCCCTGCCAACCAAAACACTTGACTGGTGGAACAAAGCAACACCAAATACAATAATACAAAAATCATTGAAATAGGCCTTGAGTTTGCAATGTAAAACTAGAGATTAGATCTGTATGACAGACCGCTGACAGTTCAACTGATTGTACATTGATGACAGACTTCCCGACCAAAACAAGACGTGTATACCATGCATCACACCAAGAACAAGAAAATCATGGAATAAATTAGCAACATTTTTAAAAAAAACTTCAAATTACAAATCTGCACACTGAAATATAGAACAAAAATGGTAATGCCTGAATTACGTGAAAATCTAGGCAAGCATTCTACTGGTCAGCGGTAAAAACTGTCCAATCATAATTGATTATAGCTCTATATTATTATTATTATTATTCAATCGCGAAGGTATTGCTCAGAATCGTGCACATTATTCAGAGGTTGTGTGTGTGTGTGTGTGTGTGTGTGTGTGTGTGTGTGCGTGCGTGCGTGCGTGCGTGCGCGTGCGTGCGCGCGCGCGCGCGTGTGTGGACGCGCTGTGTATGCAAACTGAAATGCATGCATCAAACTGAAATATTAAACTGGGTAGCGTCACAAGACACAGACAGAGGCGACTGTGGACAAGTGTGTTTTGAATGGTTTCAACACATTCATAAAACAACTTCAGCAACAAACAGATGCATCACCAGACTCTATCACAATCGTCCTAATGTCAAAATGCAGGCGACAAAAACACGGCATGCAATGTATCGGCTGTCTCAGACTCAAGCCACACCTACAAATTCATAAATAACATGAACAGATCGCGCTTAGACAACAAGTATTCGTTCGCACAAGACTTCGTGATGCTAAACCAAGTCTGGGAAGCGGCTTGAATAAAAGGGATATTCACAAAACACAAATCAGTTTGGTGTGGTTATGTTGTCAAGGAGACGTGGAAAGTATGACACGTGATGAAAGCAAGTCAAGGCAAGCCCTCGACACGTGATGAAAGCAAGTCAAGGCAAGCCCTCGACACGTGATGAAAGCAAGTCAAGGCAAGCCCTCGACACGTGATGAAAGCAAGTCAAGGCAAGCCCTCGACACGTGATGAAAGCAAGTCAAGGCAAGCCCTCGACACGTGATGAAAGCAAGTCAAGGCAAGCCCTCGATGGATGTAAGGTTTACAGTTAGAGCTGACAATGACAAACGAAATTAGATGAGAACTAGAACGACAAAGCCTTTTTTGGTTCACGTGCGACCTTGACCCGGACCATTACTGGAGGTCATTCCAAAGGGCATGCTTACCAACTATCAGAAATGCAGATTTTGATTTCCGAAATTTTCACCCAGTCCCTGTGATTTTGACTCCAAGGCCAAGGTCACCCAAATTGTACACATGAAAGCTTTTCATGCCAATTACGGTTGTTCTAATAGGCTATAGGATTGGTTGGATTTGGTCCAATAAGGTTGGATTGCCCGATATTCGTGGTTGCTGAGAAACATTCATTTTTGGGAACTTTCACAGTGACCTTTTGACCCTGTAACCTTGACCTTTGAGAGAGGCCATTCAAAGTGATATGTTTGCAAAGCCTTCGTCACCAACAACCACTGTTTGGAGTTACTGCTATTTTTATTTTCCTAGAATCCGGTGTTAAAGTTTGTCACGCACAGACGACAGGCAGATGACGGAGGGCGATATCATAATGTTACACACGTGAGTAAGAAAAAAAAAAAAAAAAAAAACCCAGTGTGTGTGTGTTAACAACGAAGCAATACAAACATGCTTATCACTGGACACGCAGTATATGCAATTCAGTAACACGTGACCACTGAGAGATCGGGGATGAGTATCAATGATTTACTGATTATCTTAGCTCGTTGTCTTATCACGGCGTGTGACTGATTGTGTGATTGCCAGTTCAGTCATAAACCAAACACCCTAATATAAAACTCATCCATAACAGCAGAACGCTTCCTGCCCATTTTATGTCCCCAAACTTTGCACTGGCAATGGAACACACCGCTTAGTATTGAACACATCCGACACAGATTTTCATTTCTTGAAAATACAAGTTAATTGTCTTGCTCAGTGATGAATGTCACTCCTTGTTCTCTCGGTTCTGATGACACTTTTACGCTGGCAGGTATTTATCTCGGAGACTCCATGGGAACACAGCATTCCTCAAAAACTAAAGTCATGAACTACACACGAGCACACGCCAGATTGACCAGACTGTGTAAATTCATTCACCCATGTCAACTGAAATCTGAAAGATGGACCAAAGAAGATAACAACCTTCTGTATCATACATTTTATTGCTGCCGCCAATATGGCTTTCTGAAAGACATTCTCGTGTCTAGCCGTTCATCATCTGACCGTATGGGGAGCCGGGATAGCCGATTACTGGAGCGTTGGACTTTTAAGGCTCGTGATCGTGAGTGCGAATCCCGGCTTGGGCCAAATATTTGTGCTGGCCTTTTGTCGTTGCCCCGTCTTTGAAATCACCCATACGTGGTGGAAAAGGTCGTCAAAACTCCCAAACACCCATACACCTCCTCTGACCGTTTGGGGTCGGCGAAGAACGATGTTTGTGTATGCAGACCTGAATAGGTCTCGTCCTCCACGTTCTAATAGCATCCCTAAAACCGACTTTCAACGCTTATGGCAACTGTCACTGTACTTTATTTTATCATTGTACGGGATCTGTCCATTGGTTAGTTTGAATTTTCGCCAAAATACACATTGATAACGGTGTATTTGCTTTTAGCCAATCGTCACTCGACAGAAGCACATTGTCTTCTTCAATACGCTTAACCGTAAGCCAAAATACACCATTCAGGATAATGTATTTTCCTGTAAGCCAATCGTCGATTGGTTAAAGCAGATTCGGCTCTCTGCGTGAAAGTTCGGGTGATTCCGTTCACGAGGGAGAGAGACTCTTGCACGCAATGTACAGTTGAAGTCTCCAGCTAGGCTGGTCAGCGCCACCACTGTGTCGACAGTGATAATGTGAATGGCATCAAGTTGTTCACAGCTAGTGTAGTTCATTACGAGAGTCCGGCCTGACCCTTGTCCAGCTAGACGGAGCTGATCATTTCCGAGTCCGAATGGTCCGAACCCTCGTCACTGCTCGCCTCGATTCGAGTCTTGGCTTTACGCCGGCCGCCATCTTGTCTCCGCCTGGTCCGGGGTTCCAGACCAACCGTCTCCTTGCCGTCCTGCAGCACACAGATATAAATACGTAATGATAATACTGTAGCACACAGATATAAATACATATTTATATAATACCGTCCTGTAGCACACAGATATGAACACGTAATGATAATCATGTAGCACACAGATATAAATACATATTTATATAATACCGTCCTGTAGCACATAGATATAAACACATAATACCGTGCTCGCTAACTAGAGTTAGATTGCAAAGCGACAATATGATTTTGAAGTAAAACTGTCCTGTTTAACTGTCGCAGTAAGCACGCGCACAGTGATTGTAAAGACAAGACACGTTGAACACACAACCATCTCAAGTTAAATCAGACAATAAACAACAACAAAAGACAAGGACAATAAAGTGACAAAACACCGGTGAAAACAAACAGCAGCGAAGCAGTTTTTGGTGTTTGGGAGTTAAAAGTCCTTTTCCATCAAGTATGGGTGATATCAAAGACAGGGCAGCGAGAAAAAGGCCAGCACAAATATGTGGCCCCAGCCGGGATTCGAACTCACGACCTCATCATCGGGAGTCCAACGCTTTACCATTCGGATATCCCGACTCCCCGGAGCAGTTGCGGAGGATGAACGCCTAATTGTAATAATTGTAACAGCTTGTTCATACGGGTCTTTATTGTCAGGCATCAAGACAAGAGTTAGTTAGTTAGTTAGTTATTTAGGGCTTAACGCCGCGCAAGCAACAGAGGCTAATTCGAGGCAAACATCAAGACAAGAACTGCACGTGGGGTCAAGTACACTGTTTGTTGGGTGGAACCCTTTTTGTGAGTGTGCTAGTTTGTAGTGATGTTTGTTGTCACGACTTTTGTAATTAGTAGGGCAAGGTTCATGCCACGTGCAAGAGGAGACAAGCTGCAAGTGAAGCTGGGACTTTTTGCCCAGAAGAGAGGCAAAGGTGACGTGAGTGGATTTGGGTGAAGTGGCTCTCTAGCCTAAACAGAAAGTAGACTAACATTACTCCAGTGAAACCTGAGCGGAAAGGAGACATTCAATTTTTTTAAACTCCTGTCAGGTGCGTGCCCTTGAATGGTCTGTGCATAGTATTTTTTTTTTTTAATTCTAGACTGAAGCATTTTATAGAGGTGACTATGATGCCTGAGGCTAATAGGGAATACATATAGGCATTTTATAGAGGTGACTATGATGCCTGAGGCTGATAGGGAATACATATAGGCATTTTATAGAGGTGACTATGATGCCTGAGGCTGATAGGGAATACATATAGGCATTTTATAGAGGTGACTATGATGCCTGAGGCTAATAGGGAATACATATAGGCATTTTATAGAGGTGACTATGATGCCTGAGGCTGATAGGGAATACATATAGGCATTTTATAGAGGTGACTATGATGCCTGAGGCTGATAGGGAATACATATAGGCATTTTATAGAGGTGACTATGATGCCTGAGGCTAATAGGGAATACATATAGGCTGAGGCTAATAGGGAATACATATAGGCTGAGGCTAATAGGGAATACATATAGGCTGAGGCTAATAGGGAATACATATAGGCTGAGGCTAATAGGGAATACATATAGGCATTTTATAGAGGTGACTATGATGCCTGAGGCTAATAGGGAATACATATAGTATTTTATAGAGGTGACTATGATGCCTGAGGCTAATAGGGAATACATATAGTATTTTATAGAGGTGACTATGATGCCTGAGGCTAATAGGGAATACATATAGTATTTTATAGAGGTGACTATGATGCCTGAGGCTAATAGGGAATACATATAGTATTTTATAGAGGTGACTATGATGCCTGAGGCTATAGGGAATACATATAGTATTTTATAGAGGTGACTATGATGCCTGAGGCTAATAGGGAATACATATAGTATTTTATAGAGGTGACTATGATGCCTGAGGCTAATAGGGAATACATATAGTATTTTATAGAGGTGACTATGATGCCTGAGGCTAATAGGGAATACATATAGTATTTTATAGAGGTGACTATGATGCCTGAGGCTAATAGGGAATACATATAGTATTTTATAGAGGTGACTATGATGCCTGAGGCTAATAGGGAATACATATAGTATTTTATAGAGGTGACTATGATGCCTGAGGCTAATAGGGAATACATATAGTATTTTATAGAGGTGACTATGATGCCTGAGGCTAATAGGGAATACATATAGTATTTTATAGAGGTGACTATGATGCCTGAGGCTAATAGGGAATACATATAGGCATTTTATAGAGGTGACTATGATGCCTGAGGCTAATAGGGAATACATATAGGCATTTTATAGAGGTGACTATGATGCCTGAGGCTAATAGGGAATACATATAGTATTTTATAGAGGTGACTATGATGCCTGAGGCTAATAGGGAATACATATAGTATTTTATAGAGGTGACTATGATGCCTGAGGCTAATAGGGAATACATATAGTATTTTATAGAGGTGACTATGATGCCTGAGGCTAATAGGGAATACATATAGGCATTTTATAGAGGTGACTATGATGCCTGAGGCTAATAGGGAATACATATAGGCATTTTATAGAGGTGACTATGATGCCTGAGGCTAATAGGGAATACATATAGGCATTTTATAGAGGTGACTATGATGCCTGAGGCTAATAGGGAATACATATAGGCATTTTATAGAGGTGACCATGATGCCTGAGGCTAATAGGGAATACATATAGGCATTTTATAGAGGTGACTATGATGCCTGAGGCTAATAGGGAATACATATAGTATTTTATAGAGGTGACTATGATGCACATATAGTATTTTAAGGTTTCGTGCATTTGCATTCTTTGACCTCATGGTCACATTGGTGCGCGGTCCTGACGCACTGAGTCCAGTCTCCACAGTGTCTGCTGACCTGACGCCGCCAACTGTTCGTTATGTGGACTGACAGTGACAGCCCCTATTTCTTCTTGTACCCAAGACAAAGCTATCATCAGTGAGTTGACTTCTGCTGGAAACGAGTTTAACATTTCTGTATATCGTTGAACTGCATTTGGCCGGTTGTTTGATGGTTTGGAGTTTGAGCGACATTTTTCATCATGTCAGGCTGACTTTACATATGGGGCAAAAAGGGAGAAGTCAGTGCAGAATTTGGGCTCATGGTAATCGAACTCCCAACCCGAGCATCGACAGTTGCATGCCCGGCCAACTTGGCAACCCGGCTACCATACTGTATGGGGAGCTTGCTACTTTCACAAATGTATTGGGCCTGCGAAGAGGGAAGACATCAGAAATATACGTCACTTCTGCAAAGGGTGGGTGGGTGGGTGTTTGGGAGTTTACCTTCCTTTTCCACCACGTATGGGTGATATCAAAGACGGGCCGACGAGAAAAAGGCCAGCACAAATATTTGGCGTCAGCTGGGACAATACCGGAAGCAATAAAATTTTTTTTTTAAACTACTGTATTATACCTTTCGGGAAATTCGGACTGCTTCCCCCAGCGCCACCCAATACCTATCCTATTCTTTAAAAATTTTTTTTCCTGGGGGAGGGAAACCCCCGATGAGCAGCCCGGAAACCAGGAAAAACCGGTTTCACATACTGTATCACAAGCTCGACCTGGGCTCGAACCCACGCTTCGCCACGACAGCGTTGACGGCCGTTCAGTAACGCAGCGGCTAAGTCCGACGCGATACCTATTAGACCACCGCTCACCCCCAGGTTGATTTCTCCATCCAATGACACATCACGACAACAAATTCGCTCCTTGCCCTCGGACCAAGCATGAAAAACACGAGGAAGGAGAAAGGCGGCCAGCGAAGTAGGAAAATCCATTCGTTTTGCTCATTGCCCACCATAGCTGTTCATTGTCCAGGGATTTATCACCAGGCGGCGGGGTCCGGCCAGCGGGGCAGATGAGTGCCGTCACCCAAACTAAAGATTTACCAGCCAAGGGAGACAATCAGAGAGTGTAGCTGCCCGCCAGAGTTGTCAGTGGTGTTACTGGTGTATGTGTCATGGCAGGGGAAGGCGCGCTGTTTGCCAAAGCTAAATCTAACACAACCACTCGCCAGCTTCGATCTTTCCCGCCCGATGAAAGGATCAGATTCATGGACTTGTATTCAATGTGTTCTGAGGAAACATATTCGCCAGATAACTTCCCGCCGTCCAATTCAGCACTGGGCAGCGCTGGGGAATGAAAACATCCCGAAGAAACAAGATGGTGTTCTCAGGATAACATTCGTGTACTGTAGACTGGGGTATGCTAATTGCGCAGGACTAGAGGGCAGTTAGGGTTGGGCTGGACTGAGAGTCCCGGGTCTCGCAGCCAATCAGAAAACTTACAGACCAAGATAACAATTAATAAATCCTTACAGAACATGACTGCCAAGAGGCTCACAATTCATAAATAAATACAAATGGCATTATAAAGGTCAACTTGGGAGTAACGTGTGGAAATCTGAAGAAGCAGCATCCATATACGAGACAAGGTGCATACGGGTTTATTCAAGGCAAGTAACTCCCAAGACAACTTCCTAAAATATGGGGCGGTCGGTGGTCTAGTGGTTAAGACTTCGTCACCAATGCGAGAGGCCCGGTTCGAGACCAGCTCTGGACAAAGACTTTAGCCTTCTTGTATGTGGCACCGTACATTCGGGCCGTTCGTCGGGGGTTCTCTCCGGGTACTTCAGCTTCCTCCCCCTCTGCTTTGGAAATGTTCAGCCCACAAAGTTTGAAAATTAATGCAATTCTAAATTCCGAAACTTAAATAACTGAGCTGACCCTTCGCACCACGTGATTGTAATGTGTTCATGTCCAGTGTGTGAGAGAATGCGTGTGATTCAGGTGAGCGTGCGTGTTGGGTTCAGTTCAACGCGATACAATCCAGTTCATGAAATTGCTTAAAGCGTCTATACAATACACCACTATCATTATTATTTAACCGTTATCATGTACAGGGAACTTCAGAACTAATGCAAAAGTCTTCCTCTGTGTCTCGTTTCGCACACAACAAACGCCGCGTCATATTGACAGTAAACTGTATCTGAGGAAATTTCTTTTACTGAAAACTATAACGTCTGGAACCCTGGTAGCCATGAGAGTCAACTGGACACACAAAGTCTTCCCGGCACTCAGAGCAGCACAGTGCCCATCCCGACTATCCTCACCACAGCCGCAACAACAGGGGGCTCTGATTGTATGAGTAGCGAGGGGCCGGCTGAGCACTGCTCACTTCATCAATCACGGCCGCCAGCTCTGTTGCCGAAGTCTCCATTCTGGAAAAAGTCGACGGGTCACAGAGCTAAATAGCGGGTCCCTGTGCAATACGGCAGTGATAAAGTGCACACGTCGCACAATACACGCCCAGCTTTATGACGAGGGGGAAAATCCGGAAAGGCGACAAATGGGATCTAGACTATAGTCTGGATTTAGCCCAGAACTCCCCCCCCCCTCTCTCTCTCTCTCTCTTATTTTTCTTTCTTTAGATTCCTGTAGCTCTTAGATTTTCCTTCCGTTGGACACATTTTTGTAGTTTAGTAACGGCAAGTTCGAACATGGTATTTCTGCCAAGACCTTTACCGTTGTAAAATAAAGATTATTGTTGTAATTCTCTCTCTCTCTCTCTCTCTCTGGGAGCCAGGACAGCCGAACTAGTAGAGCTTTGGGCGCTATTACTGAAACACATGTATCACATTATCAAGAGCAAACTGCGTCCACCTAGTATCCCATGATGCACCCACCCAGTTGTACAAAATCACCAGCCAAGTCCGTCCACCAAGCGTCCCATGGTTTACCCACTGGTATAACTGATATCACAATATTAAAAGTGATGTGAGTCATACATTATTATGTTCCTTAGCCTACCCTTCCAGTTATACAATATCATATTATCACCAGCAAAGTGCGCGCGTCCACCAAACGTCCCATACTGCCCATGGGGTATTGTCCTATAAAGTTCATGGTGTATTGTCCTATACAGCCCGTGGTGTATCGTCCTATACAGTTCATGGTGTCAGTATCGTCCCATAGAGTATCGTCCCAGTTGAACCACCCCCACCTCCCCTCGGCCAGACCCAATTCTCAATCGCCGGCCAAACTGTAAGTGAAGCAACCGATTGAAGCTGCGGAGGCGAACATGAGGCGAAAATTATTCCGATTGCCTTGTTTGTCCACATGTCATTCAGAGCCGTGAGCGGGACAGCAGCGTCATACAAGTCGGCCAGTGTCAGCTAGTGGAGCCACCAGGCGGCTGGCGCCCTCTCTATCAAAGGGGAGGCAAGTTCAGTACGGTGGGTGACGGGCTTTTAGCGAGGGTTATTCTGTTCGGCTGGGTAGTTTGTGGAAAAGTTAATGTTGGTATCAGAGAGCGTATATCAAGGACGGAAGCTGTACACTAGGACATGGGCGTGCTCGGAGGACGTGTATCACTATCAGATATACAAAGAGCCGCGTGGTACATACAGTAACCCAAGAACAACTAAACTAACACTAAGAATCATAACTGCTAATATAGCAATGCAGTTTGTATCGGAATTTTATCGGTACACATGTTACTCCGATCACCTATTACATTATTATGTATATTACAGGTACGCCTGTTTTGCTGTGATCAGTCTGAATGAGGAGTGAAGGAGCGGGCGAGATGTGTGTGTGTGTGTGTGTGTGTGTGTGTGTGTGTGTGTGTGTGTGTGTGTGTGTGTGTGTGTGTGTGTGCAGAATTTTAATGTATTGTACTGTCATTGTTACGTTTTGAGCAGAGATTTCATTTCCCCATGAGGGATGAATAAAGTATTCCTGATTCTTGAATCTATATCAACCAACCAAGCAACGAACCAACCACCCAACAACCCACCAACCAAACAAAATTGACTTTCACCACACAAAGGCTACAGAGACCCCTACTCCAAGAACAACTCAACGTTCACCGGCCCCCGTAGTGTAGTGGTTAGCACTTCGGATCATGGACCGGGAGACCCGGGTTCGAATCCCAGCCGAGGCAAGCGGGATTTTTCCTACCTAGGTCGGCTCCTACCCAGAGCGGGTGTGCTATGGGCCCGATGGGGAGGCTGTTGCCACACAGCCGAGTTTCACCCACTTCACGGGTGCGACTTTGGGGGTGCTTCCCTTAGTATGACACGTCTTATGATGTGGATGATTACACGGCCGGCACCGCAGGTGCCGTAGTTCCCGGGCCTGGTTAATGCCGGGATATTTATGACAGGAAGCGTGGAATGCGGCCCTGTCCCGCAGTCCCAAACCACATGGACCTCCATAGCATCATCTTACTATCATCCTCATCTCCATCATCATGCAAAATAAAAATTGTCCCAGCTTCCGAGTCCTCCGTGGGTTCCACCCATGATCTGGGAGGAACACCACTGGAGTTGGCAAAGAGTTGGGGCAGCAAAAAAAAAAAAAAAAAAAAAACAAAACAACTCAACGTTCAACGTTCTTGAGGACAAAGTTTAACAGTCAGGTTTTTCACATTTAATTTTTTTTTTGACTGCGATGGGTGGGTGGGTGGGTGGGTGGGTGTTTGGGTGTTTAGGAGTTTAACGTCCTTTTCCACCAGGTATGGGTGATATCAAAGACGGGACAACGAGAAAAGGGTCAGCACAAATATTTGGCCCACGCCGGGATTCGAACACACGACCCGAGCATTGAAAGTCCAACGCTCTACCATTCGGCTATCGGTCATCCCGGCTCCCCGGACTGCGATGGACAAGTTACACAACCATGCCCATTTCAACACAGAGCCCTGCAGTGCCTAGTCGAGATCCGACACATCACAGGATGTGTCAATGTCAAATGTTCAAGGGCTTTGGCAAATGTGACTGTCTGCTCCAGATCCCCACAACAAGATGTGGGCAACGCCACGACATCCACCTGACCAACCACGAAGCTTTACAGTAATCCACGAACTCGACGAGAAATGCGTGCGACAAGGAACAATCCCGAACCACCATAGGACGTGAAAAACACCCCGACACTGAGTACCACGGCCATGAAGGGCGCGCTTCCCCAACTTGGTAGCCATGTTCCGGACGCACAGACACAGCAATAGAGATGGGATCGAAGCCCATGAAAATAACGACCCACGTGCTGACTGAATCTACCGCCACCCTTTGTTGGTAAAGTTATGGACTAGTGCTTGACGTGTCGTGACAATCTGACGCCTGAAGACTGCAACTGATCACTAAGGAATTAAGCTGTTGTCTCTGAGTCTCTGATGGTCAAAACTCAACGTTCTGACAAACAAACTGATCCGTCAAACTGAGCATGCACTAACGTGAACTGTTTCTGCTGTGGATTAATGTTTGTATGTGAAAGTTGATGCAACTCAACCATGCGTCAATCGTGATCTTCGTTACTTAGTAAAATTAGTCAAAGTTCGAGCCTGCTTCTCTGGCGACCCTAAAAAGATTTTGGTCAGTTGGCTTAAGACCTCTGCTAAAACCAGAGATATATCTCAAGTACGTTCTAAGGTCTCTGTTGCACCTGTGAAACTGAGAAAGCCCAGCCTTTGAGCCACCAAGCACACCCCATCTATCTCGATAGTCCCTCGACAGAGCAATGTCCGAAGATGTTGGCGGATCGAAGACCGTGAAAATAACCAGTATCGGAACAGATCGCGCCCAACAAACCTCGCGCCCGTCCACAGTCGGCCCTGGACGAGCTTCTCGCGGGCCATGTCCCGTGTTTACGGTGCAACATATTCTCTCCCCCAGCTTCCCCCTGATGACTGCCAGACCCACACACCGCCCGCCCGGGGGTGGCGGCGATTTATTTGACGTAGACGGCCGGGGTAGAGCCGACATAAAGTTGTGCCCGCACTTTATTCCTCCAACCACCCAACTAATTTACGGCACGCCTTGCTGCGTGGCGCGCTAAAGATGCTGACCCTTTTTTTAGGGGAGAAATCTTCAGATCTGTTCATACGCCAACATGACTTTTATTGTCCAAGATTTCGATCGGCTTCTGGTTGGGAGCGGACCGGGGGATGGGGATGGGGTGGAGCTGGGGTGGGGACGACAAGTGGTCGAATCAAGTCCCGGTACTGTCCGCAGATGATGGTGATCAAGAGATATGACTGTGGGCCAGGGCATAGTGGACGCTGGAGGCTGCTGCTCGATCAGTAAGATGCGGGCGTTACGGGGACAAAAAGACAGTGTTTACTGACGCAGACTGAAAATTAAGATGGCCACTACATGACAATTTTCACCAGTAAATGATCTGATCGCCACAACAGACAAGTCAGCACATAGATTTTGTTTTTGTATTTACAACAGATAGGACGAAAATGCGATGTCTTTCAACAGGCACATTTCGTAATGATCTCAGCGGTTGCCGGCAGTAAAGACGGAATGGACAAATCCTGCAGGCGTATGGACACAAGGGGTGAGTGAGTGAGTTTTTAGGGCTTAAAGCCGCGCAAGCCACGAAGACTAATTGGCGGCTGGCATGGACACAAATTCAGCGTAGGTCAAGTTTGGCGCTTATTTGAAGGACCACGTTTGGCGAGTGTGCTAGTTTGTACTGATTTCTGTTGTCACGAAAGAGCGTGCCAGTGATTTTCATGAGTTTTGTATTTGTAGGACAAGGAGCACGCCAGGGGGTTGAACCAGCAGGCAAACAGCCAGTGAAACTGGGACTTTTTGCGCAGATGGCAAGCAGAGGTGACGCGAGTGGATTTGAGAGGAGTGGCTGTCTGGCCTAAGGTGGGTGTCCCTAAATGATCTGTGCATGGTAATGTTTGTTTCTACATTTGGAGCATATTTAGGGGTGACTTTAGTGCCTGAGGCTGATAAGGAATACACACACACACACACACACACACACACACACACACACACACACACACACATATATATATATATATATATATATATATATATATATATATATATAAGCATTTTGAGGCCAGCGCATGTGTGGTACGTGCACAGGAGTCTTAGGCAATAAGGCACTTGATCAGTTCATGACGGACGAGGCATGGGACACACAAAAAGCTGAACGCTGACCTAAGCCTGATCGACCGCTCTGAACAACGGGTAAACGAAAGTCCGTATTCGCAGCTGGGTACTTGGGGGTGAAGGGGGGGGGGGGAGAGGCCCACAAAAATGTCGGGGAGGGAGGGGGCAATGAAGCAGTTCATTCAGCGAAATGTCCGGCCGTCCCATGACCTTACAGGGTCACGTGGTGGACATTAACTTGCCGCTGTTTGTCGGGGGAAGATGGCGGGCGCGATATGGCCGTTACCTACCGCCGGACATTAGCGATAACAGACATAATTCCTCATCGTAGGGTGTAATAAAGCGGGGAGTGGCGGGGATAGAACCGCCCCTTCCCCCCTCCTCCATCCTCCCCTCTCCGCGCACCAATCAAAGCCAGGGGAACTTTATGTGCTATGGGGCAGATCGGCTACCGGCGCCGTTCCGACTTCTTCTACACAAACTGGCTATTGGCACGGTCTCCAGGGAACGGGAAAAGGTTTGGCAGTTGACAGTTCAGTTTTCAACTTTGTCATAAGCTCCATAATTGAATCTGAGAAAATCTTGCCACGCCGGCACAGGAGAAAAAAAGGGGAATATATATATGTATTAAGTTAAAGGCAGTGTTGAGAATCGACAACAGTTTTGGTTCGGGTCATTAAGCAAGTACTGCAGAAAGTCACGGGCTATACGGGGGGAGGGGGGGGGGTGTGTTTGGGAATTTAACGTCCTTTTTCACCGCGTAAGGGTGATACCAAAGACGGGGCAACGAGAAAAAGGCCAGCACAAATATTTGGTTACAGCCACGGCCCGAGCATTGTGAATCTACCGCTCTACCATTTGGCTATCGCGGCTCCCCTCGCGGGCTTTTACCAACCAACCAACCAACCAACCAACCAAAGAATGGGTTTAATTTGTTCCAAAATGTATAAAAGGAAACCAGTCACTGAGAACTGTAAAATACTGACAGGGCGGACTGATCTCTATCCTACTGCAGGAAACACACCAACTACACAGCAGTCTGCCTCGCTACCCGCCCCATCACTTTTGATGTATCCTCCAAATGTTTCTTTTTCACCCTCAGCGAACATAGTTGGCAGCCGTTCAGAGCCAATCCCCCAAACCGGGGAGCACTATCTGACTCCAGGGCGGAAGGACACTGCTCCGTAAACACGACTGTCAGACGGTATTCATCCGCGCGTCTATGCTCCCTGTCTGAGATTTTCTGGCAGCAGTTTTTCCGAGGCAAACACTGATTCATATTCTCTTACTTCCTGAGATTTCTACTTCGCAAAGACTGACGGGGATGGCGTGATCTGCAGAAGTTTGTCGAATTTCTACTTCAGTATACCGCGACCCCATTTAATTTCGAGGTACATGACAGTTCTATGCAAATACTTACCTCACAATTTTTGGACATGTGTATGATAAAAAGTAAGCACTCATCAGATTACAGCCGCATAGAAAACAGTCTTAGATCTTGCTGTCCCGAACCCCCCCCCCCCCCCGCCCCTCTCTCTTCCTCCCGTCCTTAGTCCTTCTCAATGTGTTACATACAAAACAACAACAAAAAATGGTTGTACTGGCCAGCTCTGGCAGTCTGTGAATGTAAGGTAGACTTAGGCTGTGCACACGCCATAGGCCTTTGCCTCCACCTGAATATCTTACGTGTACAATTATCATCCAAATAAAAATATGTTGTAATAAAATACGTCCAGTTTAAAAGTTCTCGTTAGGACACTGACTACGTAGTACATGGCATTAGTACACGACCAGGCTGACTGAAAGCACTGAATGAACCCAGCGCAAAACATGAAACACTGAGTTAACGCCGTACGGACACATAATGAGTAAGTGCAGCCGTCATTATTAGAAATAGTTTGCAGTTTGAATAACCCAAGAGTCAAGCGTAATATCGGACAAGCGGAGTGGCAAAGTACAACAACAACAACAACAACAATAACAACAACAACAACAAACATACAGACAGCTGGACAGACCGGTAGAGTAAGAAAAAACTGGACAGTAAGAGAGAGAAAAATTATTTTATTCACGTGTGTGACAGTACAGATGTGTGTGTGTGTGTGTGTGTGTGTGTGTGTGTGTGTGTGTGTGTGTGTGTGTGTGTGTGTGTGTACTTTGTGTTTGAAACTGTTTTATTTGTCTGTTTGTATTATTGTACCCCCCCCCCCCCCCCCCCACCGTTTTCTTTTTGTGTCGTAAGGTAGTCTTTGTTGCTTGCGCGGATCTTCACACTCCAATTTTCCCCCCGTTTGTAAGGCGCTTAGAGTTCCCAAAGGATAAAAATCGTCGTCATTATTATTATTATTAAAACGCAGACAGACCGACAGGCAGACAGACAGACAGACAGACAGACAGACAGACAGACAGACAGACAGACAGACAGACAGACAGACAGACAGACACACACACACACACACACACACACACACACACACACACACACACACAGACAGAGAGTTTGAGAGCAACACTGATTTACCTTCTCTATGAGCATGTTGGAAGCGTAGGAGTCGATAGAGTGGTCGTCCCCTGTCAGTTCCATCCCTTGCCACGTCAGTGTCTTTGTCTTCTGTCGACTCTTCAGTACAGCGCGCACCTGAACACAGCAATTTCAATTCAGTTGAGAAATGAAACATAATTATATCCTTCATCAAAGTCAGTCATGAGAGCAGCACTGCACGATTTCAGTTCTAAAAACGAAAGTCCGCACAAAAAGTCATGAACAAACACAATTGAAAAGTGTGTAAATGGCTCGTTCTAAATTCCGAAATTTAAATAGCTGAGCTGGCCCTTCGCACCACGTGATTGTAATGTGTTTATGTCCAGTGTATGAGAGAATGCGTGTGATTCACGTGAGCGTGCGTGTTGGGTTCAGTTGGTTGAAACAGATTTATTTTGTTGCACTGGTGAAACTGAGTACAGAAAAAAAACAACAACAACAGTTTGAGCATAAACAAGACGATTCATGAAATTGGGTAAAGCGCCTATACAATACTCATTATTATTATTATTATTGTTTTTTGCGACAACAGCATTACACTGAAAACTCTCTCCCTATTTTCCCGTGTGAACAATACTGGAAAATATGATTACGTGGCATGTCTGTCAGACCTTTTCGTATGCGTCACGCAGCGCAATAGAAACATGAATTGTCCATAAACTACACTCATTAACAGCATGCTGTGCAGACTGACAGAACGGCTTTGTGAAAGATGACGAAAGGCCATGCCATGCATGTGTGAAAACAATTATCCCTCTTGAGGAACATGCTAAATGAAGCATGTCGGTTAATGAGAGGTAGAATGGCGGGTTGTGGCTGTCACCCGCTGATTTTCTAACTGATGTGTGTCCAGGCAGAGATTCAACCTCCCTCCCGCCCCCACCCCCCCTCCCCCTCCCATATTTCCCGCTCTAATTTTCTGAAGCGTTCTCACTTGAGGACGAGAGGTGATTTCGCGTTAATAACATCATGTTCTTGTTACAGCCTGACTCAGAACTGAAAGGCAACACTATATAGTGTCTGTTGTCTGTCTCCGATGTCATCAGATTCACAAATAGTGCACACGTCAGTCGGGATGTCAAACAATGACAACAGTCAATTTCCAATGTTTCCTCTTTGTTTTGCAATCTAAATAATAAGCAAACAAACATCCCACCCGCTAACAACAAGAACAACAACAACAACAACAACAAACAGACACAAAAAAACAGACCAAACCTAACCCCTACCCAAAACAAGAACAACAACAACAACAAAACCCAACAAAAAAACAAAAACCAAACAAAACAAAAACCAAACAAAACAAAAACCAAACAAAACAAAAACCAAACAAAACAAAAACCAAACAAACAAAACAAAAAACCCAAAGAAAGAAAGAAAGAAAAGAAAGAAAGATAAGAAAGAAGACTAAGAAGAAGAAAGAAAAGAAACTACAACAAAGAACAAAAACACAATAAGGAACCCAAAACCAAACAAAATTTAAAAAAAAAAACCAAAACAAACAAAACAACAAACCAAAACCAAACCAAACCAAACAGCAACGACCAAGCAAAACCAACCAAAAAACCTCCACGAAAACCGTTAGATGGTGATTGGGGGTGGGGGTGGGGGTGGGGTTGAGGGTGGGGTGGGAAGGCGTAGTCTGACCTCAGTAGACCAGTCACTTCTCTGTCCCTCGTAATTCAGTCAAGGGACTAGATACTACGTTACTTCCGGACAGTTTTCACCAAAAGAATGGGAGGTGAGACACTAATGTTACCGAAGTGCAAGCGGGCACAACTGGATGGAAGTGGAAATTTGACTTAACCTTTAATCCCCTTCGTACCGTTTGACGTTAACCTGGTTTGAGCCACCCACAATTTTCCTAACCGTCCTGCCCCCTCCCCTCGTCCCCCCCTGTCCCCCTTTAACACCCCGTTTCTCCTCACGTTCCCATGGCCTGCATGCTCAACTGCCTGCTAATCACCTCCCCGACAATCCCGGGTCCCAGGGCGCTTCCCCACCCCTCGGGCCTGGCCGCGTCCCGGTTATTCTTTGATTATTGAAGGCGGACTGAATGCTCGTTCGCCTCTCTCTCACTGTTCCCCTCTTCACGCTCGGCAGAGCTCGCTACAATGGCGGCAAACACGGCACCGTCTGTCCCCCCGAGAACGTCTGTCACCAGTAAGATCTGGAGGAGACTAGCGCCAGCTTCTGTTGGTGCGCACGGTGCTTCAATATCAACATCAGCTCTGTTTGCTAGCTTCGCTGCTTCATTATCAACGTCAGCTCCAGTTCTCTGTCTGCTAGCTTCACCTTGTTCTTGACCAGCAAGGTGTGTAATGCAAGAGAGCAGCTTCATCTTCTGCTGGTATGGGCGGTGCGTCGTTTTAACATCAGGCTCCGCATGCAGAAGTCGAGGTTAGGAATTTTTGCCGAGGGTTAGAGTCTAACCTCGAACTAAACTAGCTCTAGGGTAAAATTTTCTGTTGTTTTTTGTTCTAAATCAGAAAGTGGGTCCATTCCAGCAAGATGCCTAAGCCGTTACAGAAACATTTATTTCTTCCTTTCTTCGCCTCCCTTTTTTAAAAAGTATAATTTTTATTTCTTGGTTTCTTTTGTCCTAGTCTGGGTTAGGCCCGTAGCCGTGGGTTAAATTAACCTCGACTTTTACATACGGGCCCTGCTCTACATATATCTCTGTTTGCCAGCTTCACAGCTTCATTAGCAAGATCAGCGCCTGCTCTCTGTCTGCCAACTTCACCTTGTTAGCAATGTGATGGTGGGTTGACCAGAGGACTTACAATTTGCAACTGTGTGGTCAGTTTAGACTATGACTGGAATCTGGCGCTTCCGGTTTTTGGACTACTGATACGGCACAAATAATGACGTCTGCTTGTTATCATTTACATTTTTGATGGTCTGTTTTCAAAGATATCAAAGACATGACCAGAAGCAAGCGTTTATCCCATTTTATCATAAACCAAAACATACGAGGAGACGTAAATTTAGCAAAGGACACAGTATCTTCATCTTGACAGAGACGACCGCACATAAATCTGCTGGCTGACAACCACAGCTCTGACCACGACCACAACACCATTGAGGACACAGGACTTGTCATGCTGACGTTGTTGTGGTCAGCGGAGGGAGTGAGTGTAATTGCCGGACCGGCCAGCTGTCGAGGGGTTGGACAAGGGCCACAATCTGCTACAAGCCACAACCCCTGTCACCAGGCGGCACTAGGGTCGTCGTCCAGCCCCTGGGATGGGGTTAACTCCCCTCATTACGACGGCTTACGTTTCCCTTCATGTCGTGGTCAGCCATGTCAAGAAAAAGTGGGGGTAGAATAAAATGACTTTAACGTTATAGAGAAAGGGGTAATATGACAGACTGTTTCTTCGAAAAATTCAGTTCAAATCAATGTAACTTTCTGTCTGGGAGGATGGGTGGGTGTTTAGGAGTTTAACGCCCTTTTCCTCCGCGTGTGGGTGACATCAAACACGGGGCAACGAGAACAAGGTCAGCAGAAATATTTGGCCCAAGCCGGGATTCGAACTCACGAACCGAGCATTGAAAGTCCAATGCTGTGCCCCTTATGGGGACAGCTCAGAAAATGCTCTACTCAAATTCAAGTACTGATGGGTCTACACACTGTGGTAGAAAATAAAAAGGCAGCGTCTGCCAGATGCGTTCTGGATCGATTAAAAAAAATAAAATGCCACACATTGAACATGGATACAACTGTACCATAGTGTCTGCCGAGATAGGCAACTTTGAGCGCGAGGAGTAGGTTGGACGGGAGGAGGTGGGGTGGGGGGGTGGGGGTGGGGAGGAAGGGGGGGGGGGATCGCTCGTGTTTGTGTGTGTCTGAAGGGGCGGCGGGACTCTCTGATAGTAACTGTACCATAATCACCTTCGTTAAGCTAGGCCTGTTTAGTATATTTCAAACGGATGACGTTTTGACATTCAAAAAAGCAATTTATATTTCGTTCGCCCAGGTGTTGCTATAAATGAATAGAAATAAGCAGCAGCGGAAATCGGTTCAGCCAATTGACTGCAAGCAACTGAATTTGGTCTCCTGCACAAGGGACGTAACTTGACCTTAACGAAGTCGACAAGGACTAAATCGCTGGCCGCCTTGTCCGTTGAAGTCACGAGACACAAGACCTCACGACAGAGCCGCCTTAACAAGGCCCGGCCCGCCAGTAACGACCACGACACATAAAATTAAACAGATGCTGGGGCTGAAGGTGTGATCAAATTATGCCGCGCCACGTCCGCTCGCGTTAGACAGAGGCTCGGCCAAACCCAATCAAACCACACTGCTTTCTCCGGCTCCGGGACTAGGCCACGACAGTGGGAATTGTTCCAGGGATTTGCTTCCCTTTAACCCGAGCTCTTTAGGCTGGGAGGCGACTTTCTTTGTGTCATGCGCGGCGCGAACAGATGACTGGGGATCCGATGTGATTTGGCGAACAGGTTTCGGGTGACATCCGTACGAATGACAGTTGTGGCGGTCGATAATGGGCTGTTTGTCAGCAGTTTGGGGCTGTCGGTCGGGCTTTGTCGTAACTCAATCTCCGTAATGTGAAGGTGATGCATTGCCAGACTGAGATATGAAGAGGAAACTTTGGTTCTCAAGATTAAGTTGACTGATGTCTGTTCAAAAAGTAGGAACTTGAAAATGCCCTGAGAACAACCTCATCTTGAAAATGCCCTGAGAACAACCTCATCTTGAAAATGCCCTGAGAACAACCTCATCTTGAAAATGCCCTGAGAACAACCTCATCTTGAAAATGCCCTGAGAACAACCTCATCTTGAAAATGCCCTGAGAACAACCTCATCTTGAAAATGCCCTGAGAACAACCTCATCTTGAAAATGCCCTGAGAACAACCTCATCTTGAAAATGCCCTGAGAACAACCTCATCTTGAAAATGCCCTGAGAACAACCTCATCTTGAAAATGCCCTGAGAAACAACCTCATCTTGAAAATGCCCTGAGAACAACCTCATCTTGAAAATGCCCTGAGAACAACCTCATCTTGAAAATGCCCTGAGAACAACCTCATCTTGAAAATGCCCTGAGAACAACCTCATCTTGAAAATGCCCTGAGAACAACCTCATCTTGAAAATGCCCTGAGAACAACCTCATCTTGAAAATGCCCTGAGAACAACCTCATCTTGAAAATGCCCTGAGAACAACCTCATCTTGAAAATGCCCTGAGAACAACCTCATCTTGAAAATGCCCTGAGAACAACCTCATCTTGAAAATGCCCTGAGAACAACCTCATCTTGAAAATGCCCTGAGAACAACCTCATCTTGAAAATGCCCTGAGAACAACCTCATCTTGAAAATGCCCTGAGAACAACCTCATCTTGAAAATGCCCTGAGAACAACCTCATCTTGAAAATGCCCTGAGAACAACCTCATCTTGAAAATGCCCTGAGAACAACCTCATCTTGAAAATGCCCTGAGAACAACCTCATCTTGAAAATGCCCTGAGAACAACCTCATCTTGAAAATGCCCTGAGAACAACCTCATCTTGAAAATGCCCTGAGAACAACCTCATCTTGAAAATGCCCTGAGAACAACCTCATCTTGAAAATGCCCTGAGAACAACCTCATCTTGAAAATGCCCTGAGAACAACCTCATCTTGAAAATGCCCTGAGAACAACCTCATCTTGAAAATGCCCTGAGAACAACCTCATCTTGAAAATGCCCTGAGAACAACCTCATCTTGAAAATGCCCTGAGAACAACCTCATCTTGAAAATGCCCTGAGAACAACCTCATCTTGAAAATGCCCTGAGAACAACCTCATCTTGAAAATGCCCTGAGAACAACCTCATCTTGAAAATGCCCTGAGAACAACCTCATCTTGAAAATGCCCTGAGAACAACCTCATCTTGAAAATGCCCTGAGAACAACCTCATCTTGAAAATGCCCTGAGAACAACCTCATCTTGAAAATGCCCTGAGAACAACCTCATCTTGAAAATGCCCTGAGAACAACCTCATCTTGAAAATGCCCTGAGAACAACCTCATCTTGAAAATGCCCTGAGAACAACCTCATCTTGAAAATGCCCTGAGAACAACCTCATCTTGAAAATGCCCTGAGAACAACCTCATCTTGAAAATGCCCTGAGAACAACCTCATCTTGAAAATGCCCTGAGAACAACCTCATCTTGAAAATGCCCTGAGAACAACCTCATCTTGAAAATGCCCTGAGAACAACCTCATCTTTGAGTATAAGCAGTAAGCAGAAGAACATGGATGTTGGAAATAGCAGACCACCAAAGCATAAAAATTTACACACACACACACACACACACACACACACACACACACACACACACACGCCTTTTGTCTAGTTTTGGTGAATTACAAAAACAAAAACTGCAAAGCCCAACCATTCAGCCAGTTAATGACAACTACATCCGTCATTTTCAAACACAACACTGGCAGATCGGCATCTCCAAACGATGAATAAAGTTTTCAAGAATCACCCCTCTATAACTCAGTCACGCTCACGCCACAAAAAAACTCCGACAGCAATTCGTAACAGCGTGACGTCAACAAGTCATGCGTAACACCATCACGTCAAACCGCCGTCCGTTATTCCTCGGCCTTGTGCCCAGCGTTTGGTGTCGTGCTGACCCGCCATTGGCCGCACCCATCACTTGTCCCAGGATCTGGCGAAATATGGCCTCGTTCCACCCGGCAATTTGGCAGAACAAACTTTCCCTGTTTGTGTTCCTCGCGCCCCGCCACTCGGCCATAAGACAGCCGCATTAAGCAACCTCGCTACTTTTCATCTCTCGCCGTCACACGCCAGCCCCCCCACCCAACGACCCCACTCCACCCCTAACGCGTGCACTACTGTTAATTAGATTAAACCGGCACCGAAATATGGCCGCTGGAATCAGCAGTCGTCGATTTGCAAACGCGTGCCTGTCGCGCGCTCGTCTCGTGCAAGCATGCGCAATGGACGCCACCTCCTGGCCGGCTGTTCCGGGCCAGGGACGACAATAGAGAGGGTTTTGTAAATCAAACACCCAGATGGTCGGCCCGGCGTGCGCCACTCCGCCAAATTAATCACAGCGTCTTGAGTTGAGACAACGCGCTGTGGCTTTACGTTCGTCGGACAGAAGTTTATCCCCGACATAATCTGTTAATTCGCTTCTCTCTCGTCTGCTGCACCCGAGTGGTGTCATTAGTGCGGGGCGCGCGCTAGCCACTCGTTACGGAGAATTATGATGAATGAAAGACGCTGGCCGCTGTTTATCTAGACAGCGAGACGGACGAGGGAGGGGACTGACGAAACATGGAGGTCGATTGGGATCAGTCGCTCCTCGCTAAAGCTCGATCTCTACCCACGACTCGGCATTACAGGGATGAGACAGGAGATCAAGTCAAGCGTCCGCCACGATAGCTCGAAGGTAGTGTTCTGTCCGTGGCGGCAATGGGTGATGGTTGGTTGGTTGACAGGGGGTTTCACGTCCTTTTCCACCACATACGGGGCGGTCGGTGATGTGGTGGTTATGAGACTTTGCCACCAATGCGAGAGGCGAGTCTTTTGATCCAAGACACAATCAACCATTCGCTAAAGCTTAGGGTTGATTTGCGTCTGAGATCAAAATACTCGTTGGTATACAACAGCCTGATGGGGGAATAACAGCTAATTATTGTATAACGTGTATGATTGCATAGCGTGTGTGATTATATAGCGTGTATGATTGTATAGCGTGTGTGATTATATAGCGTGTATGATTGTATAGCGTGTATGATTGCATAGCGTGTGTGATTATATAGCGTGTATGATTATATAGCGTGTATGATTGCATAGCGTGTGTGATTATATAGCGTGTGTGATTGTATAGCGTGTGTGATTATATAGCGTGTATGATTGTATAGCGTGTATGATTGCATAGCGTGTGTGATTATATAGCGTGTGTGATTATATAGCGTGTATGATTGCATAGCGTGTGTGATTATATAGCGTGTGTGATTGTATAGCGTGTATGATTGCATAGCGTGTGTGATTATATAGCGTGTATGATTGTATAGCGTGTATGATTGCATAGCGTGTGTGATTATATAGCGTGTGTGATTATATAGCGTGTATGATTGCATAGCGTGTGTGATTATATAGCGTGTGTGATTGTATAGCGTGTATGATTGCATAGCGTGTGTGATTATATAGCGTGTATGATTGTATAGCGTGTGTGATTATATAGCGTGTATGATTGTATAGCGTGTGTGATTGTATAGCGTGTATGATTGCATAGCGTGTGTGATTATATAGCGTGTATGATTGTATAGCGTGTATGATTGTATAGCGTGTATGATTGTATAGCGTGTATGATTGTATAGCGTGTGTGATTATATAGCGTGTATGATTGTATAGCGTGTATGATTGTATAGCGTGTATGATTGTATAGCGTGTATGATTGTATAGCGTGTGTGATTATATAGCGTGTATGATTGTATAGCGTGTATGATTATATAGCGTGTATGATTGTATAGCGTGTGTGATTATATAGCGTGTATGATTGTATAGCGTGTGTGATTATATAGCGTGTATGATTGTATAGCGTGTATGATTGCATAGCGTGTATGATTGTATAGCGTGTGTGATTATATAGCGTGTATGATTGTATAGCGTGTGTGATTATATAGCGTGTGTGATTGTATAGCGTGTATGATTGTATAGCGTGTATGATTGTATAGCGTGTATGATTGTATAGCGTGTATGATTGTATAGCGTGTGTGATTATATAGCGTGTATGATTGTATAGCGTGTATGATTGTATAGCGTGTGTGATTATATAGCGTGTATGATTGTATAGCGTGTATGATTGTATAGCGTGTATGATTGTATAGCGTGTGTGATTATATAGCGTGTATGATTGTATAGCGTGTATGATTGTATAGCGTGTATGATTATATAACGATATTAGAAAACCTGCACATCAAACTATAAGCATAATTCTTAAAAGCCATTGCAAAAATCTTCATGTCACTACCGATGAGCCACTTCAAGCCACTGTTATGCAATCTGCAGCGGTATCGGGCCTAGTGGGGAAAGTCTTGTGTAATAGTGGTTTGAAGTGGCTGCTACTGGTGTGCAGTGGATGTTTCCTTTTTGACTAGTCTTATCATATAGTGGGCAGGGGCTGTTCGGGCTTGGTCTTTTAAGAGTTAATCGAAACCTTAAGAAATGGAGAGCGAGAAAAGAAAAGAACAAGAAAAAAAAAATGTCGAACCTCCCACTTACTACAGGGTTCAAATCAAGGCCAACACCTGCCAGACAATTTCCGACTACAACGGCTGATCCAGAGTCTGAAGATTTCACGATCTGAGGTAGACCCCAAGAGCGCAAAAACTGATCAAGTCACTGTCTTCTGCAGCAACACCGTTGTGCAAAAACCTGGTCAGCTGCATCACGTGATCTCTCAGTTTCAGACCTCGACGTGCTCACGGGTGTTTGAGTGGCTTGAACTTTCCACTCGCCGTCCGGTGTCGTATAAACATGGCCAGTTTGTCCGTACCGCGAGTCTCACGTGCCGGGGCGTGGAGTCAGTATGTGATTGTCTCGTCCCCTGCTTGGCTGTTACCACGCCTCTTGTCGCGCTCTCTACAGCACGTGTCACACGTTTACTTTGTAACGGGGAACCAGCTTTGCCTAGTGGTCGGCTCATTCTTGTTCCGCGGCCATTTCAAAATACCACAACCCCTCCCCCCCCCCCCCCCCCCCCACTCTGTGAATTGGCATAAAATGTGTCTTTCAACGTAGATTTTGTCCATTATACTGGTACGGCATCGATACCGTGTTACAAGAATTGTTGTCACGATTCTCGATTTTTTTTTTGTGTGGAAATTTGATAAATAGATTTGATAAATCCACGGTGGTCTCCGTCAGTGATTGCCTCTAATTCCGCCTACAAGGTGAAAATAAATTAATGTCGGAGGCGACGTGAACTGACACTCTCAGTGGACAATGTTAGTCCTATCAGTCGCCACTCACGTCAGTCACAGTGGGGACACTGACACGGTCCAGGTAACTCTGCACGTCAGTGAACCGGAACATGAACATAACTTGGATTACTTGTACTCTTTTTGTTTGTGTTTGCCTTTCAGTTTCGCTTTTTTTGAAGAGGAGTGGGAAGTGTGTGTGTGTGTGTGTGTGTGTGTGTGTGTGTGTGTGTGTGTGTGTGTTTCTTTTTGTTCAGTTTTTTTTTTGGAGAGAGAGAGAGAGAGAGAGAGAGAGAGAGAGAGAGCCTCATACAAAGTCAATACCTGCGTCATGACAAATTAGCCGGCGAGCATACGCGTCGGAAGCGCGTGCATGGCGTGCGCACAATGGCCACCGCTCCGCGCCACTTCCCCGCCATCTGTCGGCGGCAGGCTGCGTTCTGATTATCGCCCTTGCTTAGAGGCGTGGCGACAATAGGGGGCCTTGTGGCGCCCCCTTACGGCCGTTATATCGCACTAATAAAGGAGATATTAAACAGAATCCAATAAGGCAGGTCAGTGTGTGTGTGAAGCACCCTCCACCCGCCCACCACCACATCTGATTTTTTTTTTCAGTTTTGCAGCGCCCTCTGTTCAAACCGAAAACTTTTCGCGCCGCCATATGTTGGATTTTTGGGGTTTTGGAAGGGAGACAAACCCAAACGCCGGGGTATGAACATGTTTTCATTAAATGAGATTTCAAGATGAGGAGTTCGACAACTTGTTTCTGGTGTGTCATATTTGTGAAAGTTTGAAGACAAACTAAGTTTGAAAATTATCCACTTGACTATTTTTGTTGTTGCAAGTTTTGGAAGGGTACCTAACGTAAACTGACACCGGGTAGATCGCGCCGTGTATGTCAGTATGTCAACAGTTACTTTTTGTTTGTTGAAGTTATGTCCCATTTGTTTGACTCTGAGGAGGGCGAAAGCCGAAACGTTGACCCGTGCCTCTGTGGAAAATGAAATTTCATATTTCACGTGTGAACTGTGTTTATGATTTGATAAAATAAAGGTACACGACTGACATGGAACAAGAAACTGTTCTGCCCCTAATCACAGCATTGGGTGGACTGCGAATCACAAGATTTGAAATTAATGAAATGTTCTGGAACTTGAACTAGTCACGTGCCTCTGTTTACCAAAAGTACACAAGTGTCAGACCTTTCGAGACAATTGAAAATCAGACTATTTATATACAGCATCTAAACGGAGTTTGCATTGTATCTAATAATAATAATAATAATAATAATAATAATAATAATAGGTCTTATAAAGCGCTAACAGTCTGCTCAAAGAATACTCAGTGCGCTACACACACATCCTCACGCATACATGAAACACTAAGTATGTGTGCGGGGTGGGGGGGGGGGCTGTCAGGAGAGGTAGATGATACTACGATGATTATGTGTAATTCTACACACACACACACACACACACACACACACACACACACACACACACACACACACAATCTTTCAACAAAACGGAAAGACTGAAGCGTGAAACCCCTATTACCCTGGACCCTGTGTGTGAAGGACAGTGATTGGAAGACCGGGCCCCGTTACACGAGACATGGAGCAGCTTGCACGGTCTTAACCGACTGAAAAGGGAATCGGGATGAAGGGGGAGGGGAAGTGGGGACCCACAAGGACGCAGTGGCATGATGGGAAGTGGAGATTAAGAGCCGAGTTCCTAGCCTTGTGCTGTGAGAGCCGGCAAGCTGACAGATGTTTGGGGTCCGATTGTCGTCATTGTTCGCATCACTACGGCCAATCGGGTGGAAGGGGGACACTGTCCTGGCTTTGGGTACACGGAGTCACCCCTTCTCTCTCTCTCTCTCTCTCTCTCTCTCTCATTTCCTTTAAATAGTTAATACTTTTGTTTCAGTGTCTTTTTTTCCCTCGTTTTTTCCTTTTCCCCCTTGTTTTGATTTTTTTAACCCCTTAACGTAGAATAGCAGGACCGCTTATAAGACAGGCACCAATACCTAAATGCTCTATCCTGAATTAAAAAAACCACCAAAAACCCTCGTTTCATCGTCATTATCATCATCATCATCATCATCTCTC
>JACVVK020000341.1:472500-560000 GCA_018292915.2 Batillaria attramentaria | reverse complement strand
AGAGTGTTGTGGTATAGTAACTCACCCCATCCCAGTATATAGAGTGTTGTAGTATAGGAACTCACCCCATCCCAGTCTATAGAGGGTTGTAGTATAGGAACTCACCCCATCCCAGTCTATAGAGGGTTGTAGTATAGGAACTCACCCCATCATAGTCTATAGACTCACCCCATCCCAGTCTACAGAGTGTTGTAGTATAGTAACTCACCCCATCCCAGTATATAGAGGGTTGTAGTATGGGAACTCACCACATCCCAGTCTATAGAGTGTTGTAGTATAGGAACTCACCCCATCCCAGTATATAGACTCACCCCATCCCAGTATATAGACTCACCCCATCCCAGTATATAGGCTCACCCCATCCCAGTATATAGACTCACCCCATCCCAGTATGTAGAATCACCCCATCCCAGTATATAGACTCACCCCATCCCAGTCTATATACTCACCCCATCCCAGTATATAGACTCACCTCATCCCAGTATATAGACTCACCCCATCCCAGTATACAGACTCACCCCATCCCAGTATACAGACTCACCCCATCCCAGTCTATAGACTCACCCCATCCCAGTATATAGTAACGGATCATAGAGCCGGAGTCGGTCAGGTCGGATCCTGCTGAATGGGCGGAGTAGGTGATGAGGATGTACAGGTTGAAGGCTTCGTTCATCACCCAGCTGTAGGTTGTCAGGAAGCTGTAGTGGAACAGGATGGCGAACACCTGACACACCAGCTGCAACAACCACAACCACGACCACAACCACGACATCAGCAACAACGACACCGCCATGAATTGAAGGCACAATTTTAAGTACAGTCACTTGTGTCTTTTTTCGTTTTTGAAAATTCAGAGTGAAGGTATCATAGAAAACTTTATGTTGTATTTTTTATACCCCCCTCCCCCCGCCAAACACACACACACACACACACACACACACACACACACACACACACACACACACACACACACACACACACACACACACACACACACACACAACCCCGCCGCTTTGGGAGCCAAAGATGTTTGCTGGCTTTTCCCGTGTTGCCCCATCTTTGGTATCACCCACATGTGGTGGAAAAGGACGTTGAATGTGCAACCAGCCAAACAGCCAGCGTGACAACCACTCTTACAAAGTCTAGAAACACAAGGTCCGGTGGTCTAATAAGTAGCACGTCGGACTTGGGTGTGTTCGAGCCGAGGTTGAGCTTGTGATATGTGATACCGGTTAATCCTGACTACCACCTGCTCAAGTTCTCCAGGGCTTCTGTCCGGGTCAACCGGCTTTCCTCCCCCAGCAAAACTGAAAAATAGGATAGTGTATTGGGTGGCGCGGTGCCGCGGAGACACGCTTTCCCCGGGGAAGCAGCCCAAATTTCCCGAACTGAAGGGACGATAAAGTAAATTAAACAACAACAAAAAAATTGAAGTGGACAAAATAGACCGTTCACTCACAGGGTTGTCATATCTGTCGATGCCGAACATAAAGACGAGTTGACTGAGTGCTACAGACACAGACAGGTTCCGATGGAGAGCCGCCGTGCTGGACGATGTTCTGAAACAATACACAGTCCACAGTCACCATCCAGTCCACAGTCACCATCCAGTCCACAGTCCACAGTCACCATCCAACCACATATCATGGTCATTGATCGAACAGTGCCAGGATAAGGGAGACTACCCTCCTCTTTTGACGCCGACACTGGCCGTTTGTACGATTTTGATTACGTCCCTTGAAACGCGTAAAACTTGCCGACTAGAAAGCCAGTGGCCTTCACTCAGCGAGTCAGTGTGGACGTAATCATATTATATCTTTTTTACTGGTCTCTTCACTAGTAACAATGAGAGTGATATATGTATCATACTGATTAAAAATGTTCCATCAGATAATTAATTTAACCACGTTCAGTTCAGTTCCGTCCGGCTACTGAAAACAGAACTTTGGCTTGACTTCAGTGAACCGTGGCTTAAAAACTGAAACCAGCCCTGAAGAAGAAGATGGAGAAGAAGAAGAACAACAACAGCGACTAAAACTGAATGATATGAAATGAAACAACACAGTAAGAATCAATTGACGAGTGAAACTGTAGATACCTGAGATAGATGTGCACAACACAGGTCATAAGGCACATAGTGGCGGAAGCGGCGCAACCGAAGTAGGAAGCAAAGTTCATCAACTCTGGCCGCTTGTCTCCCTTGTCCCACTGAAACACAAACGCAAGAACAACGGCTCACACTAGTCATAGACAACTCGTGTGCACAATTCAGCTAAGTTACTATTTCCTCAACGTAACTAGCACGCAATGATCACAAAACATCGTGCAGATATGTAGCTAGTGGTTAGAATAAACACCCTCTTGCATTTTCCGTGCAAACGTGAGATGGAATTGTGTGATCGAAACATGCACGAACTTGAACGCGCGCGCGTGCGCACGCGCATGCACGCACGCACGCACGCACGCACGCACGCACGCACGCACGCACGCACACACACACACACATGCACAGAGTCGGACTGTATCAGTTGTTGACAGTTTCCCTGTAAACCAGAAGACGTAGTTTTTCTTACTTTCAATATGTTGGATTATATACTATTTTGCTATAACGTAGCAAATCTATACTCTATGGTTGTAGGTAGACATATGTCAGCACACAAAGTTAGCTACTAATCAAAGTTCTGATGCGGACTCCACCCCCCCCCCCCACCCCCCTGCAGACTCCACCCCCTTCGCTTGTTTTTTTGTTTGTTTTGTTAACACTTGTCACCCCCCCCCCCCCCCCCCCCCCCCCCCCCCGCGCTACGAGCATGCTGGGCATGGAGTTTTTCAGCGCGTTACAAGACACCATCATCATCATCATCACTAATTTGTGTTGTCTGCCAAAGCTGTGCACGTGACCACTACTTACATCATCGTTGTACATGTCTGTAGTGACAGCGAACACACCGGGCTGTAGACAGGAACACAGCGTCGATCTGACGTCATAGTCCAGCACCTCGCAATACTGACGTGTCCAGTACCACTGACGTTTCCTGGCAACAACGGCAAACAGCACAGATAATGTCAACTACTGCCACATACTTTTCTAACATTTCAGTCGCTGAGTGGTTCAAGAAACCCGCCCACTAACTCTCTTGTGTCTCACGCCACAATAAAAAAACAAATAAATTTTTTTATTTTTTTTTTATTTTTACATATTCGTTTTCACTGCGTTCAAGGTTCAATCAGTGTATATGTGCATTGCTTTGCCTTGCTTTAAGTTTACACACGGTTTGCATGGCTTTGCTTGGCCCATGCGCGGGGATCCGGGGTGGTCGAACGGTAGAGTGTTGGACTTCCAATGCTCGGGTCGTGAGTTCGAATCCCGGCTGGGGCCAAATATTTGTGCTGGCTTTTTCATCGTTGCCCCGTCTTTGATATCACCCGTATGTGGTGGAAAAAGACGTTAAACTCCCCAAAACACCCACCCCACCCTTGCCCATGCGCTTGAATGACTAACGACTCGATACTTTGTTCTGCATGGCGGGCAGCGTTTGGATGAACCTTGTGATTTATGTCTGTGACATGGCTCTGTTTGGATCCCATGTTTGTTCATGTACGTTCAGGTCTGTTGTTCATGCTTGACCGATTTATCATTGATCCTGTGTAGTATGTTTCTGTATGTACCAAAACCAGAATTAAAATAATAAAATTTCACCAAAACACATGTTTCAAGACAAGGGCATATTTTTCATTTATGTCTGTATTTGTTAGGTATAATTTTGGTATTTCTCATTTTTACCCTCATTTGGTAAAAAGACAAAAGCGTGTGACATGCGCTTAGTTCCTTGACATCAATCAACTGACGGTAGATTTTTGTGTTTGTGTGTGTATGTCCGAAGTGTATTTCCGCATCAGTTTAACTTATTGCATGACAGAAGACAAGACCCGTAACTCACTCGTTTCTGTGAACCAGACTCACGCAGGCAGGATTAGAGATGTTGAACGTCTGGAGAAAAACAATATTTAGGTCAACAATACACAAAACAAGACGTCAGGGCAAAGTAAGATTTTCAAACAGATAAACCTTCATTATTATTATGAAAACATTTTCTGGACGTTCGACGTTCGTCCTTTGACATCATTTGGGAACCACAGCTGCTCGTTTACACTCTCGCAGTCTGAGGGTTGCGCTTTCGAATCTGGACACGGCATAAAAGCTTCCTCCAGTTTGTTCGGTGGAGAAGAGACGGTGGACATCGGAAAACACACACACACGCACACACACACACACACACACACACACACACACACACACACACACACACACACACACACACACACACACACACACACACACTGCCAATACTCACGTCCAACATAGGAAGATGTATTTTAACGCCTGTTGTCAGGTTGCCAGCTATCGTGGTATCCTTCACGTGCAGGTACAACGCCATCACAGGGGAGTTCACCCAGTCCTCCAGCGAACGACTGTGAACAGGAAATAACGAGTAAATCCGAGTCAGCAACTCATCGTACAATGCTGGCACACAGGACACACAAGAGCTATGAGTAAACGTAACAGCCAGTAACACCAGACATAACAGTCTCTAATGATACTCACAATCCTCATGAATCCAGCTTGCAAATTTGATGCGCGGGATGACGTCCACTACGCACGTGCAATAACAAGTGCGGTCTGTATATCCATAACGTTCGAGTCTGCACTTTTCTCTCGATTACATAAGGAGACGTTCTCATTAAAAAAACAACAAAAAAACAACAAAAAAAGGATTCTATTCTAATGTAAACAAAGCCAAAGTTCACCTTTTGACGTCGTGTCTGGGCAGAACCTTGGCGAGTGTTGGGTACTTGAAGGTCGATATACTGGCAAACACTGAAACAAGCAGACGACACAGACAGGTTAGGTTGAGTGCAGTCCACACACTTTGAAAATAATCCCTGGTCTCCCACTGAGGAACTCTGTTTTATAAAATTCACAAGGAAGATTCTGTATTGTGTTTAGGGTTTTGTCTGAGAAACAAAACAACAACAACAACAACAACAACAACAACAACAACAACAACAACAACAACCCCCCAAAACAAAACAAACAAACAAATAAACAAACACAACAACAACAACAAAAAAAACCCAAACAAACCCAAACAAAAACCAAACAAAATAACAAAAACAACAACAAACAAACGAAGAACAACAATGAGTAAGTCTGCTGACCTCTAATTGGTCCAGAGCTGGAGGTGGCGTTGCTAAGCTGTAGGGCATCAGTGTCCAGTCTGAGGGATCCCGTACTGCGGTCAAGGCCGTGCTCTCTGACCTCGTCCTCACTGGGGAACTCGACGGCCTGAAGCTTGTATACCCACTGGGTCACGATCTTCATTTCTGTAACATACACGGCAATGATGATTGAGTTTAGTTCTGTGACACACACGGCGATGGCGACTGAGTTTAGTTCTGTAACACGCACGGCGATGGCGACTGAGGTTAGTGGTGTGAAGATATGTGACCTGTACAGAATTTAGTTTGAACACTATACACTTCCGCTGAGTGCCTGTTCATCTTTAAAAAAAAAGCCACAGTTTTGCAACGTATCGTACAAGTGCCATCCCTTTCACCTCGACATAGACCAGCTGTCTTTACGTTGTCCTCTTGCTTAATGTCTTCCGCTTCTGCCACCTTGCTAGGAAAGCACAACCCATGTAGTCTAACCTGATTCACAATCATGACGTTACCTCCAGACCCCTGCCCCCACTGTCCATCCTCCGCCCGTCCCCTCAACAATGCCAGCGAATCACCCCTGCCAAATCAGACACCCTTTCCTCCCTTGCCCGACACGGCGACTCAACAACTGTAAACTACATGTAAGTAGCCCCCGGTTCAAGTAGTGCATATCCCCCAAATTCCAAGAAACCCAGGGGAGCCGAGTGGTAGAGCGTTGGACTTCTAATGCTCGGGTCGTGAGTTCGTATCCCGGCTGGGGCCAAATATTTGTGCTGGCTTTTGATCGTTGCCCCGTCTTTGATATCACCCGTACGTGGTGGAAAAGGACGTGAAACCTCCCCAAACACCCACCCACCCACCCCAAGAAACCCAAGTCTTCATGTGTTTAACTCCATTCCTACCAAGTACGTTTGGGGTTGTGCATCAGTAGCCTCACTATTAAAAAAAATCTAGTCTGCATGGATTTGAATTTGGCTTAGTGGGAGTGTTGTACTTTGACTATACTCGTGTTTGTTGCAATAAGAGATGTGAAGGAACCGGTAATCTTGCCTGAGTTTTGCATACAGGACGAAAACCGGAAAAGACGGAGTCCAAAACGTGGTATACCCGTGCGCGGTACGAAGTGTATTAAAGAAAGGGAGAACTGATCAGAAGTGGTCCTCACCGATGTACTCGTGGAACTGACTGATGTTGGCTTTGTCCCACACCACCTGACTGTCCACGATGTGGTAGAAGAGCGAGCTGCTGATGACGTCAGCAAAGCGGTGCATGACCTGCATGAGACTGTCCCCCTCTACACCGGAAGGTCGCGTGGCGTTCCAACCAAACTCGTTCTTCGGTTTCAGCAGGTTGTTCACCACTCGCGCCATGATCTGAAACAAATACATAGTGATAACGATGACGAAGACGACGATGATGATGACGGCGACGATGACGATAACGACGACGAGCACGATGATGATGACTACGACGATGAAGAAGACGATAATGATGATGATAATGATGATAATGACGACGACGACGACTGGCAATTTAGGGCTCTGCAAGTATTTCCACTAAGCATTTATGTCCGTATAGGAAGGCAGAAAAAGAGTTGTGTGCAAAGTTCCGACAAGACGCCGATGTTAGGTCAGCTGAGTGTCTCACCATCAAACAGAAAAGACCCGAAACAAGCGATACAAAACAATGGTGTGACGCCCACGGAATTCAAGCGACGCCAAGTGTACTGACCTCACAGAATGTGATCGTCTGGTTCAGTGTGGGGTACATCTCCTCTGCACGTGCATACCGCTGGCCGTGCTCCTTCCACACGATGGTTTGAGGTCGCTCACTCTGCGTGGTACAAACATAACCAACAATTACGTAATTCTGTACACGTTTCTCTGTTATCTTTGTACACACGTCACACTTACTGACCAGAAT
Source organism: Batillaria attramentaria (assembly GCA_018292915.2). Lineage (NCBI taxonomy): Eukaryota > Metazoa > Mollusca > Gastropoda > Batillariidae > Batillaria > Batillaria attramentaria. The sequence continues at coordinate 552,854 of JACVVK020000341.1, read as the reverse complement.
TTTAAAAAAAATTGCTCAAAACACAAGTAGAGGACAACAGACAAAACAAAATTTCGTCCAATGTTTTGACTAAAAATCCTTCATCACTCAACAAAATAACTGAACCACAAACAGAGCTGCTTGTCTCATTTCATGGAGATCACCGGCAAATCACCGAAAAAAAGAAAAGAAAAAGATAACTACTACTTGGCCTGTCACAGGTAATTTAAACCTAGAACTTTCAGCAAGTTACCACCAGTAACAGCTAAACTGATTTATATAGAGTTTGAAATGCCCCCGCAGTACGAACTTACTGACTGCTCTTTTTCATTTGTCGCTACTGAAGGTCTACTAGAATCTGGATAAAGGATTTAAGTACCATGGACTGGTTACGCGCTAATGTCCTGTTTTCAAGTGACGACAGAGGTGCTGGGCTTGTCCTAACTTTTGACAGAATTCCGAAGAAGGCGATTGCCACAAAGACGACAACAACGATGATGAAAACGACGACACGTACCTGTGACTCGACGAGGACGGAGAGGAGATGGATGACGGTGGCGATGTCGATGGGGTTGGTGTACGTATGTTCCTCTGTATGGTTCAGCAGTCTTTCCGACATCCTCAGCACGTGTGTCTGGTCCAGCGACCCTCCAGACAGCTGCTGGAACTGTCAGACACACAGGTCACTTTCAGAATAATAATAGTAATACTGATGTGGATGTTGTAGGGACTTTGCTCAGTTCCTGCTCAACACGCACTCTCACGCGAACAACACTCATTGTCTCATACACCGGTCACATGAACACATTTTGTACCGCACACGAGATTCCCGCGATTTTGACTCTTTTCTTGGTTTTGACCCCCTATATTTGAAAATCAGGCAAATTTAACGGCTCTTACTACAGCAAGCACGAGTATAATCAAAGTGCAACACTCCCACTAAGCCAAATTAAAATCCATACAAATTAATTATGATCGTTTTAGCGAGGCGACTGGTGCGCAATCCCAAACTTATATGGTGGGAATTGAGTTAAAATCAAGTGGTGTGTAAGATCAGTACAGCCATTCAAGTTTCGGAAACTTAGAATTGCATTTATTTCTTTTGAGTTTCCTGGACTGAACATTTCCAAAGCAAGGGGCTCACAACGACTCGCTTGTTTTTCGTATGCACAGATAGTTACTGCACGTCCACCCTGGAACTTTGGAATTGACATTTGTGCTTACCACCATCATCACCACCACACCACCATAGGAACCGTGGTGGTCGAATGGTAGAGCGTTGGACTCTCAATGCTCGGGTCGTGAGTTCGTATCCCGGCTGGGGCCAAATATTTGTGCTGGCTTTTTCATCGTTGCCCCGTCTTTGATATCACCTGTATGTGGTGGAAATGGACGTTAAACACCCCCCCCCCGCCCCACACACACACCAACGACAACAAGGAGCAGCAGCGTGACAAGTGTTGTGCTTACTTTCATTTTGAGTTCCAGCAGTTCCTCCGAGATACAGTCGTCAATATAAGGCTCTTCCCACACTCCGTCATTATCGTTTGGTAGTAGCAGGCACGATCGTGTGGCGTACGCTGACACAGACAACAAACACTGGCGTTTGATTGGTGCACGTGACCTGCCATAGCCAACCCTTGAACGATCCATCTTAAAAGTACTCATTAAAATTCATATGTCATAAGCCTTGGAAAGTAGGTCCTCTCAAACAATTTCCTGGGTTTTTTTTTTTTTTGGTTGAAAATTTATATGTTCATCATTATTTCTTTGGATCTGGTTCGGAAATGAGTCACGAACAAGACTCTGGGTTAAAAAAAAAGTACGTGCAAGTGCTAGAAAATGTCGTCTGCGTGTTCAAATCTTACATTTCTTCTGCAGAAATATTCAAGTTACGGATGAACAAAATGTCGACGTGTATTAAAACCTTTTCGAAACCTCACAAGTTGATGTAGGCTTGGGGGCAACGAGAATAGCAGTCAAAAGCCCAACAACTAACCAAATTTTTGCCGCAAGATAGTTTTTTTTGTTGTTGTTTGGGCGGCTCTACTACCCCTGACTAGCTGTAAGATGGTCTCTGTTGCTTGCGCGGCCCTCCCTCCCCCCTTTCCTCCCTAACCCTCCCCAATCCCCCCGTTTGTAAGACGCTTACGCTTAGAGCTTCCCGAAGGATAGGCGCCATAAAATGGAGGATTCTCTGCTAGAACATACTAACTCTCTTCTTGCTGTCTGTAGAACATACTCTCTTCTTTCTGTCTGTAGAACATACTAACTCTCTTCTTGCTGTATGTAGAACATACTAACTCTCTTCTTTCTGTCTGTAGAACATACTAACTCTCTTTTTGCTGTCTGTAGAACATACTAACTCTCTTCTTGCTGTCTGTAGAACATACTAACTCTCTTCTTTCTGTCTGTAGAACATACTCTCTTCTTTCTGTCTGTAGAACATACTAACTCTCTTCTTGCTGTCTGTAGAACATACTAACTCTCTTCTTGCTGTCTGTAGAACACACTAACTCTCTTCTTGCTGTCTGTAGAACACACTAACTCTCTTCTTTCTGTCTGTAGAACATACTTACTCTCTTCTTTCTTCTTTCTTTCTGTAGAACATACTAACTCTCTTCTTTCTGTCTGTAGAACATACTAACTGTATTCTTTCTGTCTGTAGAACATACTAACTCTCTTCTAGCTGTCTGTAGAACATACTAACTCTCTTCTTGCTGTCTGTAGAACATACTCTCTTCTTTCTGTCTGTAGAACATACTAACTCTCTTCTTTCTATCTGTAGAACATACTCTCCTCTTTCTGTCTGTAGAACATACTCTCTTCTTTCTGTCTGTAGAACATACTAACTCTCTTCTTGCTGTCTGTAGAACATACTCACTCTCTTCTTTCTGTCTGTAGAACATACTGACTCTCTTCTTGCTGTCTGTAGAACATACTAACTCTCTTCTTTCTGTCTGTAGAACATACTCTCTTCTTTCTGTCTGTAGAACATACTGACTCTCTTCTTGCTGTCTGTAGAACATACTAACTCTCTTCTTGCTGTCTGTAGAACATACTAACTCTCTTCTTGCTGTCTGTAGAACATACTAACTCTCTTCCTGCTGTCTGTAGAACATACTAACTCTCTACTTTCTGTTTGTAGAACATACTCTCTTCTTTCTGTCTGTAGAACATACTAACTCTCTTCTTAATGTTTATAGAACACACTAACTCTTTTCTCTTTGGTTGTATCGATAGTACATGTACCTTCTGCCACACAACCTTCCAAATTATCATGATGATTTCTCACCGACAGGGAGCGTGACGTTCTCCATGTCCTCATCCTCGTCTATATCCTTCTTGCCCGGACACGGTACACTCACGTTCTGGTTGGCCGGGGTTCGACTCCACAGGATGTTCTCTTTGATCTGCTCGTTACACTGAGCACCTGGCAAACGACAAGCACCTTCCTGGTTAAGGGGTGACTGGCGTTTGGAACTAAGTGGGCGTCAATGTCCCTTCAATCAGCTAAGTTAAGCGTATGTCTACACGACTGCCAGTCAGCATGTTGCCGTACTCGGCTAGTTGCTAGCGGGCAGGGGTTTTTCCGCACACGCAGCCTGCGGCGTTGCAAGGTTTGGGCAGTGATTGGTCAACTGGCTGTACGGGCTGCCTGCGGCTAGCTGGCTGCCAGGAAAAATAGGACGGCTTTATATTGCCGCGCCGGCACCGGCAAGGGGGATATGCCAGCTGGCCGCCAGCGATTTAATTACGGTTTCCAGCGTTTCCAGCCCTGCAAGTGCCGATCCTGGCAACGTGTAGCAGCGGCCCTTACACAAGTATCGCTGTTGCTAAATGTGGCCAAACTACGAATGCAACGGTAGAGAATGAAACGATAAAGATTGAATGAAAAGATAGCCGATTTCAGATAATGATACTACTAATAATAGTAATACATGGTATTCGTAGGGCACATTTCTTTAGACTAAAACTCCATGCGCCGATCACTCGCCGACACTGAAGCACAGAATTTTTTTTTTTTTTTTTTTTTTTTACAAAGATGGACAGACGTACATGGGTGAAACTAACAAGTCAAACAGGAAATTACTGGAAGGAAATGCAAAACAGGATCGTTTCAAGATTGCTCTCAAAAACAGACAGTGTGCGCGCATTTCTCAGATTTGCAGGCAGTGAGTTCCATTAGGATGGTGCGACAAAACTGAAAAAGCGTTCGCCAAAACATATGAAACTGCGTTTGGAAATCAGTTTTGAGAAGCCTCTCGGACGACGACCGGAGGGTTCACGACGGTTGATAGGTGACGAGTGAAGCCGAAAGGTAAGGTGGAAAGGTGCCATCAAAGTGACGGTATGTCAGGTGGGTGTGTGGAACTGTGTATCATCTTACCAATCTGACTGCTGCACGACTTGTCGCACGTCTCAGCAGCCTGCTTCTCCGTGATGCACGGGAAACCCTCGTGACCTGAAAGACAAACATTTGACCTTTGTCAGCTTGCACATAGCACAGCTGTTGGTGTCGGCAGGGTATCGTGCATATTTCGCGTAATTTCACCGGCGACACGTTACGCTGCAAACGATATCACCAACACTATACTGTACCACCGTTATCACTTACGGTTTCAAAATCGAAATGCTTTATTAATAGACGACTACACTCCTGTCAATCAAAAAGGCCGAGCCCCCAGATTTCAGCCAATCGCGTCGGTAATGCGCACAAGATGGCAAACGTTTTGCCAGACACTACAACGAGGGAAGCAAGTGTAGTTTGATATGACTGAAACATGGAACGAAAGCACTGAGTCCGTCATTGACGTCATTTGAGGGAAAAAACCATGACGTCAATCTCTTACATCTTGAAATCACCGCTTTTCTCATACGATGACGCCATGAACGTACTATGTTTGGCCAATACACAACAGAGTAAAGGGGCGAGGCTTTGGCCTCAGGGCTTGCCGAGTGGAGTCGTCTGCTGATCCCGAGAGGGAAAAGTTGAGGACACAGCCGACAGAGAAGGCAAGATAGCGAGACTTACCGAAGATTCCCGAGGGCCATCTCATCTTGATGGCTCCCCGTGTACCCGCCCGGAACTCGACCCACTGCACGGCGTTACCGCAGTACTGGAAGGTGCAGTTGGAGGCGAGGAACAACACTTCACGGGGAGGCAAGATGAAGTTCCAGATGTTAAAGTGAGACAGATCACCTGCAACACGGAAAGAAATCTATTACAATTGTTGAAAGGACGGCATGTCACAGTAGTAGTAGTAGTAGTAGTAGTAGTAGTAGTAGTAGTAGTAGTAGTAGTGATAATTCAATTCAATTCAATTGCACTTTATTCATCCCGAAACGGGCAATAAAGATTAAGACAGGCTCAGTATAAATCAACAAACAAATAATTAAGAACAATCAATATTCATCACAGACTCAAGTAACTTAAGAAATAGCGTAAGAGTTCATTTATAGACTGAACGCTGGGCTAAAAACAGAACACAGGCATTCTTGTACTCTCTCTCTCTCTCTCTCTCTCTCACACACACACACACACACACACACACACACACACACACACACACACACACACACACACACACACACACACACACACACACACACACACACACACACACACGGAATAATAATAATAATAATAATAATAATAAATCGCTTTTCTGGAGTGCAATATCGCAGCAGATACTGGCTGTAGTTGTCAAAGAAAGTCTCTCTCTCTCCCTCTCTCTCTGTGTCTCTCTCTCTCTCTCATAAACACAGTCGCGCACTGTGCTGTGAATTATGTCTACTATCACTCTTTTAGCGGACATGAAAAATACCGACAAATCTGTTAAATAATTTAATTCCACAAAATTGTCATGATTATGCTCTACTTTTTGTGTCCGAATTTAGACAATGTAATATAGCAACTGCAAGTTTTAAAATTGGTATGAACATGCCTGTAACTTCTATCGTTGTAAATCAAGGTTCTTGTTCTTGTCAAGACGTGGGTGTGTACCACGATAATATCGGGACCATGATGAAGTACCCACCTTCCAGAGCGTACGTGGTATCAAAGGTAACCCCGGGCCGTGACGACTGTCCCAGTACAAACTCTCCACCAGCCGGGATGATCTTCTGCTTTCCCTTCAGCACACCGTCATCCTTACGGCCACCGTTCAGAAACAACTGCCAGCGTCCGTCTGTACACACACACACACACACACACACACACACACACACACACACACACACACACACACACACACACACACACACACACACACACATGGAGCTAAAAGGCATTCTTCCGTTTTTTCCCCCCCAAACAATCTTCATCGATCACGGAAATTCCTGAGGTGACAGTGTTGAACTCTCGATGAGAAAGTTATGGGTGCGACTTCCAACAGGGACGAATACTTTTTCATGGTGCTCCTCTCTTCCTGTGTGTCCCCCTAGTGGTGGAAGGACGTTGAACCGGCAATCAACCAGCCAATCAACCAACCAACCAACCAACCAACCAACCAACCGACCAACCAACCAATTGCAAGGCACCAATCAAGCAAACAAGTAACCAACAAACGACCCAACCAACAAACGACCCAACCAACAAACGACCCAACCAACAAACAACCCAACCAACAAACGACCCAACCAACAAACTACCCAACCAACAAACTACCCAACCAACAAACTACCCAACCAACAAACTACCCAACCAACAAACTACCCAACCAACAAACGACCCAACCAACAAACAACCCAACCAACAAACGACCCAACCAACAAACGACCCGACCAACAAACGACCCGACCAACAAACGACCCGACCAACAAACTACCCGACCAACAAACTACCCGACCAACAAACTACCCGACCAACAAACTACCCGACCAACAAACTACCCAACCAACAAACAACCCAACCAACAAACGACCCAACCAACAAACGACCCAACCAACAAACGACCCAACCAACAAACTACCCAACCAACAAACTACCCAACCAACAAACGACCCAACCAACAAACTACCCAACCAACAAACTACCCAACCAACAAACGACCCAACCAACAAACTACCCAACCAACAAACTACCCAACCAACAAACGACCCAACCAACAAACGACCCAACCAACAAACGACCCAACCAACAAACTACCCAACCAACAAACTACCCCACCAACAAACTACCCCACCAACAAACTACCCAACCAACAAACGACCCAACCAACAAACTACCCAACCAACAAACGACCCAACCAACAAACGACCCAACCAACAAACTACCCAACCAACAAACGACCCAACCAACAAACTACCCAACCAACAAACGACCCAACCAACAAACTACCCAACCAACAAACTACCCAACCAACAAACTACCCCACCAACAAACGACCCCACCAACAAACTACCCAACCAACAAACGACCCAACCAACAAACGACCCAACCAACAAACGACCCAACCAACAAACTACCCCACCTAACGAGACTCACCTACAGACGACCAGCTCCAGGCGATGTGTATCATCTCGTGCGCTATGAGGTCAGCACGTGTCTCCTGCCGCTGTCCCCAGATCTCGAACGTCAGCTTCGGGCCGCTCTGGAAACGCATCACGTTCAGGGTGTCGCCATGCTTGTAGGACAGGACAGTGCCCGGATGTCGGGGGTTGCTGACGTTGAGCCAAAAAGCCACCGTGAACTCCTTCAGTTTGGGGAAGGCGCGACTCAGGAGCAAGGTGTAACGTGCTGGCTCGCTGACCTTGAACTCGAACCTCGAGTTAATAGCCGACGCTGAAGAATTACAAATACATTTCATTGGTCATCCAGCGGAAAATAAATAACTATAAATGATGATCACGATGATTATGATGATGATGGTGATGATGATGATAAGATGATGACGATGACGACGACGACGAGGAAGAAGCAGCAGGAGAAGATGATGATGGTGATGATGATGATGATGATGATGATAATGATGATGATAAGAAGGAGGAGGAGGAGGAAGAGGAGGAGGAGCAGAAGAAAAAGAAATGCTGCAAGCTTAATTTCTGAATATTGAGATAAAAAGTTTACTTTGATTTTGAAGGAGAAGAAAAATGTGTCTTGTGCGCAAAGTTTGTTTTTAATGTTTTACGGACAGATCACAGCGGAGAACGTTTTACAATCCAAAGTAGTTTGGCTTGTAGTTGTGTTCTGAAGGGCACAACTCACAGATGATCGCATAATTATTCAGAAGCTGGAAGTCTGGCCAACTCACACATGCATTTCTTGGTGTTCCAGTGGAAGCCAGGTCCACACTCACAGCCATAGCCGTCCGGGTGGTCGATACACCCCTGTACCGTGTAGTAGGTCGGGTGGCAGTGAGAGTCGATCCGCTCGTCCAGCGGCTGCTGCTGGCACGACACTGTGGCGACACACAGGACAGTGGGCCCGGTCAGTGATTTATTGTGGATCCTCAGTGTTTGAGAGAAATATTTATCTGAGCATGATTCGGTACGCCAGTGTTTGCTAGTGCCAAAGACTAAAAATCCAGTAGGTTTTCGTTTTAAAACTTTCAAGGAAAATCTTAAAACCCATCAGTTTTCTGCAAACCATTTAACTGTTTGCATGCGTGCGTGTATGTGCGTGTCGTCGCGCCTATGCTCTGACCTTATCGCTCTATATTTCTGTATATGTCTTCCTTTTCACTTATTTTATTATTTATTACACTTATTAAAGTGTATAGAACTGTTATTTATTAATAGGTTACAGTGATGTGTAAGTATTATCATTATTATTATTAGTGAATAAAAGCACTTCATTATTCATTTCTGTTTGCACTTACCTGACAAAACCGAGAGGACGCAGACCAGAGCAACAAGGGTCACCTCCATCTTGTCCACAATGCATCCCATGCCGCGCATAGCAAACTACCACGGTCACGTGACATCAGCAGCCGCTCTTCTCGAAGTTCGCAATTTGACGGTGAGTCTCAAAACACTGGAGGGAAAAACTCATGAAGAGAAGGAGCTGTGAGTCAAGCTGTGAGCACAATCAAGTCGCCAGTCCTCATACTGTTTATCGGCGATGTACGCTGACACGAATGTGACTGATGAATGCGAAACACGTGGCATGATCACATTGTGAATTTGCCGTAAGTTCACAGCATACCACAGTTTATGTTGTCACCAGGTAGAGTCATTCACTTCCTGTGTGTAGCGAACCCGAATGCGTCGTCGTGCGTACCAATAAGCACAACAGTACGTCACGAACTACGTCATCACATGGCTAGGTCAACCCACGGTACGTCGTCAACTACGTCATCACATGGCTTGGTCGACTGACAATATGTCACAAACTACGTCATCACACGACTAGGTCAACCAACAGTACGTCACAAACTACGTCATCACATGGCTAGATTCACCAGACTGGATTCAGACGAAAGGCAGACGTCGTGAGGCAAAAGGACACGTCCTGGCGGAACCACATACGAAAGTGTTGATGACACATCCGTCCTATATACTCCCTGCTCTTTCTCTCCAGCTGAGCTTATGCCCTTCTTCAGCGTCTGTTGAACGATCCATGCTGACGTAATCAAGGTTCTTCACACGTCGACCTCGGCGGGGAGTCTGGAACACAGAAAACAAATAATTCTCGTGTGAATGTTAGGAAGTGCGCAAGCATAATCACGGAAACGCATTTAACATAAGGTTAATGACAGTGAACAAGGTGATTGACAGACACCGTGAAGAAGGACTGAACGTTGAATGAACAGATTCCGTTGCTGATTAGTGATCATCACTTGGACGATGGTGGAAACTTTAAAAACTGACACCTTTACAAGTCCAAGAGGATATACCAAAGCCAGTGAACAATATACTGTCTGTCTGCAAGTATCTCCTTAAAAAAGGTACAGTTCAAATGAAGATGTCCTCTACCAAAGGTCACAATATGTTCACAAGCAGCGCATGACACACAATTCACAGTGACAAATTCCTGAGAGAATTCCAGATTTTTCTTAAAGGCCAAACCGCCACGACTTCACCAAAAAAACTTGTCACGAAACGGAACGGGGGGAAATGAGAGTTTCCGCTCCAGGAGAGCGTAAGGTCAGAATGGATCTTTCCCGACACTGTGGCTACCGATGACGCGGCATTGTGCGCGGAATAAATGTCTTCTGTAAAGCAAGAAGAGAAATGGCCGACCAGCCCTAGGGTCACCGGTCTTTGGGCCGGCCAGATTAGCTGCGATCGCTGCAAGGGAGGTAAATCATGGAGACTGGCTGTGTAGTTTCCTCCCCATTTTGCCGCCGCTCGTCACGTCTGCTCAAATCATTAACCCGGGCAATGGTCGGCCGTCAAGCGGGGGGAGATATTTGATTATCGGGCTGAGTCAAGGACTGTGCGGCGGTCTGTTAGTCTAGGGGACTAGTTCACGGACCATCGGGTGACAGTCTCCTACAAACAGTTGCAGTGACACTTCATTCAGTTACTGCTATGGCGACAAGTCAATATGGCGGTAAGTTGTTACGCCCAGACGGGAAATTAGATCTAGGTGAAATATGTCCTGTTACAGCGACTGGTTATTACGTTCACAGTGTTGACACAATGATCGTTTATTCCTGTTGCCGTCCGTTAGGCTCTAAATCGTATTCAGATTATCATTACCAGCATTGCCATGACAACCAGAGCAGTAGGATGATAACTCTCTCTTCGAGTGCCACCAGACACAGATCTTTTTTTTTTTGTTTTTGTTTTGACCAACAAAATGACAAATTCCTGCCTTCGAGAAGTTGTATTACTGAGAATTTCACGGCACAGTACAGATGTGCTCCAAACACGGAAAAGAAAACAATTTTTTTCCTCCAAATATTTCCAATTTTGGAAGTTTTCCATGAAATTAAGCAATGAAGACGATTCCCAGTTTTGTGAAAAATAATTGTAAACAATTTTAAATAACAAAATGTAAAATTATTACAGTTTTGAACAAGTCTTGGGATAATACTCTCATCACGACATACAAGTTTGAAAGAATCTTGGAATAATACTCTGATCACGACATACATAACCAAACGCTTTTTGTTTTGATTTGCCCGTCCAGCCCATCTCCCGGACTATTTTCGGCGGAGTAATCAGGAGGAAGCAGTGAAGCGACAAGCAACGTGGCAGCAAGTCTATCAGACGCGCGGAAATTGAGCCATTTGTTTGTGCAGGAAGAGGGAAAAATGGCGACACATCTCAGGAGACTGCCAGAGCAGCAAAAGACGAGTAGCCACTTCTGCCTGTGACGCACGCCCTCTGTTGACGGACAGGAGGAGAGAGGGGTTGAGATGGGGACAAAGTTTCCCGCCAGGCGGACTGCTCAGACACAGTCTGCGATTCTTGCTCCTGTAGGGATGTTGACCAATAACAGAGAGCCGTCTGACAATGTGGTCGTCTGAGCCGGAAGAAATTTTGTCTGATTCGATACCGGCTTGCTGCATCACGCGGAACTACGGAGTGAGAGCGTGGAGAGTCTCTTCCACACACACACACACACACACACACACACACACACACACACACACACACACACTCCATTTTAGGGTATTTTTTCACCACAAAACACGCGCAGTCAGCGATTTTAGTTTAGAGATTAGTTGAACATGTAGACTGAACGTACAACAGCGGGAAAATACTGAGGATATTACCCACAGAACGCGTTGTGCCAATTAAATGCCCTAGTTTTCACTCAAAACAACATCTAGCATAGTTCTGGCTTTAACACGAACCAGTGGCTCGGCGTATGGACACAATATGAAGAGGTTTGTGGAGAAAAAACCGTTAGCTGTGTATTTATTTCTCATCTTTGATCATACGGTCATTTTTCCCGTCTGAGGCGTTTTCTCATAAATCTGAATTCCAGACACCGCCACGTTTGACCTATTCACTCTGAGAGGAATCATCTTTCAGAGTTGCCTTTCCATCGGCAGAGGGTGTGCACAATTGTAGGCAAGGGAGGGACATCAGGGGAGAGCATTGCCGCAAGGGGACGACATTACGGATGCAAATGAAAGCAGCCAACTGACAATTCCATGCGAATTGCCGATTCGGCGGGAAATCTTGGAGACGTTTGCTGAAGGAGGAGAAAGGAGTTGTACATTATGTGAGGCTGCAAGCACAGCGTGGGTCCAGAATGATGTCGCTTCTGTTGCTGGCGCTGGCTTTAAAACCAGCATTGATTATGGACGTTTTTGTGGTTTTTTTGTTGTTGTCTTTTTCTTTTTTTAATTCACGCCGTTCCAGGAGAAACATTTTGAAGATGTGTCCCCATGCAAAACAGAGGAAAACACGTACGTAAAAACTTATCTGATAAGAAACGACGCGCAACGCTTGCAAATGCGAGTAAACGTCGCGGAGTTTCTGCCTTCCAAATAACCAGGGAGCAAATCCAAACTGTGTACGAGGCAGAAAAATGGAGTTGGTTTTCTCTGGCAGAAGAAGCTTCAAACGGTTCAACAAAATACGCACGTAATAAAGAGAATTAGATTACGATTTGTTTATGTGTTTTTTTTTTGTTTTTTTTTTCGTTTTCGTCTGCTTCAGAATTTCGCCAGAATTTCCCTGCTTCTTGTGACATTAGTTCTGTCTGATTTTCTGTGTGCCCCCCCCCCCCCACTCCTCCCCCCCCGCCCCCCCCCCTCTTCCAAAGAAAGCCCGAATCAGGGTAACAGGAGGTATTGTGTTTTTCAATCCCACAGTGCGGGAATGTGAAGTGTTCCCGGAACAAAAATCCCTTCAGTCGATTTCAGCACGTAATTGCCAAGACTGGAACATACGATTAACTTGATTACATTCGCTTCAATCGCTCTGGCAAATGGGATTTTTTTTTTTTTTACATTTGGGTAAGACAAAAATAAATTGGGGTGGTGGTGGTGGAGGTGGTGGTGGTGGGGGGGGGGGTGATTACTTGGACTCATCTGCGTTTCCTAGACCCGTTAGTGCAAAAAAGGTTAATTGTGACACAAAAAGAAATCCGAGGTGGGGAGGTGGGGGGGGGGGAGGGGGTGAGTGTGTGTGGAAGCCACGAAAACTATTAAAAACATCATTACGGATCTTCCAGCACGCACAATGCTCCCCCCCCCCCCCCTCTCTGCTGTGCTGTGCTGTGCTGTAAGACCTATCCTTAACTTGCATGAGGCTTCCTGTTACGACTGCTATGTTCAAAATCATGTGACATTCATTTTACCAGGAATACAAAAGTTAAAATGCGCTCATATTACATATATTAATGCGCTCATATTACATATATTGCATTTGAACTGTAAAATCATAAATCGTTCTAAACTGAAAGAAGATGGAAGGGGATCCAGCAGACCAGAGACACGTGATAACGGTTGTGGGAACTTTGCGTGCAGACCGGATGTTCCATGATTATGATGGTCTCTCCAAACTCCCCTCCTTTTGCCGGGAAAGAGAGGCGTTTTGCACGTGAAAAACGCAACCCTGATTACAGCCGAGCGCGTCTGTGGCAGAGAGGCGTGTCATCAGCAGAGAGCGGCAGTGTCGCTAATTGTACCTTCAGGCAGGGGGCTGTATAGGAGGAAGTCATTAGATGAAAATGCTTTTGCGTGCTTGAGCAATTTGAACTTGTTCTGTTTTTATGCGTGTTTTTGTTGGACCATTGAAATTCCGCTCAATCTTTGCCATCCGTTTAGATGCCAGAAATGTTGCATTTATTCGGACGTCAGAAATCCTTTCCTGTAAATGACGTTTTTATGAAAAAGGAGGGTTTATTTTTAAAGAGGGGTCGTGCGAGTGTGTGTGTGTCAGAGAGAGAGAGAGAGAGAGAGAGAGAGAGAGAGAGAGAGAGAGTTGGTGTTCGGGAATTTGACCTGGGTGGTAGGAAAGACGGGACAACGAGAAAAAAGGCCAGCACAACTATTTGGCCCCAACCGGGAGAGAGAGAGAGACAAAAAAAAAAAAAAAAAAAAAACCCCAAAAAAACCGGACGGACGGACGGACATATTTGGCAAGGGTGACTTGACATGAACATTTGTTCAATACAACAAAATGTAGCAAATTATGTCAAAAGATAATTATAACAATAATGCTTGAATGTATTTCGTTCTTCCTCAACACCCCCCCCCCTCCAAAAAAAAAGAAAAAAAGTTTGAAGCTCCGCATTCTATGCCCTGCCCTGCACGTGACGTCATTTCTCTGTGTGTGAAAAATAACAAAGCAAATCCTCTCACACAGAAGCGCCAGTCCGCCCATTTTATTTCTTCCAAATGTCTGGGTCGAACGGAATCAATATAAAACTTTCTTACAAGTCTTTGTGTGGAGCGGAAAGCAATACAGACTGTGGGTCTACAACAACACATTTCTCTCATCCGTCCTGTACTGATCGAGTTGTTTCTCACTTTCAAATGTCGCTTCTGATTACACCAATGTTCTAAATATGTAATAGCTATAGTACATTCTTGAACTCTCTGCCGGTCGAACTCCGCCTTCAGCTCTCGCTGCCCCTGTATAAGTCCCATCTGAAAACCTACCTTCCGTCCAGCTTTCAGTAGTTAATTTCTTTCAATTCTATTTGTGTGTAGCGTAAGTCTGATGTTGCTGTACCTGCCAAACTGGGGAGCTGGGATAGCCGAATGGAAGAGCGTTGGACTTTCAATGCTCGGGTCGTGAGTTGGAATCCCGGCTGGGGCCGAATATTTGTGCTGGAATTTATCTCGTTGCCCAGTCTTTGATCTCACCTATACATGGTGGAAAAGGACGTTAAACTCTCAAACACGCACCCCCACCCACCTGCCAAATTGTGAGAGTGTTTAGGCGCAAATGGATTGTAAGCGCGCGCGCGCGCGCGCGCGCGCGCGCGCGTGTGTGTGTGTGTGTGTGTGTGTGTGTGTGTGTGTGTGTGTGTGTGTGTGTGTGTGCTTTAAGCACAGCGAGTTCTGTTTGCTGGGAGAGCAGCTCTGTACAAAAGCTATGCATTATTGTTTATTCATTACCCACTCCGTTTCCTCGAGGAATCGACGAGGGTTGCCCAGACTAATTTCCGGGGGTGCACCACTTGCCTTTTTTTCTGTCACCTCACAAAGTCTACAAAAACTACACTGCCACAAAAAAACAACCTACAATAGTATAGCGTCTCTTGTAACTGTACGGACATGTTTCGGATATTCCTTCAGTTTCTGGGGGTCTGAATCTCAGTGTGTCTTCCATGAGAAACAGAAACTTGGTTCCAAGCTGGTCAAATAGCTCTAGAAGTTCAAGTCTGGCACTGGTGTAAACAGGGAGTGTGTTGAACGTGCTTACTGAAGCTCTCGTCTGTACATGCTGGATCCTGGGACTGTGGTCAATTGGCCAAGAAGCTGTTGTTTGGGGGGGTGCTTTGCTAACCTTTGCATTGCAGGCGTTCTTCAGTTGTCCAGCGGTTAATTGAAAAGTCACCAAGACAATCAGACGGCAGAAGACCGAAGGAATAAACGATAGGAAAGAGTTTGGGGAGGGCGATAACCACGAAGACAGCGTCAGTAATTCAAGCAATCGTTTTGACACAATAGAAATCACGAATCACGTACAAACGTAAAAAGCCAATAATGCCAATAAGAATCTATAAGTGACCTCCTCCTCAACCCCCCCCCCCCTCCAAAACGAAAAAAAGCACAAAAAAAAGCAAAAAAAAAAAAAAAAAAAAGCAAAGCAAGACAACAACAACAACAACAACAACAACAACAACAAACAAACAAAAACACCCCCACCCCTCAAAAAAACAAAACAAAACAAAAACAAAACCCAACAACAACAACAAAACAAATAAACAACGGCAATATAATCAAAAACAAGAACAAAACAAACAGAAAAATCAAGAAAACAACAAAAAACATCCCTCAAAAAGCACGCCAAAACAACAACAACAACAAACAAACGGCCAAATTGGGTTAGACTGTGTGAGTTTTGTTTCATGACGTCAGCGTTCCTTTTTCAGCAGCACACGGCTACAGACAAAGCCCAGTGAAAAACAGATTTCTCTTTGTGTCTAGCTGAAGAAGACAGACAAAAGCCTTGGGTGGACGACCTATTAGTACAGCTCGCTATTATATTCTCTTCTGGACACGGATCTGTTTCCGAATTTGGCGGCTAACGAATCACCGGCAGACTCCGGTAATCCGGCCACGCGGGAACCCTGAACAAACAGCTCAGACAGGTCAGCTTACACTTCCATGGATCAACCCAGAACAGAACAGGGAGACCGCCTCATTACACCGGTACTGTCGTGGTCAGAGTAACGAGATGCGGCGAAATTATCCACATTGATCACTGTTTCTGATGACGCCACATGTAAATCAGTATCATTGTTTCTGAGGACGCCACATGTATATATATCACTGTCATTATTTCTGGTGACGTCACATATAGATCACTGTCATTGTTTCTGTGACGTCACATATACATCACTGTCATTGTTTCTGATGACGTCACATACAAACCACTGTCACTGTTTCTGATGACGTCACATACAGATCAGCGTCTTTGTTTTTGATGTCATCACACACAGACCACTATCATTGTTTCTGATGACACCCCATATAGCACTGCTGCTTTAAGCGATTCGGATGGCCACATATATAACACACTGTCATGTTCCAATAACGCCACACGATGACGTCAATGTCGAGACGTGACTGGAACAAAACAGAAATCAGACAGGCAATCACCGGGGCCAGAATCAACAGGCTCTTTTCCCGCTGACTTCAGCAAGCAAGAAGTGCATCTGTCTAGATAGTGGATAGACAAGACAGTGAAAGTAGCCTAGCACAATCCCAATCGATACTCTCAAGTGTCATCCAAAAAAAAGAAGGAGCAGAGCAGCCCTTTTTTTTGATGATTAATTTCCGTGATGTCAAAATGACGGACTCTGAATGTTCCGCTCTGACACCGTTGAGAAAAGGATGCATTCTCTATGAAATCAAGTGCCCATCTCTCTCTCTCTTTCTCTCTCTGTGCACGCCCCCCCCCCCCCTCCTTCTCTTTCTCTCTCTGTACATCTCTGTCTGTCTGTCTTTCTGCATTCCTTCTCTCTCGGGGAGCCGGGGTGGCCCAATGGTAGAGCGTTGGACTCTCAATGCTCGGGACGTGAGTTCGAATCCCGCCGGCTGGGGCTAAATATTTGTGCTGGCCTTTTTTTTCTCTCTCTCGTTGCCCCGTCTTTGATATCACCCTTATGTGGTGGAAAAGGACGTTAAACTCCCAAACACCCACCCACCCACTCTCCTTCTCTCTCTCCCTTCCTTTCTCTCTCACTCTCTCTCTCTCTGCATTCCCCCTCCCCTCTCTCCGTACATCCCTTCCTCTCTCTCTCTGTGCATCTCTCTCTCTCCGTACATCCCTTCCTCTCTCTCTCTGTGCATCTCTCTCTCTCTCTCTCTCTGTGCATCTCTCTCTCTCTCTGCATTCCCCCTCCTCTCTCTCCGTACATCCCTTCCTCTCTCTCTCTGTGCATCTCTCTCTCTCTCTCTCTCTCTCTTTGTAGCAAATCTCTCTCTCCCTCTCTCTCTCTGTGCATCTCTCTCTCTCTCTCTCTCTCTCTCTTTGTAGCAAATCTCTCTCTCTCTCTCCCTCTCTCTCTCTGTGCATCTCTCTCTCTCTCTCTCTCTGTAGCAAATCTCTCTCTCTCTCCCTCTCTCTCTGTGCATATCTCTCTGTCGATGCATCTCTCTCTCTCTCTCTGCATCCTCCCCCCCCCCACCTCTCTCTCTCTCTGTCCCTCTCGAGCCCCAAGTGGTGTTACAAGCCCTCTCCACTACCCGGCTATTCTGGTAGCGTTGTGTCAATCAATGGCGAAGAAGACGGAGCGAGACAGAGAAAGATGGAGCTGGAGCCTGAAAGCACTTTGACAGGTAATCGTTCGCCAAAAAACCGCCACGGAATTTCGGGAGCGCACGGAAAACAAGCAGTGGCTGTGCTGACCTTTTCAAAAGACTTGGCTGCGTGCTGTGGGGATGTGGGCACGAGGGTGTTTGAATGTCGTCACTTCTCCCTCCAACTTTCGTAACAGAATCAATGACGTGGGTGAAGACTTGAGGGCGGAAAATCAACTGAAGGCAATGATACATCGACCAACCAGTGTGTGCTCTTTCCAACGTAGCGTATTGCAAGGCCCGGGCAGTTTTCAGCCCATCGACTTACTAATTACATTGCCGTGCTGGTGTTGGACAAGGTGCCGGGAAGTGCACCGAACGCTCTCACTGGGCTCGTAGTGGTTAAGGCGTCCGGTTTGCTGATCCTTAGGTACTGGGTTCTAATCCCTCAGTGAGCAAGCATTTGGTTGGAGGTTTGTTTCCGCACCAGGTAGAGTCAAATTCACGTGCAGACTCATCTACGGTGCATGTTTTGCCGTCGTATACGTTATTTGGCCCGGTCGGGGCCAAATATTTGTGCTGGCCTTTTTTTTACGCTGCCCCGTCTTTGACATCACCCACACGTGGTGGAAAAGGACGTTAAACTCCCAAACACCCATCCACCCGCTTTCGTGTACACACGCATACAAAAACCAAATGTACACGTTAAAAAGCCCATTTCAAAAGGGCGGTCCCGCGGAATGGACAATAAGCACATGTCGTGCATGCAGAAAAAAAAAGGAAGTGTTTCAAGTGAGTAGTATGATCTTGCGGGACACGCGCCTCAGGGCTGATGTCATGCTCTCCTCGTGCCCCGCATGTGTGAGTGCGGGAAAACGTAAGATCCAATGCCGATGGCAGGTTCCATTCTGCCCACTCATTAATTCTTAATCACTCCCCCTTTGATATATCGACCGGTCCGGCTCGCGTGCTGCACGTGTCAATGGTCGCGTTCTATTTCACAGTGTTTGAAGACCAGTGTTTACACTTCTCCTGAATCGACCCGTTTAAAGATTAATTGTCGTGAGGTGTTTTGGCTAGCGCCCGTGAGAGCTTAGTGATCTATTCATGCCGACTGCGAAGAAGCAGTCTTTATAGTGCATGATATGTAAAGCAGGCAGGTTACCAAGCCAGCAATAGCCGACTCCACTCGGCAAGACCCGAGGCCCAAACCCCGCCCCTTTACTCTGCCGTGTATTGGAAAAACACAGTAGGTCCATGACGTCATTGCACGGGATGAAGGGGTGATTTGAAGATGAAAGAGATTGACGTAATGGTCTTTTTTCTCAAAAGACGTCAGTGGACACTGCTTTCTTTCCATGTTTCATCAAACTACATGACTGTGCTTCCCTCGTTGTTGTGTCTAGCAAATAGTTTGCCAGACCATGCCACGTGTTGTGCTTATTATGCGGCGGGACTCGATTGGCTGAATTCTGGGGGCTCGACCCTTTGGATCGACAACAGTGAAGTCGGCCGTTGCAAGGCGGGCACCACTAGCTGTAGCGAAAAAAAGGCTGGGTAACTTCTTTTGAAGCCACCCTCTCCAGCTGCTGTAGTTGGTGTGACTGGAGACGGTCCCAAGGGGCAGGTCAGGGGCCTCGGGTCTTATTATTATTGATATTGCAGGAGTTGCACTACTCCACCAACCGTGACGGAATTGACACACACAAACATGTCAATACACTGCGTCCGCAAGTAAGAGTTAAACAAAACAAACATGTCACTCTTAATCGCTGTGCAGCCGAAGTAAGACCTTAATAAGCAAGTCAGATTTCATTTCTTACAACACTTATGGATCTAACTTCCATTATGTCCAACCATTCCTCCACACAGATTCCTCTTTGACAGGCAGTGTAGCGGAACCTCCGCGCGATATAACTACACCTCTCTGTACTCGTCTCTCTACAACCTGCCGCTAATTCCCACTTAACCCCAAACTTCTCCAATTTGTCACTGTCAGTTTTCCCTTCCCCATGTCGTTTACCTAACCAGGCAGTAACTACATTACGCGTATCAGATTTGACAAGGGCCGTCAGTAGAGAAAAACTGGGTAATTTAGTTAAGGGGCGGCTATCCCAGCCATTCTGAATCCACTCTTATGATTTGCTCGGCGCATGTTGTCTGTCAAATTTGCCGGGCTGAGAGTTATTTCCCTTGGCGGATTAATACAATGGAGTTATTTCCCGTAGCGGATACGGACAACGGACTTATTGTGATTTTATAGTCACGATTTCATGAGAGTGTTTCGTGTGTGTGATGTACGCCCAAGCTAAGTGCAAATAAAGCGTCATTTGTGACTGATTGTCGGGCATAATCTGTATAGATATTTTTGCACATTGCCAAAATGTACAGACGGAATAACTTTATAGGAAAATGGACTGAACTGACCACTAGGCGGACAGTGCATCAGTCACAATAGAGGAAAGCCTTTCTGGTTGATGTTGTTTGTGGCTGGAAACATGATGGTAAATTTTGAAAAAGGTGTTGTAGGACGGAAGAAATGCTGGGGTAATAATGAAGTATGCAGGATGACAAGCGCCCTTCTCACCCCCCCCCAAAAAAAAAAAAAAAAACAAAAAAAAAAAACAAAAAAAAAAACCCAACAACAACAACAACAAAAACAACAACACAAAAAACAACAAAAAACAAAAACAAACAAAAACAACCCCTATCCCCCCCCCCCCCCAAAAAAAAACTAACAAAAAAACAACAAACAACAACAAAAAACCAAAAGAAAAAATCCCAAAATAACAACAACAACAAAAACCGACAACAACAACAACTAAAAACAAAACACCCAAAACGACAACAACAACCGAAACAACAACAACAACAACCAAAACCAATCAGACATTTAAAATTGTACGGCAGCTGACTTACAGAAACGTTCCAATTAAAAAAAAAAAAATGTTCCTGCAAACAAGAACTCGTAAGAAGCCTCTCACATTTCACGAAACAGTACATAAACCCCAACTGGAGAACACCATATGCAGACAAAGAAAGAAGAAGAACCACTATCACCCTCTCCCCTCCGTGCAGGGAAAGTGTGTCGTCCCCTCTAGCCCCATGGTAGGGCACGTCAGGCCGGCCTACTAGCGGTGTACTAGTGAACAGTGATGGCCGAGGGTTGGGCGAGTGGCGGGCGATAGGTATTGATTGTGGATCAGACGATCATTGCTCCGCTCCCCAGTGTAATGGTTGTCCCCTGCCACAACCTCGCTTGGACAGACAGTGCGACTTGTCCCTCCAGTCTGGTACTCATGTCCTGGAATGTGCTTATGTGCTTATGACCCTCTCTGTGTTAAGCGCGCAGAGCTGTCTAGAACAGGCGTTCTAAAAATCCACACTATTAATAATGTTTTTATTGTTACTATTAGTGTGTGTGTGTGTGTGTGTGTGTGTGTGTGTGTGTGTGTGTGTGTGTGTGTGTGTGTGTGTGTGTGTGTGTGTGTGTGTGTGTGCAACCAAGGCCGAACATGATCGCACTCCATTTGTCACGAGTATTTGATATCTTTGCCAATAGCGGACCCAGACGGACTGAGCAAACTGTCTGTAGAGATCATTACATTTCAAGACCAATAGGATGTCTGTACTTGCCAAACGAGATCTTGGATCAACAGCTGTAACCATTTGTTCGACCCCTCACGTTCGTTCTAAAACTTTGAGAATACAGATGTGTTTATGGCGAGTTGTGCAGGAGTCGTCCCAGAAATCGACGAAGCTTTCAGAACCAACATCTGTCTCTGCGGTACAGCTACTTCAGCTACTTCGATTTGAAGAAGTGAAACAGGTTCTGGATATCCGTCAAGGATTGACAGCCCATGGTTTAACCCTATTCCTACCGAGTAAGTTGTGCAGGAACTTGTTCCCCTGCCAAAGTATGCAAAGCGTACGGGCAGAACGTCAGTAAACTCAGCGTCTGTTTGTAAAAGCCCTAAAAATGACCATCGTGAGTTAGAATGGTATCTGGCACTACCACACAAGAAAAGATACCGAAAAAAAATGCTACGGGAAGACAACTGGAAGAACGGACGAACCCCCGCGTGCGGTATGAAAGGTGTTCATACCTGATGGTAAAAGTATAGACCCGATGAGCACAAAAGGAAACATTTCATGGTAAATGACGTATGCTACTTGAAGTACCCTGCATTTAGTGCAAATCTTCCCCTACTGATGGCTGGTCTGACGGCTGGTTTGCTCCAACAACGTCACGAAAGTCGTGTGGCCATCAGGCGCAATAACCGTGAACTATATATAGCGCCATTAGATGTACTGACAGTGGCCACCAGAAACAATGACAGTGATGTATATGTGACGTCACCAGAAACAATGACAGTGATCAATGTGGATTATTTCGCCTCAGCTCGTTACTCTGACCACGACAGTAGTGCAGGTATATGGGACGTCATCAGAAAGAATGACTGATCTATATGTGACGTCATCAGAAACAATGACAGTGATCAATGTGGATTATTTCGCCTCAGCTCGTTACTCTGAACACGACAGTACCGGTGTAATGAGGCGGTCTCCCTGTTCTGTTCTGGGTTGATCCATGGAAGTGTAAGCTGACCTGTCTGAGCTGTTCGTCCGGGGTTCTCTTGTGGCAGGATTAAGGGATCTTCTCTCTTTAGTGCAGGTCAGATCCGGTCCCAGACCACCAAGCGAAATACTGGTCGGGCGGCAGCCACTCAGACACTAACAAGGTGAAGTCACAGAGCGTCTGATTGAAGATGATTTTAAAGAAGCTTATCTTCGTCTCGGAAGCTGTTCGAATGAAAGAGAACATGGCGCTGCTAACGAACTGACTTTCCAGAGGTTGGCCTCATTAGGTACTTTGACCGAAACAAGGAGTACCGCAGTCGTAAGTATTCGGTGTGGAACTGATCAACAGGGGATGGTGACTGCTGAAGAGTTACTCATCTTGACTGCTGAAGAGTTATTCATCTAAGCTGCCGAAGAGTTATTCATCTCATTTGCTGACATCGTTGCCCCGTCTTTGATATCACCCTTACCTGGTGGAAAAGGACGTTAAACCCCCAAACACCCACCCATCTCATTTGCTGAAGACTTATTCATCGTGACTGCTGAAGAGCTGTTTATCTAGATTGCTGAAGAGTTATTTAATTCAATTGTTGAAGAGTAATTTATCTAGACTGCTAAAGAGTTAATTATCGTGGTTATTGAAGAGTTGTTTACCTTGATTGCTGAAAAGTTATTTATCTTGATAACTGAAGAGTTATTTTTCTCCATAACTGAAGAGTTATTTTTCTCCATAACTGAAGAGTTATTCATCTTGACTGCTGAAGAGTTATTTCTCTTGATTGCTGAATAGTTATCATTTTGGGGGGAAATAACTGCACCAACAGGATTCCCCATAGCTCATTCACCAACGGAAGCCCGTGCCCTGGATACCGATAGCGTGTCCCACTCGCTGCGTCCCTCTCCTAACGAACGCGCATCACGTGACTCTGATAGACAGGCCCCACACTCAATAATCCACAACATCTATCATTCTGATTCATTACATGCGCCCTGCACTTGTCTCGCTCGCTCTCACACCACAGAACCCGCTACACTGACGCGTGGTGTAGCTGATACTCACAGAGCATAATGTTCTCACAATACAACTTACACTGATACAGAATCTGGAAGTTCATTGACAGTCCGAGGCTATTTTAACTGTGTAAAACATCAAACTCGCTTTTTTCAACAACAACAACAACAACAACAACAACAATAAGAAGAAGAAGAAGGAGAAGAAGAAGGTTATTTAAAGGACGCCCTCCATCCCACAGGAGCTCAGGGCGCCTGAAAATCAACACGCACTCAATCACCCAGACACACACGCAACATGCCTCACACATATATTTAACTACGAACACACAATGTGCAGCATCATACACGGTCTCCCAAGCACCCGGCTTGTACACACACACACACACACACACACACACACACACACACACACACACACACACACACACACACACAACTTTTTCTACTACATTTTTATTCCTTTCTTGAATTTCGCGCTGCTTTCCCCCGAGAGAAAGGCGTCGCCGCAGTGCAAAACCGTCCAACTATTTATGTTTTTTTTTCTGCTGGGGGGGGGGGGGAAAGCCGAAGATCCGGAGGAAAAACCCTGACGAGCAGCCCGGGGGCCGGGTAAAATCGTTGTCACATATCACAGCTTGACTTGGGGGTCACCGTGACAACTTCGTCGTGTTTGTTTACTAGAAGAAGAAGTCAAAATAATGGGATGCACTGCACTGAATATACAACTCTTCAGACTCCGAGTCCGACCATCACCTGCCCACTGTATGATAAAACTTGTTAAAAAGAACAAGCCACCGCACTCCAGTAGGAGCCACTTCAAGACACAATTACACACGGCGTCACCCTTCTCGCTATGCCCATCATCGCTGCAGATTGCTTAATAGTGGCTTAATAGTGTTGATGCTTTTAAAGTATGCTACAACAACAACAACAACAACATCCAAACTCCTCTCACTCACTCATTATCCAACGGACTCCTCTTTTTGCGACAAGACAGACTGCGCTCCACTTAAAAACATGACAATTTCGGAAATGATATCTATCCATTAATGTTTATACCCAAGAAAGATGTAAATGACAGGGCGAAAGTAGGCGAATGAATCAGAGGTCCTTGTAAAAACACGAGGGTTAAACGAGTGAAAGTGCGCGCCTAAAAGTTCACATCATGTGAGATGGCTGTCGTGAAGCAAATGCCCACAGCAGAGGGAAAGGAGCTCGTAAAATAATTCAGACAAGATAGAGCGAGAGAACCATCACACCCGCCCAAGATAGTTGGAACACCATCCCTCTATTCACTGACTGACAGCGCGGAAGGGCGGCCAGTCCATTGAACGTGTCACGTGGTGGCGGAGGGATACAAAGGGAGCAAGCAGGCGGAAGAGAGAGGGCGCTGTGTTCAGTGGAGGATGCTCGTACTGACAGCTCTACAATACACGTCCCTCAAGGAGATGCCAGGACACGACACAGATGTCTGACGGTCTCTTCCAAATTTCGAGGAAGTTATTTTTTTAATCGATGAACTCAGCAGGTGGGCAAACTGGCTTACGTCCAGAACTCAGCTCTAACACAAAGATTTTTTTTGTGGCTGATTGAATAATTATATGTGCGTATCAATAAAGGCTCGTTACCCAAAGAGCCATCCAACACGAACGTTCATGTGAATCACGCGCGTTCACTCGCACACCAGACATCAGCACAGTACAATTAAGTGGTGCGAAGTCGAAGGGTCAACTAAGTCAATTTCCTCCGGATGACAAGCGCTTCAAATTAGCGAGGGGGAATTTTCTTCCAGTCAGCCAATGGACGCCAGTGTTTTCAGCTGCACACACGAGTATTTCAGCCTTCTTTCATCACTATCCTTTCCTTATACCCTGAGTTCATCTAATGAGTACAGTGATAACACATCTGGATAAACGGCATGTTCTTGGGGAACACAACTCACTCCAGTGTCAAACGTAGTGAACGTTGTCAAACCTGCTCATGAATGAGATACACCCACCACTGATACCGACAGAAGCAAGTGTTGCTGTACGCACCATAAACAAGGACAACATTCCCCTAGTATGCCATGCACGTTTTTATCAGCCGAGTTACAGTTTTGCACCGCATCCCACCACTAAGCGGATGAGGTTCTACACCTCTCTCTCTACACCAGGGGGACAGTCACGCGACACGAGTAAGGTTGTCTAGGGCAGCTTGTAGTATCACACAACATACAGCACCCACAGTATACAGCACTCAAGGCTGAACTGCTCTTGTGGCCGTGGGAACTTGTAGTATCACTCAGTAGCTGAGATAGCGCCCACACAACTTCACCATCTCGAATGTTTGTTCTGCAAGATTTATTTAAAGGTCGGTTCCCCGAGCTTCGGTTTTGGGGTTTGAAAGTTATTCCCTGTCACTTTCGAAAATGACATTTGCTTCTGATTGCCTGTCGTACTTCATGTGAAGCCATATTAAAACAACAACAACAACAACAACAACAACAACAACCACCACCACCTAAACATGGAGGACCACCCTGGGCACCTGCCGAACCACGAAAAGGAAGCTGCACGTGCACACTACCACACTGGAAACGTTGCGACAAAAACCACAGTGATCAATACAAACGTCAAAAACGTCCTCCCAAGACAGCTCGTTCAAAGAGATTTCAAGCAGTGCACGCTTGACGAAATACTTCTAAACCCCTAGATGGTTTCGGTCGGGACTGACGTCAGACATCTACATTCTACTAGTACCAGCCTACTTGACGTGTGATTGTGTGCTTAGCTGGAGCCACGGCTCAGATGGGCAGCTTCTTAAGTGCATGGCCGACATCCACACTGGTGCCCGCGGGTCCAGATTCAATTTGCCGGACCACAGTCAGTGTGGCTCCAATCGAATCAGGCACGTTTTAGGCGTCTGTTTGACCCCTTCCTTGCGTCAAGTTGACGCTAACTGTGCCTTGTTGATGAACTGTTTGTTCCCGGGTCATCCCTAACGTTGTAAGCTCCGACTGGCGTCTATACCAGGATTTCCAGCAGCATGAGGTGCAGTCAAAATGGACCGGAGTGTTTCGGGTGCTGCTCCACCCCTGAAAGCACTTGGTTGATTGGTGCTTTGACACCCTTTTCCGCCACACAATTATGAGTGATATCAAAGACGGGACAACGAGAGAAGAAAAAAGCCAACACAAATAATTATTTCACCCAGCCACGTTTCCAACGCTCCAAATACAAATAGCTCCGAATAGGGTAGGTGGGGTAGGGTAGGGTAGGGTAGGGTAGGGTAGGGTAGGGTTGGTTGGTTGGGGTGGGGTGGGGTGGGGTGGGGTGGGGCGGGGTTGGATGGGGTAGGGTGGGGTAGGGTAGGGTGGGGTAGGGTAGGGTAGGGTAGACTTCTCCTGGGCGCACGTATCTATCCCTTCTGAAATGTTCATGGCACCGAACGGCTGGAGGACGAAGCAGTGAAAGCCTGCTGTTGCTAAGAGATACTTTATGCGCAAACCTACACCTTGCTATTCACTCTGGTGCTTGCGACATTATTTTTGTTTTCCATGCTACCGGCCACAGCCTACTCTTCTTCGAAAGATGGAACTTTTAGCGTGCGCACTTGATATTTCAGTGTGCGTGCGTGTGTACACGAGAGCGCTACAGACACCGTATACAAGTCAAGTGTTTTTGACTCGATTTTGGAAAGGAAAAATCCATCCAAATTCCATACTAGCTGGTTGGTTGCTGGTTTGACGCCCCGGCTTTTCCACCACAAACGGGTGATATCAAAGACGGGGCAACGAGAAAAAGCCAGCACAAATATTTCACTCCCAGCCAAGTGTCGAACGCCCCAAATAGTACCACCAATCAACAGACGACGACCCTGACTAACGACGCAAGGACGTGTACATGCTCGTGTTTCACACAAACGGCTCCACGTGACTACAATCATCGTGGAAACTTTTCAAGCGGAGTAGCACCGGAAACACACTGGTCCATGTTGATTACACACCGTGAACACAGCCAGTTGAGGTCCGTCAGCAGAGGTCGGGCTTTGTAGCGGTTGGGGACCCTTCTTCCGGACGGGAAAGGGGTGAGGGTTAGGGAGGGGTAGGGGGAGATTTATAGGCGAGTTGGTGACCTGGTGCGTGTTTACGTCATAAATTTCACAGAGCAGAAAGATTTCGTTTTAGTGTAGAGGTGTCTGGGGGGCTCCTACTGAAATTGGTGCAAAAGTTCACATCCACCATACTGTCACGACATTTGTCATTATACAGTTCTTTTGTCAAAACAACACTTCAACTTGGAGGACGCTCTCTGTCCTCAAACAAACAAACAAATCGACAACACCCGCCAAAAACAAACAAACAAACAAACAAACAAACAAACAAACAACAACAACAACAACAACCAACCAAAACAAAACAAAACAAAACAAAACAACGACACCAAAAACAACATAAAAAAACCCAAAACTGAAGAGCACGAAACCCGAAGGGGAAAACTCGAAATAAGATACATGTAGTAAATGCGTTTGTCTCAGACAGAATAAAGCAGAATTATTATTATTAGTAGTATTTGCTGTCTCTTTGCCAGCTTCAGTGGTGGCTCCGCATGGGTGGAATCCACGGAGGGCGCCAAAGCTGGGCACTATTCATTACTCATGATGATGAAGATGAGAGTCATGGCATGATGCTAGCAGGCCCGTGTGCCTTAAGATTGCGTGCAGGACCGCAATCCACGCTTCTCATTATAAATAATGATAATAATAATGAAGAATATTGTATAGGCGCTTTACCCAATTTCGTGAATTGGCTCAAAGCGCCGCGAACTGAACCCGACACGCAGGCTCACGTGAATCACACGCATTCTCTCACACACCGGACATAAACACATTGCAACCACGTGGTGCGAAGGGTCAGCTCAGCTATTTAAATTTCGGAATTTAAAATTGCATTTATTTTTCAAATTTGGTGGGCTGAACATTTCCGAAGCAGAGGGGGAGGAAGCCGGAGTACCCGGAGAGAACCCCCGACGATCGGCCCGAATGAACGGTGCCAAATACGAGAAGGAAAAATGCTTTGCCCCGAGTGGAGCTCGAACCCCTGAGCTCTCGCATTGGTGACAGGTCTCTTAACCACTAGACCACCGACATCCCTGCGTTAACCAGACCCGGGAACTATGGCACCTGCGGTGCCGGCCGTATAATCATCTACATCATGAGATGTGTCATGACAGTGGAAACACTCTCAAAGTCGATCTCGACCCTAGGCAGGAAAAATGCCACTTTCCTCGGCTGGGATTCGAACCCGGGTCTCCCGATCCATGGCCCGAAGTGCTAACCACTATACTACGGGGGCCGGTAGGTATTATTATTATTGTTGCTGGAACAACCAGATGAAGGAACTCTCATCTCATTGTAACTTGTTTTCAAAAAAGAACAAAATGTCAGTATCCACAAAACTAAGCCTCTTCCTACAGCTAATCTTGCAGTCTTTATCGGTTTTGGTCTTTGTCCTGATCCGCGCTTGACGAAACCTGATGTTAGGGCCAGTGTACTGCACTAGGATTCATTAGCAATGCAGTTATCCGTGTCTAAAGACGAACATGTTTCTGTCCTTAGCATCACCCTGTGGGTGACACTCTCATCAAGCCACTCCTCAAGTAGCTATAACACGTGACAGGCGGCGAGATGAGATCCGATGAGACGTTGTGGCCAGGCATGGAGGAGATGAGAGACTGTCATTTGCCTGACATGCAGACAGCGGCGACATTAAGTGACACACAGTCCTTACCGGGCGATCCCTAAGGAGGGCATGCACGTGCTCCTCCTGTCACAAGCAACTGGCGTAAATGTCCCTGTTGTCAGGCTGCAGGTTGTTAGTCAGGTTATCTGGCGTTTAAGGTGTTCGCCACAAGAATGATCCGAGAAGGACCAAGCGGGGAACGTGTGGGGGGAAAGGGGCACCTACCCAAACTGACAGTACAGCTGGCCTGAACACTACTCAATCCAGACTGACAGTACAGCTGGCCTGAACACTACTCAATCCAGACTGACAGTACAGCTGGCCTGAACACTACTCAACCCAGACAGACAGACAGAATTACTTCTAGACTGTAAAGGACAGATTACATCGACAAACAGACCCTGGTGACACAGCCACGAGTAACCGGGCACCGTCAAGAGTCTGTGCGAGACTTTACTACGTTAATCTGACCGCCGTTCTTCATTCACTGAAATGAGTTGTTGTGTATGTAGCCCAAACAATGCCGCCATCTACAAATACAGTTTGTGGCTAGACGCTATCATTAGTGCGATTTGTGCATGAGTGTCCACGAGACAGACGGGAAGTAGAAGTTCCCGTCCTTAGCAGCGACAGACGAGAAGCCCCCCCCCCCCCCCCCCACACGACGTCTCCCAGAGCCAGCGACCTTCACTACGACTACGACTACCAGGACCAGACCACAAAATGAGCGGGGTGTCTAGACACCGAGTGACACTCGCCTTCAGTACAATCACGTCTCTATCAGCCCCTGCATGGCGGCCGGTCAGGGATGAACTTAGGATTCCTTTCAGCCGTAATTTCTGTCAGCATTGGGATCGATCGGCACTTTATTAGCATGCCGTTTGGTGCAGGCAACATGGCGGCCAGTGTGGACAGGGTGATGTCCCTTGGGGCACAATAGATTCCCGGTAAGGCGGAAAAGGTTGGTCGTGATTGTGTAACATTCTCACCAGTCTGTCAGCTGGTCGATGTTTATACCTCTCCCTCCTAATGTCCTGTTTACTACCATACGATACAAGTATATAGGGGAAAAGCGGCTCGCATCAACTCAATATTTGTAAAGTGGCAGGGATTCAAATACAGATACAGATAACTTTATTGTCCATAAAAGGAAATTTGCCTTCGGCTTCACCGACAAGTAAACGAATAAACATGAGACCACAGACGGAGTGTTGGCTAATAAAATTCTCTCTCTCTTCCCCCCCCCCTCCCCCCCCGGCTCAAGCTGCAGCAGCACTGTAACCTGAGTTAATACATTGCATAAAAACCTCAGTAATAACCACAGTAAAATCAGACTAAATGACTAAAATATTTTGTAAATGGCAGCTCATCAGAGGAAAAACGTCATCCCTAGTGAATACAGTATCACGGCATTATACAAGTCTTTTGCATTTTGTTGCTTTGACGACGCTGTGAAATAACAGCACAAATTGCAGATTCTGTGTCAGTCGAACGGTACATCCAGAAAAAGGCTTAATAATGACTGAACTGCCTTAGATTCAAAAACAAAAACAAAACTAAACACCAACAACCGAAAACAAAACAAAACATACTGATGTTTTTCCTCAAAAAGTTTGAGGGACACAATCTGATTTTTAACTTGCATGTATTGCGTAATGCCATAAGAAAACAAACGCGTTTTAAATGCAACATTTTCATGAAAGCCTATAAACAAAACCACCCAAACCCCATGACTTCAATAGTAGAATGGCCATGAGCAAAGTCAGCGAACAAACACGCCCACACGAAACATGGGTACACAGACTATACTCATTACTAGTGTTTCCAAAAACTGAATGTCATTATCAGAATAAGGGGATTTCTGTAACAGGAGATATCGATCCAGAGGAGAGGAGATAATTGTATAAGCTCGTCACAAACCTGGACTGAATTCTGCTCACGCTATTCCATCTCAGTTGAAGAAGACAGACAGACTTTAGTTAAAACCTCTGGTGGGAGTTTCTTTTTATCACCAAGTGGAGGTGTTTAAAGGTCCACTGTACGGCCTTTCTTACCGCCTAGTGGAAGTGTTTAATGGTCTATTGTACGGCCTTTCTTACCTAGTGGAGGTGTTTAAAGGTCCGCTGTACGGCCTTTCTTACCTAGTGGAAGTGTTTAATGGTCTATTGTACGGCCTTTCTTACAAAGTGGAAGTGTTTAAAGGTCCATTATACGGCCTTTCTTACCTAGTGGAAGCGTTTAAAGGTCTACTGTACGGCCTTTCTTACCTAGTGGAAGTGTTTAATGGTCTATTGTACGGCCTTTCTTACCTAGTGGAGGTGTTAAAAGGTCCATTATACAGGCTTTCTTACCTAGTGGAGGCGTTTCTCACCAAGTGGAAGTGTTTAAAGGTCCATTGTGCGGCATTTCGAGCCTCACAGATCGGTGTGAGGTGTTCTGGTGGTGCCTAGTATCCTACCACTTAGAAACGTGCATAGTAACAGCCTCACACTGATATGCATTGAGCAAACAGAAGCCGAAACGCACAGCGTATGCCAAAGTCTTGTCTCACGGCTGAGTAGGACAGGTCCAGGCCGTTGAAGTTTTCGTTGGCACTACCAGCAAACGTCAGTGTAATGCATTTTTAGCTGTACTTTAAATTAAGACAAACTATTTCCAACCTACAGACGCACACGTGAACACAAATATTCCAAACCAAGGTGTCGTTCATCTGCGAATTCTAGAAACGTCGGACGATGGAGAAAAGAAACATGCTTACTCCAAAGCAGTTTCCGGTTTCCTCTGGTTGTCTGAAGTGGGCCTGTTTGTCTAAATAATCCACCACATTCAAGGCTACATTAAATCTGGCCGACCTGGCAGTCTGACTGGATTGGATAGTGTTCAGCTAGACTGTCCAGTTAGGGTGAATGTTTCTTTCCCCATACAACTGCCTATTAGGGCCATCTCCGATCACATTTTGTGGCGCGGGACGTGAAACCCAACTTACCGACCTTCGTTAACTTTCTGAGTGAAGTTGTTGAAATTTTAGGTTTCATACGATCTCGCATCCAACTTAACAGTTTGTTTCCTAACTGGAAAAATAAAAGCTGAATAACTTGGAACCTGACAATCGGCACGTGAAACTTTCTCTCCTTCACATGGGCAGACGAACTGCACGTGCTGTGTGAGGCAGATAACCCTGTATTATGCTGTAGTAATCTCTCTCTCTCTCTCTCTCCAGCAGTGCCAGTGTATGAATACTATTGATTGGTCACCGCGCTCACTGCGTGTCAAGAAAAGCTGACAATAGAGGAAGACATGAGAAGATCTCTTTTGTGTTGGCTGTGTTCAGGGGCATTGTTCGGGCGGAAGATGAGGCACGTTCTCGCTACTGTCAGATATTGCTGACGCGGGTAATCTACTACAGGGCATGTGTTCTTGGGAGGTGAAGTACAGGGCATGTTCTCTGAGATTTGAAATAGAGAGCATGTTCTCTGAGAAGTGAAATACAGAGCATGTTCTTTGAGAGGTGAATTACATGGCATGTTCTCTGAGATTTGAAATACAGGGCATGTTCTCTGAGGTGTGAAATACAGGGCATGTTCTCTGAGGTGTGAAATACAGGGCATGTTCTCTGAGATCTGAAATACAGGGCATGTTCTCTAGAAGGTGAAATGCAGAGCATGCGCTCTGAGAGGTGAAATACAGGGCATTTCTATGAGAGGTGCAATACGTGGCATGTTGACTGAGAGGTGAAAGACAGGGCAGTTCTCGGAGAACTATCTCTCGTCGTTTGTCTGGAACGGATCAGGGGGGTGGGTGGGTGTTTGGGGGTTTAACGTCCTTTTCCACCACATCTGGAACGGACCAGCATAGCACAACTACTAGTAATACGACAGCTGGTCGGTTGCTTTGGCTCGTGGTACACGGGAAGTGGTTTTGTTCCAACAAACATTGAAAAACAGGACAAAGCGGAATGTTGTAGCCACATGTCGAGAAACACGGAAAACACCACGTTCGCTGTTTGTTCGGACTAAAAACACTCCCGTGTAACATCAGTCTAGCCTAGCGTGTAATGGATTTGCGATGGCTAATTTTTTGTTTTGTTTTGTTTTGTATTTTTGTTTTTCATTGACCAGTGCCCCATTTCATTTGTTCTGAAACCAAAACCTGTATTGTATTGTATTGTATTGTATTGTATTGTATTGTATTGTATTGTAACCTCGCATTTCACCGGTCTAGACAGGGAACACACAGCAATGAAGCACACGATCGAGTGACAGCGGAAGTTTTCAGCCAGCAAGTTCGGGGTCCAAGCTGTTCACAATGTATATCTACCTTTGGGGAGGGGGGGGGGGGTGTTTATCCCCTTGTCTCCACCACGAAGGGGCGGTCGGTGGTCTAGTGGTTAAGACTTCGCCACGAGGTGCGAGAGGTCAGGTTCGAGTTCCACTCGGGGCAAAGAATGTTTCCTTCTCGTACGTGGCACCGTTCATTCGGGCCAATCGTCGGGGGTTCTCTGCGGGTACTCTCGCTTCCTCCCCCTCTGTTTTGGAAATGTTCAGCCCACAGAATTTGAAAAGTAAAATAAAATGCAATTCTAAATTCGGAAACTTAAATTGCCGAGCTGACCTTTCGCACCACGTGACTGTCGTGTGTTCATGTCCAGTGTGTGAGACAATGCGTGTGGTTCACGTAAGCGTGCGTGTTGGGTTCAACTCGCGGCGCTTAGAGCCAGTTAAACTTGGTATTATTATTATTATTATTATTATTATTAAAATGCGTCTGGAAAACGTCTGTGCAAACTTTGACCTTGTCTCGATCCTGCAACATTCTGATCGCTAGACCGATGCTCGGACAGGTGAGCTATCGCGATCCCTTACTATGACTACGAGAACAGAAAGTGTGTGGACACAAACAAAGAAACTTGGGCACAGGTATCTTGTCATCTCCGTGTGTTGTGTCTGTCACCCCGCACGGTTTGTGTCATGGCATCTGCGCCGACTACCAGCGCACTCACGTCAAGAATGAGACTGCCATCCATGGTAAAGCTGGTATCAATAATGAGACTCAGTTCATTAGTAACTATCTCATAATTAGCTTCGACGATGCAGTCGTCTGTTATCACGATTCTCCTCCCAAATGTTGCTCGCATAGTTAGCTGCGCTGTGGTTGAGGCATCGATGAATGCAATAGCGCTGGGTTCATACAGGCATACACGCACATCAGAAGATAATCAACAAGCTTTGAAGACAGAGAATCTTGAGTAGTGACATAGACACTTACCTGGCTTGTTCTCCGTGACTGTGAAGTCGTTCACCAGCGGGTCTAACAGTCGAGAACGTCGCGTGGCTCGAGCTTTGGCGGAGGGTTGGAGAGTGAGCGGTGATGGGTGGTGGTGAGTGTTGTCACCAGGAGTCCTAGTGTCGCCCCTCGTCTCCTCTCGTCTGCTGCTGCAGCCGTCCACAGCGCGCCGCCATGACACATCGCGAAGTCGCGCGCAGCTCCCGGCATCAGGCAACCCGTGGTCTAAAATAGCACGAGAGTGCTCGAGAATTGCCTACACGTTCAAGTGGGCCCGCACGCTCTTTCTGTCTGCGAGAAAAGTCTGCAGGAACCGAGTGGGCAGGCACGGCGGGCAGCGCTCCGACTGAACATGTCCCAGCATTCGGTGATCGGTTGGATGATTTGGAATTGCCGAGCGCGTTCAGGAGACGTTTCCGCGGATATTGTCTGCCATGTGCCGACACAGGCAATCGATAATGGAACGTAGCGTAACCAGCGCGGGCAGCCTAGTCCAGCACGCAGCCTCGGTAAAGGCGGTCTACAATTTGGCGCGAGAACGGATCCTACAGCTTTCAAACTCATCGATCTGAACCGGTCTCTGCAGCGTGTGGTTGTAAGGAATACGGATCCGCTACAAGTGTATTATCGAGTGATGGCCGCCACGTCATTTTCTGCAACAGTTGCTGAACAGAAACGGTTGGACGCGGTTGGCACGACTAGGGACAAGGACACAGGACTTCAAGTTGTTGCAACGATGGGGATGGTGGCGGTTTTGATATGTTCTGGACTCAAGTTTCACATTTACAGGACAATGTGTGGCGAGGTGACTGGCCGGAGCGTGGTGAGTGGTGAGTGGTGAATACTCCGCATGACGGACCCCCCCCTTGTCTATCGACCCTCGCCAGTCCTCGTCATTGATTCCCCGGCCAGAGAAGCGCGCGCCAAGCAAACCGGAGCCTTCCGTCCCGATACGGGCAAGAAAGAAGGTTAACAAAACCTTCAGCAATCAATCGCACAGCGTCGCCTGTGGCACCGTACAGGGGGGGAAATACACCCCCTCCCCCTCCCCTCCCCCCGCCCCTGTGAAGATCTCTTGCACCGCCTTCCTTGTCTCCCGTAATCCTGCCCTCCCCAACATGGACACCAGTTTTTGGCGTCACGAATTCCGTGTGCAGATCCCTAGGGTGTTTTTGTGATCTTCTGGATATCGGCTATTTTTGGCGCGTCTCGATTTTTCCACACTTTTCAGGAGTTGATGGATGAGTAAAACGCGCGCGCGCGCACGCACGCACGCACGCACGCACGAACACACACACACACACACACACACACACACACACACACACACACACACACACACACAAGGGAGAGACTGACTTTTTGTTCCGCTGTGGAACCACATTTATTAAGATTGAGATGACGCACAGAAGAGAACTTTGTTCCATGGCAAAATAGAATTTCTTAAGATTATAATCTTACAGAATTCGTAATTTATGGTGGAGAGAGAGAGAGAGAGAGAGAGAGAGAGAGAAGGAGGTAATTATCGAAATCCGGTAGGATCACTGCGAAGACGACACTGACGACCAGCATTCGATTCCCCCATCCTGTGGCCGGACTGTGCCCAAACTGAAGTCCAACTCAACTGGTTCTCTGTACAGATGTTTTCTGCTTTCTCAAGAAATATTGTGGTCTGCTGCAGTTAGCGAATTAGTTACAGGTTGCAAAAACACCCCGCACACCCACATTTCTGTTTGATTGCTTCCTTCCGTGGCAACTTGCTGCCGCCGATAATCAATGTGACAGTTGGCTATGAGAGACATGAGTGTTGACAAGAGCTCTATTTTCAGGAGATGAGGGGCACCCCGTAAAAACGTCTTTCAGTCAGATTATTCGGAAATTCTAGCGGGAAAAATACATTCACTAGCCAAGCGGTGTGCCAAGACCTTCAAATGGCCCTTGAGGTCGATGGGTATTCATGGGGAAAGGTCCATTTTAGACACGAAAGAATCGTTCACAGAAGAGGCATATTACTAGCCGCGTCTGTTATGGAAAGGGCCGCTACTCGTGGCATCGTCCGGGTGGTAAATAGCCCCCGGCAGTCAATAAATAGCTGCAGTGGTCAATGAATAAGGCGAGCCGGTCAATAGACTCACACCCCCTGTCCTCGGTTTGGACACGAGGGATGGACAGTGGGGGTGGTGATGCCCCCAATCTGTACCTCCCCTCTTGCAGCAGTTACAGTTTCCTCCCTACGTTAATGTGCCATTCCAGCAGGCGGGATACATGGGTGAAGTTATTGCCAATATGGGTGAAGGAAAAGGGGGCTGTAAAAACAAGATATCGTACATCATTTACGATTGCCGCGTGCCTTTAATCAACGCTATTCTGGATTTATTAGTCAGTTCTATATACAGATTGGGCTTTAAAGTTCTCTTTCACCACGTAACGGTGACACAAAGACGGTGCAACGAAGACAACTTTTCTCTGTCCGTAACAACCGTCTTGCACTGTGCGTTCCGCTAGCGAAAAAACTCCAAATTCTGAAGCGTAACGTGAAAACTGCCTAAGAGCGCTCGTGCAGCTTTTTTGCCCCGACTGTTGGAACTCTTTGCACTTGAATTGCGTCTTCAGGATCCACTGCCCCTCGTTAAATCCCATATGAAGACATTTCTCTTCCGTCAAGCTTTTGCTAGTTATCTTGTGTTGATTCTGTTTGTGTGTACCATGAGTCGTCTGATGTCGCTGCACCTGTCAAATTTGTGTGTGTGTGTGTGTGTGTGTGTGTGTGTGTGTGTGTGTGTGTGTGTGTGTGTGTGTGTGCTTTAAGCACAGCGAGTCCTTGGTACTTGGAGTGCAGCGCTCTTTAAAAAAAATTATTATTATTATTTAAGAAGAAGACAACACGACAACAGTCGAATCCAAGCCAAG
The DNA here is from genome assembly GCA_018292915.2 of Batillaria attramentaria. Classification (NCBI taxonomy): domain Eukaryota; kingdom Metazoa; phylum Mollusca; class Gastropoda; family Batillariidae; genus Batillaria; species Batillaria attramentaria. Next base: position 515,537 of record JACVVK020000341.1, on the reverse strand, counting down.
GCCCAAACCTTGACAGATGAGCTACCGTGACGACATGAAGAAGAGAAGCTGGCCATGTTTGTTGTCAGTATCGGTCAGGTGAAGGGGAGGAACAGTAACGAGGCGTTTCTGATGACAAGATTGATTGGTTGGTTGCCTGAGGGTTTAACGTCTTTTTTCCACCATACAGGGTGATATCAAAGACGGGGCAATGAGAAAAAAATACAGTACAAATAAAAGGACCACCTTCAATTTTACCTGTTGTTTTGAAATGTTGATATTACGTCACCGTGTATGACAAATGAACCAATCTACAGCTGTATTGACAAGAAGTCAGACAAAGCTGTGACAGCAACTAATCTTGCACTTACACTTCCGGTACACCGTCACGCATGCCTAGTGATTCAGCAACATGACCAAACTTCGATCAAAATGAACTAAAAAAAAAAAAGTGCCAGGGGATGTTCTAGACAAAGTGACGATATGCGTGTTGAAGAATGAAGGTTTGGCTTTGAGGACTGCTCATTTGTTTGTCTTTACAAGCTGGCATGGTGACTTTTGCGAAACAGTAAATGGCAAGGTTTTCTGTGTGAAGCCAATGTGGCATTATACCAGCTGTATACAAAATATTACACAGCAAAACCACTAAAAGTAATCTGCACATGAATTTCAGAGAGAGAGAGAGAGGGAGAGAGAGAGAGAGATGATGATGATGATGATGATGATGACACGTTTATTTCAGGATAAAGTTGTTAGGCAACGAGGCCTATCTTACAAACTGTCCTGCTACATCACTACTTGGTAAACTACATTCTATTGAACGACAATCTACTTCTACAATCTAGTCAAGGAACAAGACAATATCAATGGGAGTGTAAACAAAGACAAGATTGTGCTTAGCTCTAACGTGGAACGCACGCAAACATAAAGAATATATAAACAATGCAACGGCAGTGGATATGCGTTGGAATATAATGTACTATGTAAAGTGTGCTTGGATCGTGCAAATAAACTAGGACACGTTCAATGACCGGATATGCAATGTCGTGGCTTTCCTGAATCTGGACAGCCCAGAGCTCTGAGAGAGAGAGAGAGAGAGAGAGAGAGAGAGAGAGAGCTCTAGATCTTGCCACCGTATGATTCCGATGAAGATTAAGGATGTCTTTGATGTTTCTCTCCTCTGATCGTTTTCTATAACCAAGAGAGCCCCCATAGGCCCTACACGCCCAAGTCTGGCATTGAGGAGCGTTTGATGTGAATGCAGCTCCTTCAGTAGCCACCACTCATTTCTTTTTGTGGTGTGCACGATAAAAAAACGAGGGAACGGCGCGGGGCCCCCGGCCGCTCTTTGATGCAGCAAAATGACGTGAAAGTGACGTCAAAAAGAACAGGAAGCATGGGCAAGTCAACACGGAAAGTAAGGGGTGGCTTTACAGTAGGCATGGCTGTAGTTTTATTTTTGTCTCAAGTATGGCAGAGTCAATACAGCCAGCAAGGACAGCTTTATATTAGGCGCAGTTTTATTTTCATTTCATTTTGTGGCAAGTGAAGATATAGGATCGTTCCTGTATCAGGTTGACATGAAGCACAGCTATAAGGGAATTTAATCTTGCCTGTTTTGGTGTATTTTCTTGTTATCGAAGTGAAGATCGGCAAGAACAGAGTTTTCTAAGACAATGATTTCTAAAATACACTGCATGTGGGCTGCACTGATTTTTTTTTTCAGTTTTAAACATAGAGTAGTTGAAAGGTCTGAAGTTGGGAATCCCACGATAGCCGAATACAAAGCGTTGGACTTTCAGTCCTCGGGGCTTGAGTTCGAATCCCAGCTGGGGCCAAATATTTGTGCTGGCCTTTTTCTCGTTGCCCCGTCTTTGATATCTTTGATGTGATAGGACGTTAAACTCCCTAAAACGCACCCACCCACCCACGTCTGAAAGTCACCTCCCTTAACCGAAGCTCCACCATCCAAAATTCAACCTGAAACTGCTCCTTCATGTTGAAGGGAAAAGGGTCTATTGATGTAGCACTGGGTCCTAAGGAACTCTTGCCTCTCTGTCTCTCTTTATCTTGCCCCCCCCCCCCCCACACACACACACTCTCTCTCTCTCTCTCTCTCTCTCTCTCTCAGCATTCCTGCTCTCTATAATTCGGAACAGTCAATTTTTCCCCAGTGAGATTAGGAAGAAAACTTTTGCACAAACTTAAAAACTTTTAAGAGTCCATAAGAAGTTTTTACTACGGTCTGTGGGGTTCTGAAACCTCCGCCAGCTGCTCACCACTGAAGTGCAGTTTCCGACACCACGTTACGTCAGGGAAATTTGTCCTCGCTTCATAAATTCCAAGCAAAGATGCTCTCCAAGATGCCACAGGAGACTTGCTCCATCCATTTCGAGCCATTAACTGGAGACGTGTGGTGATGCAGCCCCGTTCAACACCATAGCATGCCGCTGCAGAATAACAACACTTTTTGTAAGGCAATGCATGGGTGTTGGAATTAAGCTTGTATGTTTTGCATTACTGGCGAGTAAGGACGCAAAATAGAGGCCATTTTGAGTGTATTTGTGTCTGGTGCCAATGTTTGCTGATCCGAGAACTGGCGATTTCTACGTTTTGATAATAATCTCTTGTTCGGATGCATATTATGTTGATAACCAGGGCGCTTCATGTCCGATTTACAAAGACACAGCATGCTTGGGAACACTGTGGTTTTGCCCATCCTTCATCACAACTGAGTATGAAAGTTCAAATAATCGACTTTAAAAGAAATTGATCATGTGTCCCTTTCACCGTTTCAACGTCTAAACTTAGATTCTTTGGCTCGTCAGTGTTGGAGCAAGAGTGAATCGACATTCGCTGTACGTGTGATTTCCACTTTCCAGAAGAGATGCCAACAACTGGAAACACTTGCCGGGGCATAAGGCCCACACGTTTAGTTTATGAAGTGTTCCATAGATAAAATCAGATTGTACCGATTTTTTATGTTGTTTCCATAGTAATGGAAACAACATAATAGGACGGGCTAAAATTTCCACGTTCACAGGCAAGCATCTGTGGTACAAACGCACGTCACTGCCGATCTCCCGCAGAGACGATTATGCAAGTGTAACTCTGACAATGACGTAAGAAAACCTGCGTCATCGATGCTGGCATGTATGCTGTTCCGAACGCACTTCTCCTCCTCACTGAGTGCCGTCTGTGCGGATGTGTGTGCGTGTGTGAATTGTGTCCGGGCCCGTTTCTTCGAAGATACTTAACCGAATGGCTTCAAATTTGGGGTATCCAAATTTATCAAAATGTTACATTAGACGATTCAAGCGTGTGATGATTGCTTAAGTGATTTGGGAGTTATCGCCCTTTTGAGACAAGTTGGTTGTCTTTCGTGTACAGGCGTAATATTTATTTAAATCACTCAATTTTTTGGCAGTAGATAGCTTGAATACGGACTCTGAATTGACTCACTACTAGAACATGGTCGCTCTTATAGTTTTCATGTAAACCGAGCCTGAGTTGACATTGCATGTGAACCCAGTTCAGATGCCTATTTCTCCGAAAATACTGAACCGATCGATTTCAAATTTGGGGTTTCTAAATGAATCAAGATTGTTGAATAGAAGGCCCGATCCAGGTACGATTGCACACATGATTTGCGAGTTATCGCCCTTTTCAAAAAAAGTGGCTTTCTGGCGTTTAAAGGCGTAATATTTACCTAAACCACTCCATTTTTGGGACATAGATAGCATGAATACGGACTCTCAACTGAGTGAATTTTGGAGGTTGTCGCTTTTATACTTTTGGCGTAAACCGTACCTGATGAAAGTGCTGGTGAACACACTTTAGATCTCAAAATCGCTCCTACTATACATAGATAATGAGCCTGGGGTGCCATAAAAAATATACAAAAAAATTAGAAAAATTCACTGCAGCCGTTGTCGTCAGTTGACTCGAAAATTTGTACTCGAAGCACATTTCCTTTACACAAGCCACACGCCTCACAAACATCGCAGAAAAGGCACACGCGCACTGACGCAAAACTGTATCAGCGTCAGTTTGCCGACGTCATGTTTGATTGACGTGGGGGTGTGTCGTCACTTTTCGGAAGTTCTCTATTTGTAGACGGGGAAAGCGGGAGTTTCATTGATGTAGTGAGCTTTGTTTTTCCCACTGACTCTCACTCAATAGCATAGTAGAGTGAGAGAACACCACATAGGTCTCAATGGAGCACATGCACAAACGCGGCTCGCGCAAGTCTGCGTGCGTGCGTGCGTGCGTGCGTGCGTGCGCGCGCGCGTATGTCTGTGTGTGTCTGTGTGCGCGCGCGCGCAGCAGACATAACACATAGTGAAAAAACGTTCGCCGCGCAGACTTGTCTGTTAAACACATTGAGCCGGTATAAATTCGATCTTTACACTGCGCAGCAGCAACACTTCAATTTTCATGGGGCTGCTTTCATTGCAAGAATTGTATCCGAGTCAAAGTTATTACGTCAAATGTATTATGCGTCATCCCAATGAGGAAAACGTCATAGATTTCAAAGAAAACAACTTGACGTCTCTCTTCCAAAACCAAGATTGGTCTGACAAGCCCGGTCAGTTGTTTCCATTCAGAGAGAGAGAGAGAGAGAGAGTGTGTAGTGTGTGTGTGTGTGTGTGTGTGTGTGTGTGTGTGTGTGTGTGTGTGTGTGTGTGTGTCCTCCCGAATACATGGCATTACAAAAGAACGACCGTGACGACAGCAGGTGATTAAATGGAAACAACATATTGGGCTGGTCAGTGGCCATCTTGTTTTTTTTGGGGGGGGGGGGGGGGGGCAGGGACGTTAAGAACAACAGTGAAGCCGCTAGTCATTAGGGTACAGAAGCTGTCTTCGAAAAACCTATCAGTACCAGTGGTGTGAGCTTCCCGAAGTACATCTTCCATTCGTGTGTCATGAAGTTGCACAATGGATAAGTATATCTACTGTCATTTGGAAAAGTTCCAGTTCAAACAACTTTATTGTGTCCTTTTACAGACAAATTTGTCTTCGGCCAGGGGCCGTAACTATAAGTGAAAGGTAAAACGTACGTACAAAAGCTGTACCTATCTCTGACTAATGCATGAAGACGAGCAAACTAAGATGACGTCAACTCATGAAGTGAGTGAGTTCTTAGGGCTTAAAGCCGCGCGAGCCACAAAGACTAATTCGCGGCTGATCAACTCATGAAGAATGACACTAAGGACTAAGTGCCGTGAATCTGATGGGTACTTGCGCCTTTTTTCAGACGAGAGGTATGTACAGGCAGGTCTTCAATCTTCACGCTCAGCATCCTCGCCATCAGAAAAAAAGAAAAGTAAGCGGGAGTTTTGAAAGATCGATTGAAAGGCAGAAAATTGTCAGGTGATCTCTGTCACGTGTCCATTCCTCTCTCTGATTTCTCGGGACAGACAACGAGGACACGGTGACCTGGCCCAGATCACGAGGGCTAGCATTTTATAATTAACAATTTAAAACTACGGTTCCATTTTTAGCAGAATTACATCAAAATCAGCTTCACCTGCAACTGACAGCTATTGATGTGGAACCAGATTCCGTGTAATTGACAAAGAAAACCCCTACATGGCTTGCTGGGACTGGAAATCCTTTTCCTTGTAATGAAAGACAGAAAGAAAGTGGACGTTATAGCATCAAAAGGCTTCAGGGTTCGTTTTTTTCCCTTCGGTTCAGCAATTACAAGCCTTACCATTGATTCCCTTTCCATCCCTGTAGCGTTACGTCCGACCAGATCGATGTGAGAGCGAGTCACTCCGCAAAGAACATTTCCGCTTTCCGCTTAAAACGCTCCCTCAGCAATAAACTAAACTAAGTTTTTCACTGATATAATAATGTGCGATGTTATGAGGTAATCATGAAATAACTATCGCACACGGAAAGAATAACGATCATGCTCTTTCTATCACAATTCACTGACATGAAATAACTATCGCACAAAGAAAGAATAACGATCATGCTCTGTCTATCACAATTCACTGACATGAAATAACTATCGCACACGGAAAGAATAACGATCATGCTCTGTCTATCACAATTCACTGACATGAAATAACTATCGCACAAAGAAAGAATAACGATCATGCTCTGTCTATCACAATTCACTGACATGAAGGTAGTTAGAAATTGCAAGTCAAAGAAAGTGGACGGTGAGGGGAGGGGGGGGGGCAGGAGAGGGGGGGGGGAGGGGAGGGATGGAGGGGGAGCGTGTTTTGGCAACGTCCTCTTTCCACCGCCAGGGTTATATCAAAGACGTGAATGGTGAAAGGCCTGTGCAAAAGTTTGTCCTGGTCGGAATACGAACCCCGGACCTTCCGATCGGGAGACCGATGGTCGGTGACCTCAGCTATCTCGACCATCGCTGGTGGACTACAGACTTCCCAAGGCTGGAATTTTGCATCGCCAAACGATAGCTGCAGCCAGTTGTAGATGTTGGTTTCTATCTGTATATAGTGGTTTCAATGTCATTTGCTAATGAAAAAAAACAGTGTCTGGCGCATCCACAGCTGTTATGCTGCTAGTGTCACACACACACACACACACACACACACACACACACACACACACACACACACACACACACACACACACACACACACACACAGAGGCAATGATTATTTTCAGTTTTATTTTTCGTCCGCCACAAGAACGTTATTCTATATATATCGTCTCTCCGACGACCTGAGCATACTAACTCTTGTGTGGCTTCCACTAGAAAACACACACATCAACAAAAACAACAACACCCCCCAAAACAACAACAACAACAACAACAACACAAAAAACAGCAACAACCCCCCTCCCCACAAAAAACTAAACAAAATAAAAATAACAAAAACAACAATCCCCAAAAAACACCCCCCCCCCCCAAAAAAAAAGAAAAGAAAAAAAAACCAACAAAAAAACAAAAACAACCAAAGCAAAACAAAACAACAAACAATTAAACAAACAAACAAACAAACAAAAACAAAAACAGACAAAACAAAGAACAACCCCAAAACAAAGAACAACCCCCAAACGAAAAAAAATCAACAAACAAAGAAACAAAGAAACAAACCCTGGTTCAAAGTAAACATCTCTAACAGTTCACAGCAGTGCCTTTCCGCAAAAAGACAATATGGCACGAGACATAATTATCCAGCATGTAATGATCCCGAATCTCTCTCGCTGCAGGCTGTAGCCCCATGATCGAGGCGAAACAGGTTTGCGTGTCAAGGGAGACAACCTCCGTCGTGTAAGTTTTCCTTGCTCCTTATCACAATCACCACGAGAAGCCGGTGACCGGTGTTACATGTGCTGGAGAACAACTTGTAGTAGCTGCCATTAAACGCGGCCTGTTTGCTCTCTTCCTGGTTGGCAGTTTTCGTTCTGTTGCTGTTACGTAGGCCTGTGGTTGGTTGGTTGAATGGCTGAGCACCTTTTTCACCACAGGCTGATGTTAAAGATAGAGGAACGAGTAACACAAATTCTTTGCTCCAAGGCGGGATTCGATCTTAGCTTTACCGTTTTTCGTGGGTGGGTGGATGTTTGGGAGTTTAACGTCCTTTTCCACCACGTATGGCAGTTTTCGTGGAGATTTCAGTCAGTGACCGTCTAAACTTAGGGCCATGTTACACTTGTCAGCTTCCGGACCTGAAACATTTCACACAACCACCAAACGGCGCTTCTGAATGGCTGTCGCACATCACGTGTCATTTCAACGCTTCAAGCACCAACTTGTGAACACGGAAGATGGGCATAAGTCTTAAGCGAATGTCTCTCCACGTTTCAAGCCATGAAATTGTTTGTGCAGAGAATGTGCATATGACTCCACTGGCTCACACACTCTTCAATCACTGTTAGGCAGAACGATCGATCGACCGTGTTTGGCCAACGGAAAGGAAGCAGATGGCGAATCTAGTGGTTTCGGTCTTTCTGCTGCACTGCGAAGTCACAAAAGTAATGTGCCCACCAGCATACAGGGAAGTCAGACACAGAAAAAACAAAGAATGACAGCTGACACTATGAAGTCTCACTGACTAGCAGTTAGCGTTTTGAACAGTTCTGAAGTTGCTGGGCGGAATGCAAGTCAGCAAGAAAAAGTTATCATATCTTCAAGCCCACCGGTGGGCATGGACGCGGGGGTGTGTGTGTGTGGGGGGGGGGGGGGGTTGTTAAATCAGTAAATACAGGCTACACACTACAGATACCGATATCAAAGAAAATGCTATATATTCCTATGAAACATGACGCTGCACGTGACACCATAGAAATGATTCAAAATTCACCCAAAAAATCACAAAAATCCAGCTGCCAAAGACTCATCTGTAGGGTAAATTTGAACAAATTCCAGTATTCCACTTTATACAATGCTAGCAGCCACCACCTACCCCCTCATTCCTCTGTCGGCTCTTGTGCCAGCCGCGCATGAATACAAACTGTTCACATGCCATGCTCATTGTTCACTGTCTTCACGATCACCCGGCATGAAACATTTACAAAGCCAACCAACAGCCCCAGATTACCATGTTTTACTCTGCACACAAACTTAAATAGGGGAAAAATACTGTACTATATTTAGCGGAATGATTACTACAAGGCCCGAAAGCTATTTGTGGAGTGTAACCAATCCAACATGAAGGAACATTGTCATAAGATTTGTAGCAACTTGAACCGGACGCCTTCAACTTCCGGAGATACATAATGTATAGCCAGCATTTTACAGTAGTCAGCAACAAGAACAAGTCCACTGGAACCAGTTTTCCACAGTGTCTTTCATACAGCCGATGGGTGGGGGATGACGCCATGCAGCCGATGGGTGGGGGATGACGTGATACAGCCGATGGGTCGAGGATGACGTCATACAGCCGATGGTTGGGGGTGACGTCATACAGCCGATGGGTGGGGGATGACGCCATGCAGCCGATGGGTGGGGGATGACGTCATACAGCCGATGGGTCGAGGATGACGTCATACAGCCGATGGTTGGGGGTGACGTCATACAGCCGATGGGTGGAGGATGACGCCATACAGCCGATGGGTGGGGGATGACGTCATACAGCCGATAGGTGGAGGATGACGTCATACAGCCGATGGGTGGAGGATAACGTCATACAGCCGATAGGTTCGGAAAGACGTCCGAACTATGTGGTCTTGATGTAAGTGGTTGACCTTGGGGCGGAGGCGATGGTCATGTGACCGTCCACCAGATCTTCCACCACCAGCGCCTCCTCCCTCCGCGTCTCCTCCGTCTGCCTCGGCCGCACCTTGATCAAGGTCCGCCTGGGCATGCGCGGTCGTCCACTCATTTCTCGCCTCACCAGCACGAGAATTCCGATGACAAGGGCGGTAACAATGATGAGGGTGAAGGCCATGAGGACGTAATGCATGGTGGTGTATTGTGGAGATGACACTGTGGGCTGGGCTGAAACACGCAAACATCACAGTCAAATTGTTGGCCATGACTTTGGCAGTGTATTTTGGTTGTGTCACAAAAAATGCTTACTTAGAACTAAATACAAACTTTGATCTTGGACGTTTTTCACTTATGTTGTAATAGCAGAGCCGTAGCACAGCTCCTAAAAGTGCCATAAAAATTAAATAAAAAGGTACGGTCCCTGGCCATTATGTTCTCCTCAACTTCAACGGAAAACAAAAGAATTACTTGTTATTTGTTTGAACGGGAAAACGCAAGTTAAACAATATTTTGATGAAGAGGCTTTATTTTGGAAGAACTTTTGCTTTAGAAACCCTCCTGACTGTAGTGACGTAGTTTGCCTTGACAGTTATAATCTTTTGAATGTCACCAGTGACAATTTTTCGATTAACGCTGCCGATATGCGATCTAAGTCAAGCCCCCTCCTTCCTCCTAACAGAACGCTGAAACTCATGAAGACGAGGTTTTTGGGGTTGTTTTTTTTTGCCAAAAAGTGGTCCGGCCATGGCCGGAGTGGCCGGTAGGGCTGCTACGGCCCTGAATAATAATAATAATAATAATAATAATAATAATAATAATTCATTTGAATGTGACGCTTGCCCCTCAGTAGAAGCTCCAGGCGCCATTACAATAGTAGGTAAACACAGAAATTTGACAAGGTATTATCATTCAAATGAATATTATGAGGCGCGCGCGCGCGCACACACACACACACACACACACACACACACACACACACACACACACACACACACACACACACACACACTTCTGCAACTAAAGTAAGATACATCGGATACTGTTCTAATCAACGGTATTGTTGGTTTGGGAATAGGGAACGGTTTGGGAATAGGGAACGGTTTGGGGATTGGTTTACATAGAGATTGCAAGACAGATATTGGCATTCTCAGTCTTGGCTGATGCACCAAGGAAAACCATCAGGAAACTACAATGGGACATGACATGTAACTCTACAAGCCAAACAGGAGACCGCAGGAATTATATAACTCTCAAAAGCCCACACAAAAATGGCGATTTTACTTGAAGTCTTACCAAGACAGACTGGCACCATCACCAGAAGCTGGCCAGCAACGTGAAGAACCCTCACCATACTGACGTCACGTGACGTAAACCAGTCTCCTTACATCCTCACGTCTCAACACGTTTCTGGTGACAATACAAATGTAACAGACGTTAGCGGTATGACAGCCATGGATGGCGTGAGACGCCAGAGAACCACTGGCGACATAAACAGCGCACACGATCTACTGCGTACCCGGAACACTGATATAACGGGTACACGAACACCAACACGCAATTAGTGGCTTTAGACCAAAACATCTGATATATGTGATAACATGTCTGGCTTTGTAATGCTTAATCCTGACCTATCTCTGTTGTTCAGAATGTATCTTACACAAGTATTTTATCAGTCTTGTATCGTAGTTATTGTTTTAGCAACTTTAGTCAATATGTATGTGCGAGTCAGTGTAATATATAGAAAGCAGCAGCATGCATGTTTGGGTGACTGCAAAGCAGCTCTCTTAAACCACAACAGAATCCTAATGTTTATTCATAAAGTTTTGTTTATGTTTGTGTTTAGTATTTTGTTACCGTACGAGGTACCGATGCATGTAGAAACTATTTACTTTGTGTAGCCGTAGGCGTGAATCAGCATAATGTTTGTCGAAACGTCGACTGGTGCAATCTTGTGTAATGTCGATAGTAATAGTGAGTAATTTACAAGCTCGTAATTGACTATAACATACCCACCTATTTGGTTCTTAGTATGTGACCATGAGAAATTAAAAAAAAATGCTACTTAGTGTTCTGCAGCAAGGTTCTTTGATAATATACCCACAACCTGCTCCAAAGACCTTGTGGTAATAGACAGATCATACACATCGTGAATATCCCTTGTCAGACTGATTAGTACATTCCACAGTCCATGTAAATTTCCACTATAATTTCTTACCCTGCTATATCTTCGAACTGTGTTCTAAAGATCATTGTCGGTAAATAGTACTCCCATGGTACGGTAAATAGTACTCCCATGGTACGGTAAATAGTACTCCCATGGTAGCACTGCTAAACGCTCATCTAAGTACCCGTGCTCCGATGCCTCATATAGTAAACTCGCATTAGTACCTCGTGTAACGGCAAACTAACTACATAAGCCATCAGTCAGCTGTAAGTAAACGAATGAATCAGGCTGTAGCGTTGTACCTACCCATGTTGTCCCAACACGACAGTGGGACTCAGCACCATGCCACCCGCCGTCCATATCGGCAGCTGACACACACGCACAACACAAAAACACACAGGCCCGTATCATGTGCACGTCTGGCCACACGCTGGTCGTGCTGATAACCACGACTAACCAGAGTGTACATGATACAGACAGAACACTCACTTTGTATGGCGACAGGCCGGTGTACCGTGGGTGGCAAATCTGAAGACAGCATGGCCAGTGTTGGACTAACAACTTGGGTCGTGAGTTCCAATCCCAGCAGGGAGTCAAAAAACAGTGTGCTGGTTGTTTCGTCGTTACCCCGTGGTTTGACGTCACCCGCCGCCTACTGTGGAAGAGGACGTACTTGAACGGAAGGAAGTGTTTGCTGACAGAATACAACGGGTCAGCCGTGAGTTCCAGTGCCAGCTGGATACCAAACGTTTGTGTTGACTTGTTCCTTGTTGTCCCGACTTTGATATCGTGATTATCATCCCTATGTGGTGGACAAGGAAACTTAACCCCCGAGTAATCCAGTGGCAGTGAACTGGACACATAATAAAACAATCTGAAAGACGACGCTGGGAGACTTCTTAGAGATGGGTGGAGTGCGTATGGGCTTTTCTAAATGCAGAGACGCCATCTTGAACTGTCCCTAACTGAACAGCATCCTTTGCGTATACTGGGGAGAATAGGCGTGTGTACCCCATCCCGCGCCCGTACACTGTGGGTGCTGGTGATAACGGGTTGGGCCGGTCTCATAGTTCACCACTCCATCGTCAGTTTGGTGTGAGTGCCTGATAACATCGACAACCTGAAATACACCTCCAGCCTCCGCCCGACCCGCCATGATTCCATTTCCCGCTCCATTACTGCCCAGGCCAACGTATCCTGAAAGAGTTCTGGGCCTTGACCTGACGCTGGTAGCCGGTTCCTTTAGGTAAGGGGACGATAATCGGACAACTGCCAGGGGAGATACCGTACGTATCAACGTTGTCCGAGAAACTGGCACTTGGGACGGCTGTTTTCAGACCGTTACAACATGGCATTACTTACTGGCACGTCACAGTTACACGAGGCTTCATTGTTTTGCTTGAATATTTTGTTGATATTTAACACACCCTGAGTTGAGTGTAGATGGGTGGGTGTTTTGGCGTTTAACGTCCTTTTCCACCACGTATGGGTGGTATCAAAGACGGAGCAACGAAAAAAAAAAAAAAGCCGGCACAAATATTTAGCCCTAGCCGGAATTCGAACTCACGACCCGAGGATTGACAGTCCAACGTTCTACCGTTCGGCTATCCCAGCTCACCGGAAAGCAGAGAGAGAGAGAGAGAGAGAGAGAGAGAGAGAGAGAGATGATGATGATGATGATGATGATGAAACTTTTTTTTATTCAGGATAGAGCATTTAGGCATTGCTGCCTGTCTTACATGCTGTCCTGCTATTGTACATTTAAGGGTATTGAAAAAAAAGACAACATCAAAACAAGGGGGGGGGGAGAGAGAGAGAGAGAGAGAGAGAGAGAGAGAGAGAGAGAGAGAGAGAGAGAGAGAGATGATGATGAAACGTTTTTTATTCAGGATAGAGCATTTAGGCATTGCTGCCTATCTTACATGCTGTCCTGCTATTCTACATTAAAGGGTATTGAGAAAAAAATAGAGAGAGAGAGAGAGGTACTAGACTACTGGTTTAGTGGATACCAGGAACACTGTGTGTACGTGTGTGATGTGTTTTGTTGGAGGAATTCACGATGGCACAGTCCTCTACATGAACCTTGAGAACCGCGTCAGCTGATGAGTCTTGGGCAAAAGACAAGCAGGGATAAAAACCATGCCTACAGCTTCACACACTACAGTACACAATATGGTAAGGTACGGGAAGAGGGGTGGGGTGGGGGTGGACGGTGTGTGTGTGTGTGTGTGTGTGTGTGTGTGTGTGTGTGTGTGTGTGTGTGTGTGTGTGCGTGCGTGCGTGTGTGTGTGTGTGTGTGTGTGTGTGTGTGTGTGTGTGTGTGTGTGTGTGTGTGCGCGTGCGTGCGCCGGAAGGCAAATTGGCTGTCACCTAGCAACAAATGAAGAGCGAGACAGCCAATACATGTCTGCGATGAAATACGGTGTAGCGGCTCAATTACAAACGACACTCACTGCCGGATAGAGCGCACACACACACACACACACACACACACACACACACACACACACAGACGCGCGCACACACACACGCACACGCACACGCACACACACACGCACACACACACACGCGCACACACACACGCGCACACACGCGCGCACGCACACACACACACACACACACACACGCACACACGCACACGCACACGCGCACACGCGTACACGCACGCACGCACGCGCGTTCCCCAGACGGAAGTACTCTTACTCTTGTTGCTCGCGCACACACACACAGAGACAGACAGACACACACACACACACACACACACACACACACACACACACACACAGACGCGCGCACACACACACGCACACGCACACACACACGCACACACACACACGCGCACACACACGCGCGCACACACGCGCACACGCACACACACACACACACACGCACACACGCACACGCACACGCGCACACGCGTACACGCACGCACGCACGCGCGTTCCCCAGACGGAAGTACTCTTACTCTTGTTGCTCGCGCACACACACACAGAGACAGACAGACAGACAGACAGACAGACAGACAGACACACACACAGATAGTACAGTGCTGACATGTTTTATCTTTATTGTTATCATCGTTTTATTTCTATTATCGTTTTATCTTTCTTTTTTAAAGACGACTTTTCTGGTTTACTTTTTGAGCTCAGAGAGAGAGAGAGAGAGAGAGAGAGAGAGAGAGAGAGAGAGAGATTCCTGTCTGTATGACATGAAAAGAAGCGTGTGGCGTGTCCCATTGGGTCAGGAATCCGCTTGTATCGTGTGGTTGTTGCCAGGATGCGGTGCTGATGTAACACAATTACCAGGATCGTCACAGACACGATGACACCAACATGTCGACTGCCGATCAATACACAGTGTGTGTGTGTGTGTGTGTGTGTGTGTGTGTGTGTGCGCGCTGATTAATACACAGTGTGTGTGTGTGTGTGTGTGTGTGTGTGTGCGCGCTGATTAATACACAGTGTGTGTGTGTGTGTGTGTGTGTGTGTGTGTGTGTGTGTGTGTGTGTGTGTGTGTGTGTGTGTGTGTGTGTGGCCAAAATCCTTCGATACAAAGGTGTCGAATACGTACCGGATGTCAAGTCACACACACACACACACACACACACACACACACACACACACACACACACACACACACACACACACACACAGACGCAATGATTGCTTGCGGGGAGCCGGGATAGCTGGGAATGGTAGAGTGTTGGACTCTCAATGCTCGGGTCGTGAGTTCGAATCCCTGCTAAGGCCAAATATTTGTTCTGGTCTTTTTCTCGTTGCCCCGTCTTTCACATCACCCTTACGTGGTGGAAAAGGACGTGAACCTCCGAAACACCCCCTGTCCCCTGTTATCTTGCGCTCGCAACAGAACAGATATATATATATATATATGTGTGTGTGTGTGTGTGGCTGAAAGGTTGAAAGATCCCGGTATGACGTAAGGCCACAATGAACTAACTCCAGTAATTTTATGTTTAACTAGTTTCACCAGTGTCTGTTCATCGTTGTATAATGCGTGTGAGTGTGAGTGAGTAATAAGCGCATCGAGTTTTATTTAAAGAAATGCGCCCTACAAATACCATGTATTATTATTATTATCGTTATGGTACGGGCGCCACACCTCCCAGGGGTGGCTGGGTGGGTGTTTGGGAGTTTAACGTCCTTTTCCACCACGTAAGGGTGATATCAAAGACGGGGCAACGAGAAAAGGGCCAGCACAAATATTTGGCCCCAGCCGGGACTCGAACTCACGACCCGAGCATTGAAAGTCCAACTCTCTACCGTTCGGCTATCCGGGCTCCCCGCCACACCTCCAACGCAAATTAGCCAGACAAACATGACAATACGTAGAACAACACAAGGCCGTGTCAAGTGACATCCACAATTTATTCCGTCCCTATATACGTATATATAGCTCGGTAGCTACGCCAAAAATTGAACCATCTCGTGGAGCCGTGAACAACTCTTTCGCCTTAAACCACTCAAACTAATCATCAAAGCTCTCTAAATATAGCCAGTGAGATGGCGTCAGAGAAATGTCCGCTCTTATTTTCCAATAGCAGGACACTTATCGTTGGTATTAATGTTGTAGTTGTTGTAGGAAGTGACGTCACCAGCTTTGGGTCCACAAAACGCTTCCAGGGTCGGCTTGACTCTTTCAAAAACTCGTCCATAGTCCGGTGCACCAGAAGATGGGCGGACGAGAACGGCCACTTCATGGCCACCAGAGCTGCCGAACATCAAAACCTCACGGAACATGACCAGAATACTGCAATGAAAACAGCAACGGTATGCAAAACAGACGACGCAAAATCAGTCCATGGTGCTGATCTCTTTTGCAATAATAATGATAATAATATTACATGTAATACATCGCTTCTTCACTGGTTGGTTGGTTAGCTTGGGTTTATCGTCCACGCCAGAACGAGGTGATTGCAGACGGCCCTAGGGGGCAGGTTATGGGGGATGGGGGATGGCTACCCTAACTGTACAGTCCAGCTGAACACTTACTCAATCCAGTCAGACTGCCAGGTCGGCCACATTTTATGTCTCCTTGACTGTAATGGACAAGTTACACAAACAGATCCAGTTCACAGTCAGTGGAAGCGAGGCAACGTGAAAAAGGCCTGTACAAATTTTGGCCTGTCGGGATTCGAACTCGGGACCTTTCGATCTCGAGTCCAACGCTCAAAAGGTTGAGCCACCGACTCCCCCGAGCACAGTATCCCAGTAGATATTGGCTCCAAGCGTTTCACACACACACACACACACACACACACACACACACACACACACATTACGTCGCAAAACACAGGTGAGCCTCAGGGGACGCCTCAGGGGACGTCAGGGAGTGTTCAGCTATTAGAACCGGACAAGACAGATAATTTCGCGGCCAGTACAGGAGGAGAGAAGGCTGACTGGATGAAGTGAGTTTGAAGTTTTGTGTTTTAAGTTCTGTGTGTGTTCGTACTTACGAAGTTCCGTCAATTTCGTCGGTTGCCAGGACGTGGTATTTGATTGTCGTGGGATATCCAGCAGCATTTCGGAAAGTCAAGACGCCGTTTTTAGCAGAGTAGCTGCCACCCGTACTGAAACAAGAGACATTGTACGCATAAGTACAGAACATTGCAAACAAGCGACAGTAAAACAAGATGCACGTGCTACCTCAGCGGCATGTGACAGACGCCCCATGCCCAGCAAAAGGACGGTGTTTGGCCTGAGGCCAACATACACAAGCAGACTCAATCATAAAGCCGGCTCTTAACTGGGCACAGCGCGCGAAACACACATGTGCACATCACAGTCGTTGCGCTCGGTGTGTCTACTAACTACAAAACTGAACACAGCTGTGCTCGGCGATAAACCGATTGAAGGTCCGCCATGTTTGCGCACCGAGTGACGTAGTACAGCCAATCAGAATCTGTCGTGGAAACCACAGCCACAGTTGTGGCTATTTGAACTCCAGGTTGCTGTGATGACGCCACAGCGGTGAAAACGCTCCAAAATCACAACTGTGTCACAACTGTGGACAGCACTGTGTCGCTCCGCAGTGCCCAGTTAAGAGATGACTAAAACGACCCGTCTGATTTGACATTGTATCAGGTTAATGCTTTGACTTAAATAGTTTTCCCTAGAGTCACAACTGTGGAAGTTCCAAAACGAGACACGTGACTTGGCACAACTATCACGTGACAGCTCATTACTGAACCGTACGTCAAACATCTCAAAACTGTATACCGTACCACGGTTGATGGGAAATTGTGTCTTGAGTTTGTGTGAAATTTTTTTTTAAATCTCATCTTTTGAGTGGTTGATTTGATCGGACGAATTGAATCGATTGCAATACTGTCGAATGCTTTTTTTTTTTTTTTAATCATTCTGACCCCGTGAACATTTCGTGCGGGTGATATCAGGCGTACATCAGACGGGTCCTTCACGCCAGCCCAATATAGAAGATCTCTCCTAGTAAACAACGATCCTTCAAGCAACTTCTCCTGCTCCAGTGGGGAGCCAGGGTGGCCGAATGGTATAGCGTTGGACTTTCAATGCTCGGGTCGTGAGTTCGAATCCCGGCTAGGGCCAAACATTTGTGCTGGCCTTTTTTCTCGCTGCCCCGTCTTTGATATCACCCTTCTGTGGTGGAAAAGGACGTTAAACTCCCAAACACCCACCCACCCTCTACTGCTCCAGCATCACGTGATACTTAACTCACCGTGTGTTAGGCGTCCCTTGTGTCAGGATCATGCAGTCCTGAAGTGAGTTGCTAGAAATGCTGATGTAGCCACTAGTCACGTCGGTCACATCGTTATCCGTGGCCAGATACGCGTAATGCCAGTCTCCTGAAAAGGATAGGAACTGTTGTGTTGCAACGCACTGCCTGGGAGAGTATTCACACACACACACACACACACACACACACACACACACACACACACACACACACACACACACACACACACACACACACACACACACACACTGTGTATTGATCGGCAGTCGACATGTTGGTGTCATTTGAGGAAAAGTACTATTGCCATCTTTTCATTTTGAAATTACCCCTTTTTTCCCATACAATGACGTCATGGACGTATCGTGTTTTGCCAATGCACGGCAAAGTAAAGGGGGGGGGGGGGGAGGGGGCGGGACTTTGGCCTCGGAGATGTCGAGTACATGTTATAATGTGCTTGTATACAATGTACAACTGTTTAAGGGGGGGGGGGGGGTGTTTGGGGGTTTAACGTCCTTTTCCACCACATACACAACTGTTTGAATCCACCAACGCTTCAAGAGATCGAGGAGAAAATATGAATGTCTTTGTAACGTATTTCTTCCCGATCTGGTCACTTTATTCTGGGATCGGGTAGTTCGGGCTAACCCATGAGTGTTCGGGGAAGACACATCCAAAGTCCCCCCCCCCCCCCCCTTTACTTTGCCGTGCATTGGCAAAACACGGTACGTCCATGACGTCATTGTATGGGGAAAAAAGGGGTAATTTCAAAATGAAAAGATGGCAATAGTACTTTTCCTCAAATGACGTTAATGGACTTACTGCTTTTTTCCTCCCCATATTTCAGGCATGGGAGCCGGGGTGGTCGAATGGTAATGCGTTGGACTTCTAATGCTCGAGTCGTGAGTTCGATCCCGGCTGGGGCCAAATATTTGTGCTGGCTTTTTCATCGTTGACCCGTCTTTGATATCACCCTATGTGGTGGAAAAGGACGTTAAACCCCCAAACACCCACCCACCCCCACCCGCTTCCCTTGTAGTGTCTGGCAAGAAGGTTTGCTCATTATGCCGCTGGACGCGATTGGCTGAATTCTGGGGGCTCGCCCCTTTTGGTTGACAGGAGTGGAGTCGACTAGTCGTCTATTTAGCGGAGTGTGCAGATTCCAATATTTATCGAAAACACAAAAAATAGCACCGGAAGTCTTTCGTTTGCAATAAAAGCAGGGCTTATTAGTTTTCTGCATGGAGTATTTTTGTTAGTTCCAATTACGTTTTCTTCTGATCTAGTGGCTCTATTTTCGCAGTGGGCAGTTTGTGTGTCTTAATCCGTACCCAAAACTGCAACGTTTGTTTCCGGAAATTACTTCCCTTTTGTCTTGTTTTTCATGCGGGACTACTTAGTGCTGTAGCACGGTATACAACACAGACCGTCTAACTTGTCCACCTGGACATTGGTCATGGCAGGTATGGTGGAGCTGCACTCAAGATTGCCCGGTCCTCCCTTGACAATGCCCGCCATCACCACCATCACCACCACCGGCGACATCGACCACGTCATGTTGCAGTACGTAAGTTCTACAAGTTTCTTTCCTCGGTGAAAGGTATGTAATCTGTAAATATCACACACACACACACACACACACACACACACACACACACACACACACACACACACACACACATTTACATTTCATAATCACACACAACTAATGTTTACTGCTATTTGTTTACGTTTTCATAATCACACACAGCTAATGTTCACTACTATCGTATGATTGAACGAGCGGTTCAAACAAAAAAGTACAGATTTTAAAACCTATTTTAACACTATATGAAACCCCAACCCAAATATTTACAAACCGGAGCAAGGCAGGTCTGGGGAAACACTGACAGGTAACGGTGGAGCGATCGGGAATTTATCCTGTTGTGAGGCGTTACAAGCTGTGTTGTTTTCACGCCTTATCTATCGCTTTGAAAACGAAATATTTTCGTAAAACGAAAATCAGACGAATGATCATGTTATGCACACGGTCTGCTGTCGGACTGGAAATGGATTTTTGTGTGTGTAAAACAATACGTGTTGTTGATGAACAAATGGATCATTGTACAGTTATATCCGTTTTGGCCCGTTCTGTGAAATCTGAATACAGGGACAAAGACAACTGGAAGCGGACCAGCTGTCGTCTGTTCACAACACCGGCACGCAATCTTACAAAACATTGAACATGTATCAGGCTGCACGTGCAACAGACGGATATCAAAACATTGAACATGTATCAGGCTGCACGTGCAACAGACGGATATCAAAACATTGAACATGTATCAGGCTGCACGTGCAACAGACGGATATCACTGGCGATCGAACACTCCGCGTGGTCGAACAGCAAAAAGGTTGCTATACTAAACGTTTGTATATGGAAACTTTCTCTTTATTATGAAAGCGTTGTGAAAGCGTTGTGAAAGCATAATTCCAACACTCGTATTGATTTTGCACCAACGTCCCCGCTGAGATCGAGATGGTAAACCTTAACTATAACCCTAACCAACAACCTAGACTTGTCCTCCATTGGTGTATCATGTATCAGTTATCAAGAAGAAAGTTGAGAATATCAAAGTTCATGAAAAAAAATCGTTCTAATTGGTGCAAAGTGAAAAAGATGGTTAGTTGTTATTTGTTTTTAGCCGTCACGAGTCCATTTCGGTTTTATCGAATTTTTTGAGTACGTTTCTGGCTGTAATTTTAAGTCTTGTGGTATGATGCCTCTGAAGTAAAATCCAAGAGTTTAATTGGTTTTCAATTACCCAAAGCCCATTTTCACAGGCGGCATTGTGATTTCTGTTATCATTGACCTCAGGGTCAAGTGATGTCGTGAGGGTTTCACCACCACCTGTTGACATTTCTCCAAATGTTGCAATACATGTTGGTATTTTAGAATCTCTAGAGTTCTTAGAAACTCTCTTCTGGATCTCTTCTGAGATCAGATATCTGCATTACATCGGTACTTTCAAACTTGAAAACTTTGTTTTAGCAGTCACAAAACACTGCACCAGTCCTTGCTGTCATTTCTTCATGAGTGTGACAATATGATTGTGTTTGTGTGATGAAAGTGATTTTGTGTTTGATGGTACTGAAATTGTTCATATGTGCTTTCTTGCACACCTGCTTGTATCATTCTGCCGTACCCACCACCCCCTACCCCTCACCCCCAACCTCGAGATGATCTGTTGTGTTTGCGGCTCTGTTCCGCCTCCTCCCCCTTCCTTGCTTACAGAAGGAGAAGCGGAATAAATTAGTTGTTATTATTATTATTCTTTGTATTCCAGTGATACGCTGAGAGACCTGATCTGGCTTTAGTAGGTGTTGACGATTATGTTAATGAACATGTCATTGCTCTCGCAGCTGTAGGTTGATGTGTAGAACTAGAAGTTAACTGCATTCTGTCTCATTGTGCTGTCCACAACTATACTTGAAACTGTGGTAGCAGTGTGTGCGTGCGTGCGTGCGTGCGTGCGTGTGTGTGTGTGTGTGTGTGTGTGTGTGTGTGTGTGTGTGTGTGTGTGTGTGTGTGTGTTGTGCAATGGTTGTGTTTCACACAGAAATCTTGGCTAAGGTGCAGCTCCGCCAAACATTTCACCAAGCGCCACACATGTAACTGTTTGCTATTTGTAACCTCCGCCTGTCACACACACCCTCACCACACCTTATCCACCTAGCTTCCACTTGATTGTGAGTTTGTCAAGGGTTATCGCCCTTTAACTCTTTGACGACGAAGCACAATTTCTAACACGCGATTTCCTATAGGAAATCGCGTGTTAGAAATTGTGCTTCGTCGTCAAAGAGTTAATGACTCTCCTGTTCGCAGTCTGGAGGGAGGGCCATTAATTTCAATCCGAACAAATGCCGGACACGTGTGGAAATCAAACAGGTGCCTGATATACCGGCGCTCGGAATACTTTCGAAACTGGATAATTCTCGAACAGTTAGTGAGGTTACCATTTGGTGAATCCGGCGTATATAGAAATTATTGGAAGTAAATAAGGTAAGTACACCATGGCTTGATAATTACTGCTATAGGCCATCAGTTGTACGGGATGGTGTAGACTGAACGATTACAGGCAAACATATTTGGCTTGAGTTCTGTTTACCACTGTACTGGAACTCACAGCTCGGTCACTACAACTTTCGGATAATTTTTGTATTCTTTTATTGGGCTACAGTTCATATTTAAAAAGAAACGACAGATCTGTTTGTATCTGCAGTGTTTTGAATTGCGGCTGAGAAACGTGTATATCATGAAGGCGTAACTCGTATAATTTTCCATAATTATTGTTGTTAATGTTGCATGTATGTTTTGTTGCTAAATGTTGCATGTATGTTTTGTTGTTAAATGTTGCATGTATGTTTTGTTGTTAAATGTTGCATGTATGTCTTGTTGTTAAATGTTGCATGTATGTTTTGTTGAAATGTTGCATGTATGTTTTGTTGTTAAATGTTGCATTGTGTTTTGTTGTTGCCTGTAAGTCGCAGCGTATTAGTCTTTCCTTCAGTACAGCCGTCTCAGGTATCTTTGGATCATGTTTGGGGGCGGCCGGTTGGGTAGTGGTTACAACTCCTGTCACAAATGCGAGAGGTGAAAGGTTCGAGTCTCTCGGCTTTGGGCACATCGCATTCGATTCTTTTCAGTTATTATCTCTGTAACAATACCACACCACCAATCGTTGGGGCCGCTCGTCGGGAGTTATTGTTACTCTATACACATCATACACAAATAAATGTGAAGTGTTCGTTGTATATCAAGTTATGTTTGCATGGTTCCTCATCTCAACACCTTGTTGCAGGAAAGCATGATGTGGTCATGGCGGAAGAACCTATACCTGCTGTACAGTGCTGCCACCTACTTCTGCTTCCTGTTGGTCTTGCTGGGTTTGGCAAGTTCCACATGGGCAGAGAACGGCACCACACAGTCGGGTCTACTGTCCTACTGTTCTCACGACGGTGACGGGGTGAGACACGCGTGTGGGTCTGTTGACTATGGAGACCGTGACGGTATGAAATATTTCTCTCTCACACACACACACACACACACACACACACACACACACACACACACACACACACACACACACACACGAACTGGCGACACAAATCGGAATAGCATCGTCTCGTACACATATTGAAATCGCAGGAATTATTATTATTATGCTGTAGGCTGTCACAGTATTCGCCGTACTACCTTGTGAATGTTCACAGGCGGAGAGGCTATATAGAGGCTTCTAGCCTTTTGCCACCGCCTGAATACTTGAAACTGGCCAGCGGAATAAAACCATGTTTAAGTCAAATCGCAGGAGAGAGTCCAAACTCCAGCTCGTGCTTCAGCCCCAACAGTGGAGTTCAATTCAATTCAATTCAATTCAATATAACTTTATTGTCTGTCGATGGCAGAAAATTCAACTGGCAAAGTCTCAGACAGTCGGGGCCAAGAGCTTAACGAGCGCTCTCCGGCAGTTTTCATGTTACGTTTCGGAATTTCAAGAAATTCTTCACTAGCGGAAACCAGGGTGCGCGTCGGTTGATACTTACAGAGTAAAGCCGACAGATAGGGTGGGAGAGATCCCTCGAAGAAACGGTAAGCAAAAGTGGCGATTTTGTACTGGTACTGAATTTAATGTGTGTGGTAATAAGGCTGACAGCTTCACCATTCGGCATGCAAGATCAACTCGTCAGTGTTTTCGTTCTGGTGTTGTTTTTCCTCAGTGTGGTTTGACGTGTGTCGCACCTTCTGCCTGCTGTCCGCTGTCCTCCTGTTCACCATCGTCCCCTTGTCCTGCTACCTGCATTACGAGGACGAGAGGAAGGAGGACGTCACTCTCCTCACTGTCTTTGGGGTCTTCACAGGTGAGAGGAACTTGCAGAATACATTCATACTGTCGTTAAGACCGCCACAAGAGTGAGGCTATGTACCTACTCTTTCATCATCGGAAATGAAAGTGTCATTGTCATTGTCATTATAATCTCTGATATATGGTCAAAACAATCACCTTTATTTTGTAAAGTCTGTTTTTTTTAAAAATCGGATTAGGTAGTCTGTTCAAAAGGATTAAACGAAGATAACGATTACACTTTCTATTTTTACTTTGCAGGAGTTGTAGGTCTTGTGGGTGCCATTGTGTATGCTGCACTCTGGGACAAAGGTGGACTGGCATGGGGATTCGCGCTGTTTGTCGCCGGTCACGTGACGGCAGTAATAATGTACCTGTCTCTGTGTGTGATATCTCACACACAGCCCGCACCCAAAACGGCCAGAATCACACCGTTTCCTGCTGAGCCTCGGAAACCTTAAAGCGGAATCTGGCAGGATGAGCCACTCCCACCGTGACAAAAAACATGTTTTGTACAGATGCTGCCACTACTGAGTCAGTGGATCTCCCAAAGTGTATTTTCGAGTTTTGTGAACTTGTAATGTCGCCAGCGACCACGTGCGAGTTGCACTGAAAAAGCGACTTGGCCGTAGCTTTAGCCTGTTTTATACAATGAAGTTGACGTCATGCGCATGTTTGGCTCACGTTTTGGTTCATATCTTAGCAACGACAGCCCCCAAAATGCTTCATAAATTCCACACATCTAAATGGTATCATGTTCTTGTCACTGCTATAAGCCTAGGTCAGTCTGTGAGCTTTAAAGATCTGCAGGATGTATCTTTAAAGGTTCATTTTGTGCGTTGTAATTTCAACTTCCGGTCAAACGGCGCACATCTTCTGCAGTGAATGACTCCGCATTTTGTCAGTCACAGTGAGGTGTCTCAAGTGAAAAACAAGTTTTGTAATCGTGTAAAGATTTACTGTCTAATCATCAGCTGTGTGCTATTTACAGCTCAACTCCATGGATGCCGCGACTTGTATGGTCATGGATATCGTAAGACAAAAACTGGTGTGACACGGACATGTCTACTGCTGATTACAACACAGTGGTGTGTGTGTGTGTGTGTGTGTGTGTGTGTGTGTGTGTGTGTGTGTGTGTGTGTGTGTGTGTGTGTGTGTGTGTGTGTGTGTGTGTGTGTGTAAATGCTTGACTCGTATGATGTGCAAAACGTTTTGTACTTCTTTGTGTATGATTTCACAGTTTAGAAATTTACACTTTCGTATACATTAGTTCTTGTATATTTGATTGCTTTGTACATTAAAAAATGCCTGCAGTAAAAAAAAAATCTGATATATATGACGCAAGGCGAAACAAACTGTCTAAGTGAATTGGTATGAATATGCCTGTAACTTCTACCGTTGTAAATAAAGGTTCTTGTTCTTGTTCTTGTTCTTGTCTAGATTTTTTTCTACTAAACACGTTTCCCGTCAAATATACTTTCCTGTCAAAAACATTTTGAAAAGTAGAGTATTCATTGTTGTCGTTGATTTTGTGCTTTCGTTTCCTTATGTTACACTTTTGTTTCCAAATGTTACACTTTCGTTTCCTAATGTTACACTTTCGTTTCCAAATGTTACACTTTTGTTTCCTAATGTTACACTTTCGTTTCCTAATGTTACACTTTCGTTTCCAAATGTTACACTTTCGTTTCCTAATGTTACACTTTCGTTTCCTTATGTTACACTTTTGTTTCCAAATGTTACATTTTTATGGAATGAAATAAACGCGTGGGAAAGCATTTGTGTTATTTTACTTTTTCTTTCTTCTAAATCGACAAAACTATTTCGCAAATAACGATGCGTAGTCAAACATAAGCAAATAGATAAGAAATAAATGAATAAATATGTAAATAACTAAATAAAAAAAAAAAAAAGATTAATTCATTAATCAGTACGCCGCAAGAAAGAAAGAGTAAAAATTGGTGGGAACTTTTCCTTATGAGATTTCCTGTTTCAGTATGACGGTACAAAAATATCAGTAGCAACAGTATACCAGTGTTTCGGTAGCACCAGCCTTGTGCACCGAGTAATGGGTGAGATGGACTATGTGCTACCGATATACAGGTATACTGTTACCACTGATATTTTTGTACCCTTACAACAGCCACACCTGCTTTGTCTGAGTAATGCAATAGCGTGAGTTGCTAGCCACGTGACTTCATTTCCCCAGCTCTCTGACCGCCCGACACAGAAACCCTACCAAATACAAAACGTGAGTCAGGCATACTCTGACAGTTGCCTGGAAAACAGGACCTCAACGCTTATCAATCCATGACGCTTTTGCCTTTTCCCTGATAACGGTAGACCTTGTCAAGCCAGTGCTCCAGTTCGATAGATTCGATAAGACAATCAATCAGCCATTACTTCACCGTGCCAGTATTTAGCAGTAAGTATTAATTATCGGCTGTGACATCCGGGCCACTCCCTTCCCCACTTCCACCCGGTTCAACTTTCTCGCTATCTTAACACGACTTCGTCACTAATGCCTCACCTGGAACACCCAGTGCTGTACATAGGCCACAAACAGTGTGTGTAAACTTGGTGTGGATTAAATGTGTTAGTCATGAGATAAATATATTTCTCATTGCATCGTGCAAATGTACATGTTGTTTTGGGTGCAGCCGACGGAGAGTCATGAGTTCTTGGAGTGGCATTAGACTTGAATAAAGACAAGTTATCAAGCTGCCAAATACTCAGAACCCAGACGACTTACTGATCTGGCTATGGGCCTACATCACGGAATTAACCGCCAATTGGTGAATGCGTGCTTGTGTTGGGAGTGTCGAGAGAATTGCAGAGGCACCATGTGAAGTTTGGCCATTAGCACATTCAAAGTATTATAAGACACTGATACCGTGACTGGAATAACAGTGACGTAACTTCTAACAAACCCGGGCGGTGTCACTCTTTCGTCCGAGAAGCCGGGAAGATTTCACAGTTGAACTGAATGTGAGTTTCTTTTGACCATAGGCGCCCTCAGCGTATTATCTGACCTTATTCTGTTCTAAACTCTGGAGACAGACTTTCTAACGGTTACTGCGGGACGATACTCGAACAGTTCGAGTGCTTGTGGTTTCAAATCACTGGACTGAACGTTGGTTACTTGTGGTAGAATAAGTGAAGGGTTTTCATCTGATCAGACTGCGCTAATCCTTATTTTCTCCGTCTGCGGGTCCACTCCACTGAAGACACGAGGAAAAATAGCACGGTCCTTCAAGAACACAGCGCCAAAACTGCTGAACTCTCTTCCTGAGTCAGTGAAGAAGGCAGTCAACATCAATGCTTCTCTGGAGCGACTGAACACTGATCTCTTTAGCACAACACTCCATTAACTGTCTGCTTTTTTTCTCTCTCTCTTTCAAACCCTCTCCTCAAGCGCCGTTAGCGCTCAAGCCGAAGCCGTGTGCGAAATCGTGTCCATCATCATCATCATTCTGTGTTGAATAATGGCGTGTGGTCCGGGTTGCTGTACGTGTGACTGGCAGGTGAAGCGAGTTTATCTGTGGTTGTGCGTGGCGGCCGTTGTGTCGTGCGTGGTGGCGGTGGTGCCCATGTCGTCCCCGGTGTGGACGGAGGGAGGTTATGGGGAAGATGAGTGTTTGGAGACAGGACTGCTGGTTTTCTGTCATCGCCGGAACTCATCCACCGACAGACGATGTGCGCCACTCTTACTCGGCACTCAAAACGGTGAGACAAGCCAATGACAACAATTCTCAAAGAACTGAATGTTCAGTTCAGTTCAAATGTCAGTGATTTTCTGCAGAAAACCGAACATGATAACATAATGTTATGATGATTTTGAGACCAACGATTCCAACACGGCAGGTGTGATTCTGATAACAAATCCCCCCTCCCCCCCCCCCCCAACTCCGTTTCAGGATATTTATTTTGGCGTGTAGTCATACTGCTTGTAGGCTAGGAAAATTGCCGAACAAGGTAGAACAAATTTGATCCTAACTTTTTATTACAGATTTCAGTAGAACACAGGCCCCTAATGCCGTGGTGGTCTCCGTGAATTTTTTCTCCGTCCGCGTCACCGTTAAAAACGACCGTTTATCTTGCCATTTTCACTATATGAGCCCTATAAATGGGCTTTTGAGGGTGTGCACAAAGTATGCGTGTTTGCGGGTACAGAAATGCGCAGAACTCCACTCTAAATACGGTTACTGTTAGACAAGACATGCATTGTTGACATACTGAAATTTTACCCCAATCAGAATGATGCTTCCTGGAAAATTGCGGCCATCAGTTTGGCCGTTGATTCAAAGGACCCTGTAAAACGGCAGCATTTGATGCTTGTGCACCTATCAGGTGACTGCAGGTGACATGTATCGCGGAAAACATTTACGAACATTGAACAATTTAGTCAGGAAACGCTTCTTTGGTGTTGTGAAGTTCCCTTGTCACCGCATGTCCAGGTACGTATGAAATATGATATCCAAGTGAGCACTTTTTTCGGTAGCGATATTTTGGGGGTGTACTTACTAAAGTAGTTGCTGCGTTGTGAGTAGTGAACGATTTTTCTCAAAGAGCAGTGCACACTCAAGAATAGTATCCCAGTTGTGTCATATCAAAAGTTCATTGAAATCGCTTTTGTACTTTTGTCACTAACAGCCAACGAAAGTGCAACCTATTTAATAATGGCTGCTAGTTCAGTACTAGCAAAGTGCAATGGAAATTATGTAGAGCACAACCTGAAGCCTATAGTAGTATGTGTCTGAATTCATTTCAAGTGTAATGAGGTATGTTAATCACACGGCAAACATGTTTTCAAGGTCAAGGTCATTGGTTTGTCTGTTTACTCCAAAACATTTTACTTCATCGCTCAGAATAAGCATTTTGGTGCTGCTAACTTTTGTCCCCATGGTTTGGTGAGTTCACAACATCCTCAGAATAAAAATATGACTGCAAAATCTTCATAACTCAAGCGTGACCTTGACCTTTACTAGAGGTCACCAGAAAGGCATTCTTATCAATGCATATTAGGCAAATGTTATGCCAAAAGTTGTATTTACAAAATTTTCACCCAGTCTCTATGACCTTTACTCCCAAGGTCAAGGTCACCAAAGTTGTCCACAAGAAATCTTCTCATACAAACATCGTTTGTGCTAATTTTGTTTTGCCTGGTGCTTGTGACTGCTTGTTCGTTTGCTTATTCTAACACAGCGATGAAAGAAAATGTTTGGGAGTAAACAGACGAACCGATGACCTTGACCTTGTAAACATGTTTGCCGTGTGATTAACATACCTCATAACACTTGAAATGAATTCAGCCACTTACTACTGTAGACTTGATGTTGTGTTCTACATACCCTCCATCACATTTTGCCAGTAATGTATGCCAGTGATTTTCATTTGTAAACTTATGAATGTCCAAAAAAAGAGGCAAAATAACGGCGTTTGTTCCCAAGGAAAAACACGTTGAAAATAAAAGAGATTTTACAGATTTGCTTTTGTGTCTATTGTTTTTCATTTGCATTTGTGTGATATTATTTTTCTGGACGTTTCATATTAAGTTTGTCTAATTTCTGTACCTGTACCTCAAAACAGGAATTAATGAAAATGTCCGACATTTTCTGAGTGCGTTAGAATTTGAGGCAAAAAGGTATACTTGTAATAGTATTTTAGGGTTGCTGGACCATTTCTCTAAAGCATGATGTGCGTCTGCAAATGATCTGTCAAGCGTAGCAGCTGCAGCAGCGTAATATGTCAGCCCGGTCCCCATCAGTAAGAGAATTGGCGTCTATATGGAAAAAGGAAGATTTGATAACTGAGAGCTGCTACAGGCAAATCTGTTGTCATTTCGTTGGACCACCGCAGGGTGTCTGGCCTAACATATCCAGTAGTCAAACTTGAAGTGTGTGCACAATACCTGCTGCAGCGGTGTCATTTGTAATCTTTGCTGTGTATAGTCAGTTTTTGAACCCAACCACAATATGGATTCCCGTCATTTCCCCTCACAGCCAAAAGGACATAGTGGATGGGCTAGTAACACGTAAGTGCCAAGCCTCTCCTCTAAAAGTTGGTCAGTAACAAAAAACGCTGTGTACACTGTGGCCGTCATATCTGGCTACTTGGTAACCTACCCCCGTAGCAATTAATGCTCTGTTTAATTAGAAAAAGGTGATTTAAGTCACCTATTTCAAGCAGTGAAGAGTTCATCAAATTTGATGTGGGATGCACGTTTTCCTTCTCCTGGAATCACTCTACTTTTTCCAATATGTAAAACAATGACAAGTTAAAACTGGTGGCTGCTAGCAGCAAAATATAAACCTACCCCCCACGCAGCATGTAATGAAGGAAATGGGAAAAAATGGGTAAAATAATGACCGCTGTAAAGAAGACGTGCTTGTTTAGATTCAGGGATCTTTCTTCATACGACTAGTCATTGTCTTTTCCTCCAAGACAAATGTATAAAAGGAAATTGCATCAAGTGTAGCAATTATGGCAGGCTCTTTTGGTAAGCACCGCTTTCAGCCCTTATAGGGAACTGATAGCTTCAATTAACGGCCATCTATAAGCAATAATCTCTCATACAAGTTCTTGAAGATACTTCTGAAACACCGAGCATGTGCCCGAATATTTGCATCATATTATACTTGTTTTCGCGGATACACCTTATCACAGCAACCAATCAAGTGTCCCTACTCCCATCATTACGCATATTCAGCCATTATTAAACAGGTTGCACTTTCGTTGGCTGTTTGTGACAAAAGTACAAAAGCGATTTCAATGAACTTTTGATATGACACAACTGGGATACTATTCTTGAGTGTGCACTGCTCTTTGAGAAAAACCGTTCACTACTAACAAAGCAGCAACTACTTTAGTAAGTACACCCCCAAAATATCGCTACCGAAAAAAGTGCTCACTTGGATATCATATTTCATACGTACCTGGACATGCGGTGACAAGGGAACTTCACAACACCAAAGAAGCGTTTCCTGACTAAATTGTTCAATGTTCGTAAATGTTTTCCGCGATACATGTCACCTGCAGTGACCTGATAAGTGCACAAGCATCAAATGCTGCCGTTTTACAGGGTCCTTTGGATCAACGGCCAAACTGATGGCCGTAATTTTCCAGGAAGCATCATTCTGATTGGGGTAAAATTTCAGTATGTCAACAATGCATGTCTTGTCTAACAGTAACCGTATTTAGAGTGGAGTTCTGCGCATTTCTGTACCCGCAAACACGCATACTTTGTGCACACCCTCAAAAGCCCATTTATAGGGCTCATATAGTGAAAATGGCAAGATAAACGGTCGTTTTTAACGGTGACGCGGACGGAGAAAAAATTCACGGAGACCACCACAGCATTAGGGGCCTGTGCTCTACTGATTTCTGTAATAAAAAGTTAGGATCAAATTTGTTCTACCTTCCGCTATATGAAATGCCTAATTAGACTCGCCTATTGTCAGAATCGAGATAAACAGAAATGTTGACTAGAGTAGTACAACTGTTTAAATCTAGTTACTGACGTAAAAGTTAAGTAACCACTCTTCCCTGATGACGTAATTATTACACGTCATCATACACCAAACTCCTACACGTGTTCAAGTTAGTCCTCTGTATCAGTGTTATCTAATAACATGGGAATACCTTCTGTACATGTCAGCGTGGTGCGAGGCTGTGCGTCTGATGGCCATCTTGTCCTGGGTCTTTCTCTTCACCGTCTTCGTTCTTAGCAGCCTGCTGCACGTGCACGATGACCAGTGTGCCTTCTCTTTCCACCTTATCGTTCTGGGCAGCTTCGCAGGTACGCACGCTCATTTAACTTTCAGCACTTCACTCACATATGTGATTTTTGTGTAGGAGCAGCATTGTTGATTAGGATGCTCTTGTCCGTTATCTTGTCAGTTCAAGTTGGGAGCTCTGTGTTCTGCACCTCGACAGCTTTAACACTGTTCACAAGGTCCTGTCTTGCTCTTTTTAGGGTCAACCGTCGACCACTGTCTCCTTGCACGCTTTTTTTTTTTAAACTACTTTATTGTCCCTTTCGGGAAATTCGGGCTCTTTTCCCCCGGGGAAACGCGTCGCCGCGGTGCAGCGCCACCGAATACCTGTCCTATTGTTTTCAATTGTTCTGGGGGAGAAAAGCCGGATAACCCGGAGAAAACCCCCCGATGAGCAGCCCGAAAAAATCCGGGAAAAGCCAGGAAAAACCGGCATCACATATCACAAGCTCGATTTGGGCTCGAACCCAAGCTTCGTCGCCGTGACAGCGGTGACGGCCGTTCAGTAACCCGGCGGCTAAGTCCGACGCGCTACCTATTAGACCACCGCTTACCCCCTGCGTGCGGGGCTCCCAGGTTCCTGGGGTACATATTGCCTTTAATCCCAATGAGTTGTACATGTACATCAAAGCCAAGGAAGATATCTGGACAAGATTTGTTTATCTTTCTACAACACAGGGGTGTTGGGACTGGTATCAGCCGTCGTGTACACAGTACCGTGGACCGACCCCGAGTCCGTCCTGCGCCAGTACGACGCCCACCTCTCCTGGGGATACGCCCTCTACATCCTCACTCACGTGCTCGTGCTGACGCTCTTCATCACTATCGGAGTCCGCAGCCGCCACCTGTGGGACAGCCAGTTCCGAGTCCAGCGAGCACTGAAGGACAAACGACACAGGGCGGTCGTGTCTCCAGCCTACTACGGGTAGGCTGACAGGAAGCTGGCGTCAGCATCAGTACATTAAAAAACAAAATTACTACTTTATTGTCCCTTTCGGGAAATTCGGACTGCTTCCCCCGGGGGGGCAGCGCGTCGCCGCATTGCAGCGCCACCTAATACCTATCCTAATTTGGTTCAATTTGCTGGGAGAGGAAAGACGGACAACCCGGAGAGAAACTCCCGATGAGGAGCCAGGAAAACCCGGTATCACATATCACAAGCTCGACCTGGGCTCGAACCCACGCTTCATCGCCGTGACAGCGGTGACGGCCGTTCAGTAGTATAGCGGCTACGTCCGACCCGCTACCTATTAGACCACCGCTCACCCCGAGCTTTGCATGCTTGGACGCTACAACACAGAGAGGCTTCCAATGTGTATTGGAAATGAAAAATAATGTAGAACAACTGAAATAACTGAGCTGAATCTTCGCACCACGTGATCAATATCCGATGTTTGAGACAATGCGTTTGGTTCATGTGAGAGTGGCTGTTGGGTTCAGTTCGTTGCACTCTGAGCAAAGCGTGTCGGTGACAGCGCCATTACAATCCACTTTATTATCATTAGCACTGTTGTTGATCTGGGATGGAGGATTCAAACCGGGTATCCCGAATCACATGACTGGAGTGTGGCCTTGTAAATAAAATGTGACGACAGTGGGCGATTTGTTTTCTTGTACAGCAAGACTGGAGGGAGGTGATAACTCATTTACTACTGCCCAGGAAATGATTTCTAGAGCGCGCGCGCACGCGCACACACACACACACACACACACACACACACACACACACACACACACACACACACACACACACACATCTACATGAACATGCGTCACACAGACACATATTCATAAAAGTCGCTATAGAACTGCAAAATGAAACACGTTTAGGATTTATTTCTTCAAAATCATATTTTAAAAAAAAACAAAAAAAAACCTGAGCGATCAGTTAATTGCATTCTTGCGAATTTCCACGTAGAAAATGTTCAACTAGCACTAAACCATGCGCTTACACCCACCCGTACAGTTCTGGGCTCAGCCCGGCGAAACATCACGTGCTCTAATGTGCTGCACGCGGGCGAACCTCAGTTTTGAGCTGGACTATTCAGGCTGAGCTCTGAACTTCATGAGCTAGGCTGAGGACGACGTGTCAGTAATTTACACCGCTGGTTCACACTGCCAGGAACATCAACCGTCCTGATGATCAATTGTAAGGAAATCTGCACGTTGCTTCCCTTGGCATAGAGCCCGGATGTAGCGTCCATCCGGAGTTCCGATCCAGGGGACACAACAGACCCATCCCCGTACCGGGGGCCGAATCGTTAACACTAGGCCCCCGCAACCACGGCCAAGTCGGGCTAACCGAGACCGAGCCGAGATAAGTAATAGCTAAGAAGGAAAAACATTAAAATACTCGGTGACAAGGAAAGTGGACAGTTGCGAACAACTTTGAGGCCCCCTTGTTATTTTACAGTGTGCACAGAAGCGAGGAATTCTGTCAAATTCACCGGCACAGTGAATTTTTAGCATGGCTCGGAGATTATTGTGCGTGGGAGTGATTTCCCTTGAAAACAAAAGCAGACGTTTTTTCCCGGGGGAATTTCGGTCACACCTGTCAACAACATCGTCTCCTCCAAAATCAGGGTATGGTATTATTTTGTTATGCTAACAACATTATACAGCTTAGCGAGGCGTTTCCAAATAATTAAGTGCTCTTGAACATTATGCAGCGCGAAATTAACGTCTGCTGTAAAGGACGTTAAACACCCAAACACCCACGTACTTTCTCTTTCGTGTAGTTTACAAATAAAGCTGATGGCCACTAATGAGAAGTGACTCGAAAAACTGATAATCGGTAGGCCTAAAGCATCAGAATCGGTTCCGAAAGCTGTCCTGCAAAGGTATACATACTAAAGAGAGAGAAAACAATTATATTATCATAAGTTCATAACCAATTTGCTGCAAGGATCCTATATACGAGGATCTTTGCTTGCTGTGAAGCTGATGAAAAGATGGCATTCTTTTAATTAAGAGTATAAATGATTCTGTGAACAGGCGATAATTAAGAAAGTCACTGTCAGCAGCTACGAAGGCACATTTAGAGATAGGTAGAAAATGCTATGTAGTAAGCAATGACTGAAGTTTAGAATCAATTAGCAAAGACGCACCAATTGACATAAAGGAATGACGTTACCGACGCCGGAGAGATAAAACTTGATGCAGCTACAAAGAAACTAAAACCAGGGTACGGTATTATTTTGTAATGCTCACATTATACAGCTTAGCAATAATCAAGTGCTCTTGAACGTTATGCAGCGCGAAATTAAAGTCTGCCGTAAAGAACGTTAAACACCCGAACACCCACCCCTCTGCTGTACGCCTGTACTTTATCTTTCACGTGGTTTACAAACAGCTGACAACGTTCTCTGAGAACGCTACAGGTATGACATTGATATTGTCTTTGGTTTCGGGCATTAATAACAGAAAAGATGAACGTTGAGGCAGTTTCTTTGTAGCTGCATCAAGTTTTATCTCTCCCACGCCGGCAATGTCTTTCGGCCTATAGTGTCAGTTGGTTATGACCATTACAATCAATAAAATAAATAAATTTCTCTCTCTCTCTCTCTCTCTCTCTTTCTACTTACACCTTTGCAGGACAGGTTTCAGAACCAGTTCTGATACTTTACCGTTTATCAGTTTTTCGTTCTCAATAATGCTCATCAGCTTTATTTGTAAACTACACGAAAGAGAAAGTACGCGGGTGTTTGGGTGTTTAACGTCCTTTACAGCAGACGTTAATTTTGTGCTGCACAATGTTCAAGAGCACTTAATTATTTGGAAACGCCTCGCTAAGCTGTATAATGTTGTTAGCATAACAAAATAATACCATACCCTGATTTTGGAGGAGACGATGTTGTTGACAGGTGTGACCGAAATTCCCCCGGGAAAAAAAACGTCTGCTTTTGTTTTCAAGGGAAATCACTCCCACGCACAATAATCTCCGAGCCATGCTAAAAATTCACTGTGCCAGTGAATTTGACAGAATTCCTCGCTTCTGTGCACATTGTGAAATAGCACGGGGACCTCAAAGTTGTTCGCAACTGTCCACTTTCCTTGTCACCGAGTATTTTAATGTTTTTCCTTCTTAGCTATTACTTATCTCGGCTCGGTCTCGGTTAGCCCGACTTGGCCGTGGTTGCGGGGGCCTAGTGTTAACGATTCGGCCCCCGGTACGGGGATGCAACAGACCCCTTGCCCTGGTTAATCAATTCTATTTAAAAAAAAAAAACAAAAAAAACAAAAACAAAAAAAACAAACACCCCTGCCTTCCAAAAAAAAAAAAAAACAAAAAAACAAAAAACAAATTAGTCGCTGCATATAATTATTTGAACGGCCTGTCTGCGTTAGCTCTGGGCATCTTCTACATTGTGCAGCAAACCGCACATAATTTATACAATTTCCACGACGTAAATGTACAAGGTTATTTTACAAAAATATCTGCCGTTACATCAGTGTCAAAGACAACAATAACAACAACGAAAATGTTAAGATCCAATTTTCTACAACACAAACAGGTATACTACAACATTTCCGTGATGGTAAGTAACAGACGAGAGAACATATTGTCACACAGTATTCACAAACAAACACTTGCATTGATTTGTGATGCATTAATGACTAACAATCAACAATCAAGTACATGCACGACCTCTTCACGAGAGACAATGCTTCAGTAACGACCAAAAAATAATAATAAAAAAAAATTAAGTGCTGATATTGGGTGATGAGTGGGCGTGGCGTGGGAGGGTTGGGGGGCGCGGGGGGCGGGGGGGGGGGGTTAAGAAACTGCTGTGTCTAATGTCGACTAACTGAGCCTCAAACATCAGTAACACAAACCACGACGCCATGACCGTTAGTTTGTGAGTTTTGTACCAAAAACACGTGTAGCCCTGTCGTAGCCGGTTTCAGCTGAAAGAAGAAACCATTTCAGTACTTAAAATTCTCGTGCACGGTACTTCTATACTTCAAAACAGCTTCCAACTCCTTCTTGCGTCTCAAAGATAAACGGATGTTAACCTTCCCGCACGAAGTATTCAAAGTAAGCATACCCCCAAACCTAAATTCACTAGATTTTGTAGCCAGTTTCTGAAACACGAAAGTAAGAAACTGATTATGAATCGCGTCAGAATGTTAGTACAAACTTCTGCACGTCTACAAACGTACTGTTATCAACATTTAAAAAAAAACAAAAAAACGACAACAACAACAACCCAAATCAAGGCTTAAATCAGAACAGCCCTATTCACGTTGTTTCCTGAGATATTACAAAGTGAATTGTTCTACAGACAGTGATACTCGAGGGCTGAAGCTGCAGTTGTATGCTTGTTCAAAAGGCATCTTTGTATATACATCGACTACCTTCCACACAACATGACACGGAAAATAGACGACTCCACTCGGCAAGCCCCGCCCCTTTACTCTGCTGAGTAGTAGCAAATCACAGTACGCCCTTAACGTCGTTTATGGACAAAGGGGTGATTT
Source organism: Batillaria attramentaria (assembly GCA_018292915.2). Taxonomy (NCBI): domain Eukaryota; kingdom Metazoa; phylum Mollusca; class Gastropoda; family Batillariidae; genus Batillaria; species Batillaria attramentaria. Next base: position 478,331 of record JACVVK020000341.1, on the reverse strand, counting down.
CAAGATGACGGAGACTGACGGAGTGGTCTTTTTCCTCAACTAACGTCGATGCACTTACTGGTTTCTTTCCACGAACTACACGCGCTTCTCTCTTTGTAGTGTCTGACAAGAAAGTTTGCCAGACCATGTGTTGTGCTCATTGTGCAACTGGCTGAATTCTAGGGGCTTGACAGGAGTGGAGTCGTCTATTGGGGGACAAAGAGACGATGATCCAAAAACTGATTGAGCGAGCCTGCACACACACACACACACACATACACACACACACACACACACACACACACACACACACACACCACACCACACACACACACACACACACACACACACACACACACACACACACACACACACACATCGGAAGAATAACCATAAGTCGACAGATGGAAGGTTAATGGACACTTTTAGACGCTGAAACAGGAGGCACAGAGACACGTCACAGACCACAAGAAATCTTCCCACAACAATTGTACTACCAGAGGCTAATGCCCCTTAAAACAAACCCTTCCCTGCTGCATGTACTGTACATTCAAAACCAGCCCAGGGATGGGGTGTCGAGGACAAAACCACAGAATCTACGCTACACAGCATTCGTAGCAACAAAGACAACCGACAAACTCATTAAAATAGAAAGTTAACAAATCCACTGCATTTTATGATGCATGGAAAACACAGTCCATACGAAAAATATCTCTCTAAAAAAGACGTTGCACAAGGGAAATCCAAACACGCAACAAGACACAAGGCAATGATAAAAAAAGAGACAAAATCAGTGATAAATTGTCGAAAAGCCATAGAGAAAGCGACCGGCAAGTCATGGGCAACATGAATGTGTATAAACTGGATTAGGAGGTAAGGACGTTGCACGTGGCAAGAGCTGAGACATTCTCTCAAGATCTGGAAGCATAATTATGTCAACATGAATATTGGTGAAATTCTGCATGAACGATAACACAACTCGAAGGATTATTTGCCCTAATCACCAGGTCACTCAATGCTGCAGCAGCAGCAGCCAAAAAAACAACAACAACAACAACAAAAAAAACCCCAAAACAACAACAACAACAACACAAAAAAAACAAAAACAAACAGTAGATGCTTAATTAAGGATTTCTCCTGAGCAAAATGACCCGTTGTCGGATCGACTCCAAAGACAATGATACGATTTCTGAATTGTGATGGTCAACTAGACAAATGTACAATGGATTAGAGATGACGTACGTCATTTTACGCCAAACAATTGTATGTACGTCATCCAGGTAGTTTTGTATTTATACCGAGCTCAGTGCTGCTTGCTGGAGGTTTTATCATGTCTGTCGAAAATGATTGCTAATTCTGCATAATGATGACATCAGTCACATCAACCACGCAAATTGTAATGCGCTCCTCCTAAAACATAAGTCTAGTACGGAGTGACGGGTTTGCGGCAGACGTGACGTAAGGTCGTGACGTAGCCCCTTATCTTGACGTCAGCTGCACGGTGACGCCATTCTGTGGCCGGAGGATGAGCTCTCCCACGGGAAGTAACTCGTCCACCTTCTGAAGCGTTGTGACCCGGAAACGCCTGAAGAGAGCTGACAGCACGGCCTTCTCTTCCAGCAGCGCGAACTTCTGACCTGTACACAATCGGCAAATACTCACCCATCATACACCCACCCCAAACAACTGATTCACACAACTTACTAAGGTACAGGGGGTCGGGTAGCCTAGCCGTTTGAGAGCCGGGCTTGAGATCACACGTTTGCGCGTTCGAATCTTGACAGAACTAAAGTACCCCTGTGTTTGAAATCGCCCATGCGATGGAGAGAGGATGTCAACACATCCATCCAGCCACCCTGCTAAAGGTGCAATTTGTGACGGGGGATTTTGGAGTAAGGGGGATAACTTTCTCCCCGCACAAAACTGAAGGAGTTAGTTAGTTAGTTATTTGGGGCTTTACGCCGCGCAACAAAACTGAAGGAACCAATGGGTACAGTGACGGTTGTTTTGAAAACTGAAGCTATGGCAGATGTCGAAAATGACGCGACTGGAGGTGAAAGTTTGTCATATTTTACCAAAAGGCGCGCCCAGGAACACCACCCGCGGCATTTAATCTTGTCCATAACCCTTCAGTCTGTAGAAACCTGCTGTCATGATTTACGTCAAGTGTTGCACGTGATAAACGGACGTCATACTTTCAAAGCCGCTTCTTTCCACTGCGCCGTCTGGACGACCAGAAATTAGTCCTCCAAAGTAGTATTCCCACTAGCACTAGTGAGTAGTGTCCTCGATGTTCGACTGTAACCATATTGAGGCTAGGATGGGTCGAGTGAGACTAGTGCGTGTCAGACTGCTGTAGCACATTTTGTACCGCGCTCGAGTTTCCCATGTTTTTTTTTTCCGGTTTTGGCCATGTATGCGAAAGTCAGGCAAGATTAACGGTCTCTAAACGGCTCCTACGCTGCAGCAAACACGAATATAGTCAAAGTACAACATTCCCACGAAGCCAAATAGAAATAATAATAATGAGTATTGTATAGGCGCTTTTCCCAATTTCATGAATCGGCTCGAAGCGCCACGAACTGAACCCAACACGCACGCTCACGTGAAGGGTGGGGTGGGTGTTTGGGGGTTTAACGTCCTTTTCCACCACATAGGGTGATATCAAAGACGGGGCAACGATGAAAAAGCCAGCACAAATATTTGGCCCCAGCCGGGATCGAACTCACGACCCGAGCATTAGGAGTCCAACGCTCTACCATTCGACCACCCCGGCTCCCCCACGCTCACGTGAATCACACGCATTCTCTCACACACATTACAATCACGTGGTGCGAAGGGTCAGCTCAGGTATTTACATTTCGGATTTTAGAATTGCATTTATGTATCAAATTTGGTGGGCTGAACATTTCCAAATCCATGCAGACATGACTTTTTGTGAGGCTACTAGTGCACAACCCCAAACTGACTTGGCAGACATTGAGTTAGAGTGCAAGCTCCTATGATTTGTCTATTCCATGTACGTTAGGCTGAGTGTTGATTACTGAGGGCAAGCGGGTGCAAACAGGACATGACACGCCATTGTAAAATACATGGTGCTTCCCGGTACTGACGAAATGACAAGCAGATTTATATCTTCATGTCTCCTTAGGCGTGTCACGTCATAATTTAGCCCAGCATATTGTCTTCTTGAAGTGTCACTCGAGTTGTGCATGAGATCATAGATTTCTTTTCCGGGAAATAACAAGGGCGCTTGACAGATGACGTCACCCATTCGAGACGTGTGTGTGTGTGTGTGTGTGTGTGTGTGTGTGTGTGTGTGTGTGTGTGTGTGTGTGTGTGTGTGTGTGTGTGTGTGTGTGTGTGCGTGAACCTGAACGCATATATCCGTATACCTATCCGACGAACTACTACGGTTTCAAGCCCGTCATATGGCGGCTAATTCTGACTTTCTGTGACAATCACAAGGCAAGACTAAACAAAAAACACCGGACATGCACACAGTACAGCTGTTTTTTTACCAATACAGTTGCGAAGTCCGGCGGAGAATGGGATGTAGGCGTAAGGATGTCGACTTGTGCTGTTCTTCGGCAGGAAACGGTCCGGGTCAAACTCGTGAGGGTTGGGGAACCATCGCTCGTCACGGTGAATAGCGGCAGTGAAAATTACCGTGGTTATTCCCTCAGGTACCGTGTATGAACCTGCAAATATACAACTTCCTGTTCTGGCGTATCGTCACTTTGTTGGCACCCTTCCACCATACCTTTCGGCTTCACTCGTCACCTGTCAACCATCGCGAACCATCAGGCCGTCGTCCGAGAGGCTCCATAAACTCTCAAGGGCAACTTGAAATCTGTTGGCGAGCGCTCTGTCAGTTTCATCGCAGTTTATTATTATTACAGACTTCAACATAAATCAAGGACCACTTGCAAATTTGGCTAAAATTTCTGGAAGGTGTCCGTGCAGCACATGGTGGTTTTTCAGCTTCAGCAAGCTTTGCAGGATGCATTGTTAACCCTTTAACACTTTCACAGCAAAAAAATTTGAAAGATTCCTTGATCTCTATTTTTTTTGTGAATTCTTAAAAATTAGACCTGTCTGTCAAGGTGGTCCTTGACTTATGTTGAAATCTGTATTATCTTCGTTTCTGCTCTATTTCACTTCCTTGAACTTTAAAAGTAAGTATTACTACACTATTAATTAAAAAAATAATAAAACTTCACGATATTCAACCAGTCAATCAGTCAATCAATCGATCAATCAATATTTTCCTTTTTTTAGTACACAACAAAATATCAGGACACTTAAAACCGCCAAGCTCAAAACGGAACGGTACATATTTTCGTCAAATCCTTCTCAGGTTCTTGTGTCGTTATTTTAAATATGTTCCCTCACTCACCAAGCTTGGCTTCCTCTGTCGTTGTGCGGCCAAAGTAAGGAACAGATGGGTACAGACGAAGAGCCTCCTGCAAAACGAGATCCGAAAATTAAACCAACAACAATCACAACAAAAACATTAACGACCTCTCACAGAGTCCCTACAGAGGTGCCAGTACACCTTTATAAAAGGAGCCGGGATAGCCGAATGGTAGGTCGTTGGACTTTCAATGCTCAGGTTGTGAGTTCGTATCTCGGTCGGGGCCAAATATTTGTGCTGGCCTTTTTTCTCATTGGACCGTCTTTGATATCAACCATGTGTGGTGGAAAAGGACGTTAAACTCCCAAAGACCCATCCAGCAAGAAAAGCGTAGCTGAGCTATAACGGGAAAAATCTGACACAGGAGGCGTAATCGCCCAGTTTTACAGACAACTTGGCCATGATGATCTGTGGAGAAAAGACGACTTTCGGCGAGGGTAGGTATTGTTCAGTAGCCTGCGAGTGAGGTGAAAATATAGAGAGGTGTGTTACCTTGATGCAACAGTCCAGGTACTTGAGATCCTTCAGATCCTTCATGGTGGCCATGCGATCACTGTCACCTGTCATCGACATCCACACAATCATCAGAAATACTACTACTGTAGGACGTAACACACTGTCACCTGTCATCGACATCCACACAATCATCAAGTACTGTACGAAATAACACACTGAAGGCCCATTTCCCGACATTTCCTAACTCAATGACTAGAACAGTTTCCGGCCATTTCATTTCAAGTTTGCGCACCTAGCAGACGTCGGGATATTGCATACGAGCTTCCCTTCTCATAAAGAAAGCGAGTAAAATAAATGCATGCTGTCAATCACACCAAGCACATGGACGCCTGTATGCTAGGCCTGCTGCCCAACAACAACTCACCGAACACGACATCCAGCTCCTGCTGTATCTTGTCCTGAACCTCAGGGTGGGAGCCAATCAGGTACGTACACCAGTTCATGGCGGCGGCTGTTGTGTCGTGACCCTGAAACGGAACACAGAGTTTTCTGACTCAGTCATAGGACAGACGATACGCCAAGTTGTTGCGGGTTGTTGCTGCCCCTCCCCCCCCCCTCCCGTTATATTGTAAGCGCCTAGAGCCAGCCCCTGGGTTAGGCGCGTTAAAAAATCTCCACTATTATTATTATTATTATATTAAGTTCCACGTGTGATACAGTTTCAATCTCTTGAGGCAATAGACGACTCCACTCGGCAAACCCCGCGGCAAAAGCCCCGCCTGTTTACTATGTCGTGTATTGGCAAAATACAGTACGTCCATGACGTCATTTTTATGGAAGAAGGGGTGATTTCAAGATGAAATTGACGTAATGGTCTTTTTCCTCAAAATGACGTCAGTAGACTTACTGCTTAAAGTCATATCGAACTACATGTGCTTCCCTCGTTGTAGTGTCTGGCATAATGTTTGCCACTGCAACT